>CM062820.1:377961900-378469400 GCA_031772625.1 Pinus tabuliformis | reverse complement strand
GCCATTATAATAGGGAGAACACACTTATATTTGTTAGAGAAATAAAAGTGAAAGAACATTCCAAGATAAATGAAGGAATCCGTCATTAATTGAAAGAATTGTTTGACAAATTTATGCAACTTGGATAAAAGAGTTATTCATATAGAAGCATTTTTAAATAAGCAAGCATTGAGGGAAACATTGTTTAAAGGGATGTTGCAATTTAATCCTCTATGTATCAGTTCATTACTATGATTGTTATATTATTGTTTTCATTAGTACTTGACTCATTATTTGTAATTTTGTTCTTTGTTATGTATAATTTATGAATTATCTAGTTTTATGGATTATTAGGAGTTATTTGTAAATATAAGGTGTAATGATGGCTCCCCCCTCGAAGTGGCATTGTTATTCACTAACTTTTAATCATTCTCAAGATGTGGAACTATTCACTCTTTCTATTTTTATGTCATTTGAGTTATATATACAATAACAATGTGCATGCGAACCAATCTATATTGGATGATCATTGCTTCACAACTTGTATTCTTACTAGTGGCCATCTTGCTCCATGTAACCACTTGTGGTGGTTTATACTTACCAAAACCTTGTAATTCCCCCAAGAGACCTTAATTGTCTCAAGCATTTGTAGTTGGTTTCAATGGTGATAGGTTCCTCTAGTTTATTAGAAATTCCCTCAATTTGAATACCACACTCAAGTTGTTAATTAGTTATGGGAACTCATTCTTGGTCTTCTTATTATGGCTTTGTATCCTCACTCCATCCCAAAACTTCATCTTATATTTATTCCCTAATATCAATTCGAGCATGATGTACAACGCCCTTCACTAAAACCCTTATAATATTCAAGCTAATGTTATTAAGTATTCTCAAAGAATTTATAAACCTTTTCCCACATTCTCTTTTCTTCCATGTTCATACCATCATCCCCACTTATTAGAACCATATTTATCCACTAAATATTAGAGTGCTCATGTTATCAATCACCATTCTTACATTGTGTCACACTAATGTGTCATGAAGAATATGTTTGGATGACATGGCATGTTGTTGTGGCAAGAAGTCATGGCATGCTAACATGGAAGGTAGAGTATAGTTGCACTAAGGTGGAGGCCATATGGTGGTTGTTATGGCAGAACTGATGTGGAATAAAAAATCCATAAATATGAAGTATTATTTAATGGGGATTTTTCAGATTTCCCATATCCAAATATTAACTATTGACCATGCATTAGGCCCAAATCTGAATGTTTGGATTTTTCTGATGGATCTAGATATCCAAAAATTTGATTTTTTGCAAAACAAGGACCTTTCGATTTTCCCATATCTGGACATTAACCCATTGATGAAGTGTTTTTCCATATTCATATGTATAAGGAATAATTTGATTTCTGAATATCTAAAACTTTTATAAAGTAGATTAATGGAAATTCATTGATTTTGGTGAGATATGGGCAAGTTTGCATGAAATTTCTAGTTGTATACATGGTTCTATGTAGTGCTGACATGTGGTTAGGTTCTACCATATGTCAACCACATATCAGCTGATGTGGCGTTGTTTGATAGAAACATGAGGGTAAAGGGATTGCCACATGTCTGTAACATGTCAATGGTATGGATGTCGCCATGGATCTAAGAGAGACAAGCCTTGAGAGGGTTGTAAATTTTGTTTAGAGCTCTAAATTGGATGAATTGTATATCATTGGAAAGCTCTCGATGAGAAAAATACATTGAAAATCTCAAAAAATAAATTTAAGGTGGTTAAAATAAGAGGAATTTGATAACCCGAACTCCATAAAGTAACCTTGGAGGTTGGGTCTCAATGAGTCTCAGTTTCAACATGTTTATAATTAGCATTTATCCTATTATATCTTCGTTTACCTTTTTTCTTCATTCATTTATTATTCACTATTCCGCATACTATCCACTTTCACTTCCTAAGAGCTCAATGACACATGTGCTCTTTATATTAAATTATTTCCCATGTTTTGATGGTTTCCTAGAATAAATTTTATCGTTTCCTAACTAATTTCAACGACTTAGCTTTTTTTATGACATCTTCCAGAAATTCGGTAGCGCTCATCTTCAAAAATTTGGCGGCATTCCTATAACAAACCATCATCTTTAGGAAACTAGTAGTGCCTTGGTGATTTTTATAATTTCACCCCTTGTGGACAAGTTTAGGCATGGGGATGATGTATTTCTGCTTCTATGTTGTTTACAGGGTCTAGTAGCTACCAACTAAGGAATGTATATCCAGTCAAACATGAAGCCATCATGTTTTATATAGTCAAGTATCAACCCTTTTTTCTTGGTCATTTTCTCTAGTTAGATGCTCCACATCACCCATATTAATTCAAAAACCAAACCAACCCCCTTCCTTTGTTATCAAGCCAAACAATTATAAGTTTTAACTAAGTAAATTCTAAAGGTGTGATGGTTGTGTAATCCACTTGTTTAGAGCATGAGTTTATATGGTTGCAATGTCTTTTCTTTTATGATTTTTATAATATAAGCATAAATATTGAGATACACTAGACTTATAGGAGGTTGAAAATGGTTATTAATTCACTGTGAATTAGTGATTTGATCAGTGAGGGACATAGTTATATAGGGACTATAATACCTCTCTATAAATTTGTATTTTGATGTTGCATAAAGGGAGATCTTGTTGTATACTTTTAGTAGAACACTTTAGTTTTCTCACAGAGTGTGATGTGTTGTCACCTATTGCAAAATGTGTTTTCAACTATCAAGAGAGTGCAAAAGAGAAGAGAAGTTTGCAATCATCTTCCAAGCCTCAAAAGGACTCAAAGTCTAAATCATACGCTCTCCATTAGAAATTTATCTGAACAAGCTTTCCAATGATATGTATAAGTCCAAAAATGGACTCCTAGATCAAAAGAGATGGTCTTCTGAAGTTTCAAGGATTCAAGCCTTAGGCAAGAAGGAATATCGGAGGTCTGATATCGAAGATCACATATCGGAGGTCCAACGTCATTAGAGATCGATGATCGCACATCAGAGCTGCATGGCATATCGACGCATCACATATGAGAGGTCTAATATATAGGAGGTTATGGCACATCGACTATTGCATATCGGCAATCACAACATCGACACATCAATGGTCGAAAATCGAAACCTATAAATGTGACAACCTTTAAAAGGTTGCAGTATGCATAAAGTTCTGATATAGTGTAAAATCACAGAGGGACTCAAATAAAATTTTACAAAGGATTTCATCGCAAAACCATGGGCAGACAGGGTATTTTCTCTCTCCTCCAGGAGGACGCATGGCAACACAGGATTGACTCTGATAATGACGTGTGGCGGCACAAGATTTCCTCCAATAATGATGTGTGGTGGCACAATATTGGATCCAATAAGGACACATGGCATCTAATTTCAACATGATGTGGTCATATGGAAGGACATGTGGTAGACAGTGATGGCATTTTGAGGGGGCTTAAGGGGGAAAATATGGGTGATAAATATCACCACTCAGGAAGTGCCACGTGGAAATGATGATATCATAATTGAAGATTGATGATCAGAGAATGAGCATGTCGCAACTCCAATGTTAATCCTTTGATTGGAAAGTTCTGATTAAGAGGTGCTTCGATATTGGGCTGGCGCATGGTCGCTAGAAGAACTTAAAGGAAAGGGGTGCAAAGCACTTACAAAGGAAAAATGGCCCCTGGGTAGGAATAAAAGTCCCTAGTTCCTTAAGGCCAAGCCTTTGGCCACCACCCCCTATTTTATGAGATACACTTTTCAAGGGGCTAAACAAAAGGGGCCAAGGAACATCAATACTCTATTTTTGTAATGTTTTTAAGTATGAAAGTCTTGATAAGCTAAAAGCTCTGATATAACATTATGGCTATATTACAGGGTATATAGGGCTCCAATAGTGTAATACAATGCTTTAAAGAGATGGATGAGTCGGCAGCTATGATTCTTGAACACCACCAAGGCCACCACTGTTAATCACTCCCAACTCTAGAAAGTGGAAGTTCAAGCAGTTAAGGGGAAAGTGACAAGCGAACTAGCTGAGTGACTGAAGAGATAGCATCATGGTAGAGACGTGGCCTAATAAGAGGCCATCATAGGAATGGCAGGGAGATATTTTCCTCTATCTTCATTCATTTTTCCATTATTTCTATTTTTCTGTAATTTTTATATTTTAAAGAATGGAATCAAATCTGATTGCAATAATTTGGGCAGCATGCCTTCACATGCTAATACAGCTAGTTGATCAGACAACTGGGACTCGACTAAGATATTTTTGTGACTACTTTTTAAAGCTCTCCCTATCCTTATAAAAAGAGGGAATAAACACTTAAGAGAGGTTACAAAATTCTGCACCCAAGAGGCCAGAATTCTGTGGTTCCACGTTGGTTCTATTTGCTTATTCATGAGGGGCTTGAGCTATAGATTTTTGAATGTAAATGGATTGGTGTTTTGGACTACATCTTGAAGGTTAATGAAATTTTTTTGTTGATTCCTATCAGAGCAATGCACAATATGTTTCCCCCTTTGTTTATCACTTCTTGTATGTCTTTTCTCCTCTGAAATAGTGTAATGAAGCTACTGGTATCACTCTCATTCATGGTTGTATATTTGCTGCTAAGTAGTAATGGTACCCGTGTTAAGAAAAAAATTACTTATGTACCTATAATGTGCACAAATTTACTTAATGTTATTCGGTGACAAATGTATTCATGATGCATAGAGCTTGGGACCTTAATTAGCGCTCCACTCTTTCTGCATTTTCATCTCCTCACCCTTCCATAACTCTGCTGGATATCATTGCCTAGGATTATGTGCTATGTCTAGCCCTCTACATTGATTCCCCTCATTTCCTTCCTCCTATTCACCTATACTACAACAAAAATGTTAAGCTTCCTATTGTTGTGTGTCGACTACCAAAACTAAGACATTCCTCTTTGATATTAGCCATATTTACCCCCCGAGTACTTGGATCTATGTATTTGATTGAGTTTAGCTTGATGAAGGGCTATTGAATCAAGCCCTAAATTATCTTTTCCAATCATGTGACATATGGAGTGCAGCAGAAAACCCTTAGAAAATCTTCCAAAGCACTTCTCTCTTAAGATGCCTTAGGCACTGGTCTCATATCAACCTGGAGGCTCTCTCTAGGAGGCTCTCCTGAAGCGGTTGTGTGATAGGTGATAAAAAAAGTGACAACATCTTTCTGGCGCCATTTCCAGGGAACGAATCAGAATATTTTTCCCTGGTATGAAATTTTTTTACATTCCCTCTATCAGATGAGGAAGGGAAGTGTGGGTTGAATATCACTCACCTTGGCGAATCCATAGTTAGAATATTATTGTAAACACCCAAGCAAATCCACTGTCTATATCCTTATTTGGTCATCCTAGCTTTCAAGAGGCCTCATACTTGCTTTGATGCTAAACAATAGAAAACTTCCCCTACATATGAACTTGAGATTACTCACTTAAAGGGGTTTTCAAAATGGACATTCCTACATTCTTGGCCAACAAATTTTCCCCCCTAGATTTTTCTTCTATTGTTGGTTATCCCCATCATGTCCCTTCTTTTCATGAATGGTATCACTATGTGCCTAGATTTAGTGGAAACAAATATAGAAGGTCGGACCATCACCTCAAGGATTTTCATGAATGCATGGAACAACTAGGTATTGTTTTTGAAGATGTGAAAATGAAATTGCTCATGTATTCTTTAGAAGAATATGCTAGAATATGGTATAAAACAATGACTCATGGCAACATATATTCCTTGCAGAGATTTCACATAGCATTCATTAATTTTTGAAAAATATTATATCCACTGAGCACTCTGTTTGAAGATTATTGTGCACATTTTAATGTTGAAAATATTTCTGAGGTTAATGATCCCGTTGAAGATATTTATGGGGCTCTACTTTAAGAAGAAATCTATTTGCATCAAGAAGAATCACCCAGTGATCAAGAAAGAGAAGAAGGATACATTATCAAGTTGCAAATAAACCCTCAGAGATCTTATTCTATTGAATTTTATGATTCTCCTTCTTATGATGTGTATGACTATGATGGAGAGTCGAGTGATGTAGAATCACAATAGTCCCAGTCATGGGAAGATGCAAAAAAATAGGAGGCCCACTAGGAGGGAAACCAAGAGGCTCCAGTGCAATATTCACATCCTTTAAATGGAGAACAAGCCCAAGAAACTAGTATTCAAGTTAATAAAGATTCCCCAATCTATGATTCAGATGATTCAAAGGAGGATGTGTCTATTGCAGATGTTTAAAGGGTACTTACAAACAAGTGGGGAGAATAATACCAACAAAAAATCCTTTAGGAGGAGCCCAAATTTGAAGAGCCAAGTAATGTCTGTGGCTACCTGTTGCATAATGATTTATCCATGGAAATTGTTTAAGAAAGGGAGACAACTATAAATTTCTCTCATTAGTTCCATCATCCAGTAGTTGACTACATGGAATATTTCTTTTGTCTGCAACAATATACATCAATTCCAAGGTATGTGTCAAATCTTTGATCCGAAGTTCTTATGGGGTGCATTCCTATTTTAGTCATTGATTTTCAAGAATACAACCCCATTTGAAAGTTCATGGAGGAGATTAAAAGAGCTGAGCATCAACAATCAAGTTGGTGGCAAATATCAAAATTTTTGTCCGAAGATTTTTCATGGTGCATGCTTGTGTTGATTTTTAAATTTCAGCAGCATGGAGGTATTAGGTCCAACACCCAAATGCTGACCTGGTACCATTGGAAGGTTGACCTCACTTGGGTGAATTGAGCCCTATGCATAAGTAGGAGTTGTATATAAATAATCTCACTAGCTAAGAATTTAATTTCCAGTTGTTAGAGTTTCTATTTTTGCATTTTAGTATTATGAGGAAAGGACTCCCAACAAATAAATTTCCATGGAGATTTTCTGGTTTTATAGGTTCAATATATTTTTGACTCCATACCCAATGGTGAAGGCTACTAGTCTGCAGGTTCTCGGCACCTAGCTAGCAAGGAACTATCCCCAGTTGGAGCCAATGTTGTTACCTACTGCAAAATGTCTTTTTAGTTGTCAAGAGAGTGCACAAGAGAAGATAAGTTTGCAATCATTTTACATGCCTCAAAAGGACTCAAAGTCTAAATCAGACCCTCTACATTGGAAAGTGTTATGAACAAGCTTTCCAACGATATGTAGAAGTCCAAAAATGGACTCCTAGATCAAAATATATGGTTTTCTGAAGTTTCAAGGATTTAAGCCTTAGGAAAGAAGGAATATCGGAGGTCCAACAACATCGAAGATCGGCGATCACACATCAGAGCTACATGGCATATCGGTGCATCACATTATCAGAGGTAACAACACATCACCGATCGCATATCGGCAATCACAACATTGACACATCGGCGACCGACAATTAAAACATTTAAACGTGAAAACCTTTAAAAGGTTGTGCTACACATAAAGTTACGATATAGTGTAAAATCACTAGGGGAATCAAATAAAACCTTGCAAAGCATTTCATCACAAAACCAAGGGCAGACAAAACTTTTTCTCTCTCCTCCAAGAGGACGCGTGGCGGCATAGGATTTCCTCCGATAATGACGTGTGGTGGCAAAGGATTGGATCTAATAATGACGTGTGTCAGTATAGGATTGGCTTTGATAAGGACACGTGGCAGCTGACATCAACATGACATGGTGGTATGGAAGGAAACATGGCAAAAAGTTATGGCACTTTGAGGGGGCCTAATGGGGTGAATATGGGTAACACATTTCACCACTCAGGATTGCCACATTGAAATGATGACTTGATAATCGGAGATTGGCGATTGGAGAATGAGCATGTTGCAACTCCAATGTTAATCCTTCGATTGGAAAGTTACAATAAATAGGTGCTTCGATATTGGGCCAACGCACAGTCACTAGAAGAACTTAAAGAAAAGGGGCACAAAGCACTTACAAAGTAAAATGGCCCTCGGGTAGGAACAAAAGCCCCTAGCACTTGAAGGCCAAGCCTTTGGTCACCCTCCTTGGTCTTATGAGATACACTTTTCAAGGGGCTAAACAACGGGCCAAGGAACATTCGGACTTTGCTTTTGTAATGTTTTTAAGTATAAAAGTCCCAATAATCTAAAAGCTCTGATATAACATTATGGCTATATTACATGGTATATAGGACCCCGATAGTGTAATATAGAGCTTTAAAGATATGGATGAGTCAAAAACTATTATTCCTAAACATGACTAAGGCCACCACTGTTAATTGCTCCCAACTCTAGAAAGTGGGAAGTTCAAGTGGTTAAGGGGAAAGCGACAGGTGAACCGATCAAGTAATTGAAAAGGAAACATCGTGGTAGAGACATGGCATGATCAGAGGCCATCACAAGAATGGCAGGGAGATATTTTCCTCCATTATCATTCAATTTTCCGTTATTTCTATTTTTCTGTAATTTTTGTATTTTAAAGAACGAAATCAAATCTTATTGCAATAATTTGGGTAGTAGGCCTTCACACGTGAGATAGTTAGTCGATTAGACGACTGAGACTCAGGTAAGATATTTTTGTAATTGTTTTTCAAATCTCTCCCTCTCCTTATAAAAAGAGGGAAGAAACACTTAAGAGAAGTTCCATAATCCCGCATCCAAGAGGCTAGAAATTTGTGGTTCCACATTGGTTCTATTTTCCTATTCATGAGGGGCTTGAGCTATAGATTGTTCAATGTAAATGGACTGGTGATTTGGATTGCATCTTGGAGGTTAATGAAATTGTTTTGTTGATTCCTATCAGAGCAATGCACATTATGTTTTCCTACTTTGTTTATCACTTCATGTATGTATTTCCTCCTCTGAAATAGTGTAATGAAGCTATTGGGATCACTCTCATTCATGGTTGTATATTTGCTGCTAAGTAGTAACGGTACCTATGTTAACTAGATATTTACTTATGTACTTGTAATGTGCACAAATTTACTTAATGTTATTTGGTGACAAATGTATTCATGATGCATAGATCTTGGGACCTTAATTAGCACTCCACTCTTTCTGCATTTTCATCTCCTCACCCTTCCATATCTCTGTTGGATATTGTTGCCTAGGATTATGTGCTATGTCTAGCCCTCTGCATCAGTTTCCCTCCTTTCCTTCCTCCTATTCACCTATACTACAACAATAATGTTAAGCTGCCTATTTTTTGTGTTTGCCACTAGAACCAAGACATTCCTCTTTGTGATTAGCCATATTTACCCCCTGAGTATTTGGATATATGTATTTTCTTGAGTTTACATTGATGAAGGACTATTGAACCAACCCCTGAGTTATCTTTTCCAATCACATGACATATGGAGTGTAGCAGAAAGCCCTTACACAATCTTCAAAAGCACTCCTCTCTTAAGATTCCCAAGGCACTGGTCTCATATCAACTTGGAGGTTATCTCTAGGAGGCTTCTATATCTCCTGAAGCACTTGTGTGACAAATGATAGAAAAAGTGACAACATGATGGAAGAGGAAGGGTACTCTCCCTCTGGTATGACCTACATATTCATTCTTTTATTTTATGTAGATAAATTTATCATTGCATTTCATAGATTTAGCTATGTATTTTTGTTTCATTCGTATCTCTTATTTCTTGCTTGAAGTTTCCATTTAATTCTTCCTTTACTTTGATTAACTAATGCATTTTATTTTGATAATGAAGAGACTATCTATATGGAATTCGAATAGTGTATATGTTTGATATGTTACCAAAGATATTAATGTTGTTAACACAAGAGTCTTGAGAAAACTACAATGTTCTAGGACTTGAAACTATGACTATATGATATTCTAGGCATGGCTTGCCATCACAATTTCCATTTGATTGAGTTTATTATTATATTTGGATAAAGCCACATAAATTAGTTGATTCACAGAATAACTTAAAATTATAGAGGGTGTTGAATTCATAGTTATACTGAGAGTGGGGGATGGCGGGTGAATCAATATAGTATGATTTTTACTTATTTAAATATTCAATAAACATAAGAAAATAATATCATAATCAATTCATGAAACCCAATATATAAGTGGAAACCTTTATAGGAGAAAAACTACAAAACTTTTGTATAAGAGTTCTTTATAGGCACCAACCTACTAGAGACATCAATCGACTTTGTAATGTTCTCTGTAATCTATTCTGGAATGGTCCACCTTACTTCTGTCTCTTTGTTTGTTCAACTTTTGCTATGTTACTTTTATCCAAATGCTTCCTTCAACCCAAGCAATTATAACTACACTTTACTAGCACAATACCTTCATAATCAATGCTTCCTTCAACCAATTCCCACTCTAATGATCAGACATATGAATGTCAACATTTCTATTTAGGTTCTAATTAATCTATGAACACAACTTCTTCACTTTCCTAACTTATAACCAATTTCAACATGATTTTCCTAATAATTTCATCTACTAAACATAGGGATCCATCACCATAAGTTTGACTGATCTGTCTTGTTATTTATGAAGACGTGAAAATATCAGATGATGAAATTTCCTACACTTTACTTCTAGTCTAGTGTGACAATTGACATATGATCATAATGTTGTCATTGAGTAGTGTTAATAGATAAGAATATCAAATTTTAGGTTTATACTAGCATTTGGAGTAATGCTCAAAAACATCAACAAATAAAACCCTTGTAAAACTGAATTCATTTTGTTCCAAATCACAAAAAATATCCATTCAAATTCTTGCAAATTGTTCATTGGCTAAAAACATAGTCCATTGGGATATCAAATATTGAAGGATCAATAAGTCATTCACTTCATAAATTCCCAATGTGGAAATTTCTACTGTGATAGACAACTTTCATTGACAATTTCTCTATCTATTTTAATGATTGGGGGAGTTGAGGGTCAAAAGAACTAAATTTATCCTTTACTTTGGAATATCTGGAAATACCCAAAATCACGTAACGCTAAAAATCCCTACAAAACCAATAATGTTTGGGCCCGGATGAGGTGGAATATTTTTATCAATTGTTGGTCACTTTTTCTGTTATATGATGGGCCCAAGCATCGGGATATCAAGAAATTTGGAATACCACTAATGCTAAATAACCAAAAGTTCCAATATGATAGGATTCTAGGGTCACAAACTTCATTTGTAAGAGAATTTTTTTTCACTAGAGCCCAATAATTGAAGGCACTGAGATGTCTCTATAGTAGAGAAATACAATATTATTGTTTTAACCAAACTCTTGGTATGGTGATATGATAATGTTATTAAGCTTTGAATGCTACTGCTTAAGCACCACATGACTAAGGGTTGTGACTTGTTTCTTACTAGATATGGGGATATTAGAATATCTTTGTAACTATGCCTTAAGCACAAAAGGAAATATGTTGATATGTTTAGGGTATTAGGCCTTTAGCTACTACTCTTAAGCACCACAACCAAGATCTATGACTAGGGTTTCAGGTATTGAGATTTAAAAAGATCTGTGAACATGTGCTTTAACAATATGTATCAGTAGCTTGGTATATATAGGGATTTAAGCCCTTAGGTGCTACACCTAAGCACCTTATAGCCAAGGGATATGACTAAGAGCTACAAGATATCATACTATCAAATAAAATAAGGAACATAATATTTGTGAAACTCCTAGTATGATGAAGGTCTGGTAGAAGAACTATCAATTGATGAAAAACATGTGATTCCATTAATTGATGAAGTAGATAAAAATTATTGAATTTGCAAGGATTTATTATCATATGAAATGTTTATGTTTCTATTAACTTACCCACATTTTTCCACTTCCCATTCCTAAGACCTTTACCACACTTTATACTTCACACCACAAACTTATTAGTCATATAGTAAACTCTACTCATTCACCTATACTTATTTCACTTGCTCCTCACCTCATATCACATTTCTTCTTCTACTCAGTCCACCACTAATTCACTCATCAATTCTATTTACTGAAATTTGATGCAAACATTTTCTAAGGCTAACTTAATGTGCAATCCTTAACTTCTCTAGGCTGACTTGTAAATGGGTCTTCCCTTGATACGAGCTGACTCAATAATGCACTCCCTTTGGCTTATATAGGTCTCACCCTAACATGTTATCCACATCAAGAACTCCCCCTAACATGTCATCCACACTTGGAACTATCCCTAACTTTTAGATAAATGAAAACATTACAACAATCTCCCCCTTTTTCATTGATGGAAACCTTCAACCAAATTAGCTAAGTGTTATGGGACTCCCCCTTGTCTATAACTTCTCATTTGTCTACAATTTCTTCTTCTTCTGCAACTTTTCCCCTTTGAAATCAATGGAAAAGGGATTCTCTCCCTGAATTGACGCTTCTCCTCATCAAGAACTCTTCTCCCACTGTTATATATATCAAGAGAAAGAGACTACCCCCCTTAAGCTTATGATTCCTTTATTGAAGAGATGAGAGAGATATTACTCCCATTTTCGATATTAGATATTAAAATGTCTCTCTGGGAAGGGGTTTTGTGAAGATATCTAGAATCTGTTCTTTAGTAGTAATGTATTCCATCTTGAAATTTTGATCAACTACTTATTCTCTTAGGAAGTTGCATTTAATAGGAATATGTTTTTTCATTGAATGCATAACATGGCTCTTTGAGATATTTATTGCACTTGTATTATCAAAAATAATTGATATTGGTTGATCCTAGTTTATCTTGATATCTTTCAGAGTCTACTTCATCCAAAGAATATTAATGCAACTTGATGTTGCTGCAATACATTCAACTTTAGTTGTGGATAGTGAGTTAGAGGTATATTTCTTGGTCAACCATGATACCAAACAATTTCGTAGAAAGAGTGCTCCTACACTAGTGCTTTTCTTGTGATCAACACTTCTTGCCCAATATCCATTTGTATATGATGTTAAGGTGAAGTATTTTCTTCTTGAGTACCATAGGCCAAAGTCCATAGTCCCTTTCAAAGATCTAAATATTTTCTTCATTGCTTTCACATATATCTCCTTTGGTGCAAATTGAATTCTTGCATTGAATCCTATTTCTTGCATGATATATGATCTTGATGCTGTCAAATACAATAACTTTCTAATCATTGACATGTAAAAGGTTTTATTTACATTTGAACGGTCATCATATTTGCTTAATTTAAAATCTATGACCATGGGAGTGTTATCGGTTTCACAATTTAATATTCCAAAAAATTTCAATGTCTCCTTACCATATTTAGTTTAGGAAATAAATATGCCTTTATTGGATTATATAACATACACTCCTAGGAAGAATGACGATTCCTCCAACATAGACGCGTCAAACTCTTTTTTCATTTATACTAAAAACCTTTGTCTCATTGTATCAACATCACTTCCACAAATGATATCATCCATATAGACAACAATGACTAATATATTTTTGTAATCTATTTTGATGTAAAGGTTTCCATATATTGATCCTCTCTTGAATCCTTCTTGTTGTAAATATTTTTCAATTCTTGAGTACCAAGACCTAAGAGCTTGATTTAGTCCATAAATTCCTTTCCTCAATTTGGATACATAATTTTCATTTTTTGACAGATGAAATTCTTTTGATTTTTCAAAATATGCCTCTTTTTATAAGTCTCCATTTAGAAAAGTTGAGTTGGCATCCATTTGAAAAACTTTTAAATTTTCGAAACATGTAAATGCTAATAAAATTATGATTGCTTCTAGTTTGGAAACTGGAGAAATTTTTTCTTCCAATTCAACACCCTCAACATGTGCCTATCCTTTACAAACCAATCTAAATTTATTTCTTACTACTCATACATCGTCATTCGACTTGTTCCTAAATACCCATTTGGTGCCAATCACATTATTATCTTTTGGTTTAGGCATAAGCTTCCATGTTTCATTTTCTCAATCCGATTCAACTCTTCTTCCATAACATTTACCCATTTCTTATCTTCATTGGCTTGTGAAAAATTCTTGGGTTCTATTTTAGATAGCAAATCAAATTTTGCACACTTTCGTGTGATTTTCAATATCCTTCTAGTTTAAATACATGGATATATTTATTACAAAAAAATTGATTTTCTAGATGATTCTTTTGAACATATATGGATGGAGTCTTTGGATATTGATGTTCTATCTCCTCCTCCTCTTCTTCTTGTTGTTTTTGTTCTTCCACTTCTTTATTGTCATGCTCTTTGTTGATTGTCTCCTCTAAATATTCATTTTCTTATGGGTTTTCCTTTTGAGGTAATTCTTCATCTATTCTTACATCAATTATTTCTCCTTCATTGAACAATTTTTTGTTGTAACATTTGTAGCCCTTACTTCTAGATGAATAAATGAGGCAGATTCCTTCATTTGTTCTCTAAATTATCTTAATTTATCTTGATGTATCATTTGCTTCTAAATACTTTGAAGTATTTGATAGTGCTTGGTTTTCCTTTCTATAACTCATAAGGAGTCTTGTTGCTCACTCTGATTTGAGCTCTATTTAGGATGTACACTATTATATTAACAGCTTCTCCCGAAAATGTGTCTAGGAAATTTGCTTCATTGAGTGTTTTTCTAAGCATCGACTACATATTTATTTTCTTTCTTTCAACAACACAATTTTGTTGTGGATTATTTACCACTGAAATAGGTCTTCAAATCCCATTCTTTTTTCACAAAATTCATTGAATTCATTAGAACTAAACTCCCCTCCTCAATATTTTTTGAAGCATTTGATCTTTAGATCAATTTCATTTTCAATCAAAGATTTGAAGGTTTTCAACTTCTCAAATGATTCAAAATTCTATTTATATAAAGTTACCCATGTAATTATTGTATAGCCATCAATTAGAAGCATAATATTCTCTCACATCTTAATGTTTATGTTATTTCTGGCTCACAACGTGTTGTATGAACAAGTTCCCGTAGCTTTGTTGATGAGTACTCTTTTTTCATGAAGCTAACTCTGGTCTGCGTCCCATGCTAACATGGCTTACAAATAATGGCATTTGGTTTTGATATCTTTGGCATGTATGTGACTACTTGTGATTTGTTGAGTTTTACTAGATTTTCAAAATTGATATGACCCATCCTTCTATTCCATAACCAAATTTCATCCAATTTCCCCATACAACATTTTTCTTTAACTTCATCTAGGATATATATATTGCTCGAGTTTGCAGTAGTATTTTCCACTAATATTCTTGATCCTAAAATCATTAACTCACATCATTTAAAATGAAATATAAGATCATATCATTGATCACACATTTGACTAGCACTACAAGACATTTTGAGTTTTAGTCCTTTCATTATCAAGATTTATTTTCCCTTTCCAACTATCCTTGTTGATGCATTATTTCCAAGAATAATAGTGGTTTTTTTTCCATTTTAGAGTAAGAAGTTTAATTTGATATTTTGTCATGTGACTTGAGAATCCACTATAAACATACCATTGTCTCCCTTAGTGTTGAGCATATAGAGAAAACCCACATTCTTCTAATATACCTTTGTATATTCTTCTTGCTTGTTTTCTTGAGGAACCCTTATTGTGTTCCTTCTACAATCACATGCTTTGTGTCCATAGTGATTGCATTTATAGAATTCAACATGATCAAGTAGGGGAGAAAATAAATTTTAATTTCTAATAGCACTCTCATCGAATCTCATAGGTTTGTTGTTTACATAACGATTCTTTGAAGTCTTATAGGATTCTCTGTATCTATCTTTCCTATAATAATTTCTTACATACGATATATGATTCATTGCTTTATGGGTAAAGTTATTACATGAAAATAAATATCCAAGGAAAATATTTTGATATCAGGATGAGATTAAAGGTCTTCTTGGTGGAGCATTTATTATAAAATAATTCATGTTGATCTTGTGAGAAAAATCACATTTCTGCTTGTCTTCATCTCCTTTCTTAGTGCTTCTTTCATTATTGATGGTACCTTTGAATGCATTAGCAAAGTTTTTAGGTTTTTTTTTTCATTAAGTCTATGGTGTATTTGTGCTTGATTCACCCTTGGAAGCCTTATAAGTTTCTTTATAGCCAAGACCTATTTTAATGAAATGAAACGTCTAGTGGATGTGAATGTTATTTAAGATTTTAGTACTTTTTCCAAATTTCAAGCTTTAAATCAACTTAACATTTGGATTTTCTAGTTCCTTCATCAAAGAAATGACTTGTACATCTAGATTATAACAATTTCTTTCCTTTTCTTTCAGTTGCTTATCAATACTTATTCTAATCTTTTTTCCTCATTTAGTTCTATCTTTAGGATGATGATTGTAGCTTCATCAAAATCATGATCTTTATTCTCATGTTTTTGCTATAGTTCCTTCTACTTTTTAATCATTCCTTTGACTCTGTCTATTTATTCTAAGGCACTAACAAGTTATATTTCACGATTTACTTCCTTATCAATATCTTCTTCATATGACTATCTTTTCTATTTCTAGTTGTATTTATTTTCTTCATCAACATTTAGAGCATACATGTTTATGAATACACAATTTTCTTTCTCAATATCAAATGCATAATATCAAATCTATGCTTCTTGAGACCTCATATTGGGACCCATAATTTTTTTGCAAAATTTCTAGTATAGGTAGAACCATATAGCAGGAGCAAGGAGCATGGGAGAGGATGGGATAGAGTGCATCAGAGGGCTATCACAGGATGCAGACACACAACAGAGAGTTGGCACGAGAAGGAGAGCACAACATGGGGTTGGCACAAACAATTGAGGAACGATGAAGGATGACGTCATGCATCAGGAAGGCAATAGTTGAAGGAATAAAGGGTTGGGGACTAAGGATGATGACCATTAGGATTTTGCAGGAGGAGGAAACTAACCAAGGAGGTCATGGCCACCAAATATTTGTAGATATTTTGAGACAAGAGACGTTGGGCAGAGTGGAGCCAAACCCAGGGAAAGGATATTTTGAGGAAGTTATACTATGTGTGGGATAGCTCAGTTAGTGGCCAGGAAATATCTCAATGGCAAGAGGGCCGACTAAGCCGAATAAGCAGGAAAAAGAGAGCCTTCGAGACGAACTTATGGGTATTATAAAATGGTCTATCCAAGACCATACGAGGTTTGTCCAAAGAATATTAGTTGAACGATGTATTTTTGGTGACCAGTGAGTTATTACTCTATTTTATGTCATGTGAGTCAGAGTCGGTCTTTGTACTTAGCGTCTAGTTATTATGGTTGGGTCAGTCAATGTTCAACAACGCTAATGTAAATGGTATTGGTTATGGAAGATATATCTTAATGTTGCTACAATGGTTCTATGTTTTGTCTTAGATAATCTTATTGTTGGTCAGAGGGTTCAAAAATATGTTATTTGCAACTTTGGGTATTTTTTTCCCTTTCTTCTAATATATATGTAGTGGTATTATGAGGATTAATATAATTTTTTCATGGTTTCAACTATTAATGGAAAATATTTCTATCCTTATTTTTCCTGCATAACTGTGTGAGTGTATTGGTGGAATTTACTTTTGTGTGATTGTTATGTGAAAATATGTAGATGGAAGAGGGGTTTTGTCTATGATTTGAGGCTGGATGATTTTATTGCTAAAGGTTTATGGGTTTGTTGATTAATTCCAATGATTGTCTTGCTATTTTTTTGTCATGATAGCCTATATGTTAGGTCCCTATAATACTAGTGATTCCCCCATTACTATTGTCGTTGTATCCCTTATTGTTATTGTTGTGCCCTATTGTCCCCATATTGTTATTATTGTGCCCCATAGAATCCTACTATTGTTATTTTTGTGCCTTTATATTATTATTGTTAGGTTGACTTGGTTATATTGTGACCCCTTAGACTCCTATATATAGAAAGGAGGTTTTGTCATTTGAATCATCGAAGAATTGTTCATTTGTGTAATGTAAAGGAGGTTTCCCCCTCGAAGAGACTGAATTCTAAGGTGTTGATCTATCTTTTCTATCTTTTTGTGAGCTGGTTTCATAACATTTGGTATCAGAGATTTGGATTCTAGGGTTTCGTTGCTCCAAACATGTCATCGTGGAAGTTTCGCTATAACTTTTTTTTTTGTGACATTTCAGTAACTCAAAAAAAACCCATTTGATATGACATCTTGCGGAACCTGGGGTCCAAATTTTAGATCTTATCTCGCTATATTTTCAAAGATATGATCTGAGGAACTTAGGGTTTTTGCAAGCTCCAGAATTTCATCTAAAAAAGGTCATCGTGGAATTTTTGCTATAACCCTTTTGCTACGAAGTTGTAGAAGCTAAAAAAAAACCCATTTGAGAAGAAATCGGTCTGAACCTCGGCTCTGAATTTCAATTATTGTCTCAATATATTTTTGGAGATATAATATGAGGAAGTTAGGGTTTTTGCAGGCCCCCAAATTACATTCCAAACATGTCACCTTGGGAAAATTATCATAAATTTCGCTCTGAGAATTAGATTGATTTTTTCGTAAGAAGTTACAGAAATAGGATGGACTGCATTTTTTTCAGTATAATTTTCAGAACCTAAGGGTGAAACAGTGACTCGTGGCACATCGTACAAGTTCGCTACTGAACCAGTCTATACTCAAGCCATTGTGGGAGATTTGGCATAACTCCTCATTGGGGAATCCAATATTGATCAGACTTGCGGGGTAGAAAGATTACTCAGTGGGTTACTGCAGGAAGAAATTTCAGACCTTGGAGATCCAAAATAATAGAGATACATCAGATTAAATATCAAGCTCCTACAAAGTGAAGAAAGGTGTGTAGTTTGTTTTTACATTTTTGCATAAGCTTGGTTTGAAAAATTAGTTTGAAGGAATTAAAAGGGCATAGTGAAGCATTATTATCGGTAATTGATGCCCCGAAGAAAGAAAATGGAAACACCTAGTAAGCAACTTGAAAGCTCTAGCATGACTCATGAAGAAGAGGAAGAAATGCAACATGATATATAAAAATTACGAGACCAAGTGCAACAAATTTCACTCGCACAAAAAGTAACAGAAGCTAAGATGGATGGTTTAAAGAAAGATGTAGAAGCTAAGATGTATGGTGTGGAAGCTAAGATGGATGGTTTAAAGAAAGTCGTGGAAGCTAAGATGGATGGCGTGGAAGCTAAGATGGATGATTTAAAGAAAGGCATGGAAGATTTGAAGACATATTTGAAGACAAATTTGACAAAGTTTCTGTTAGTGCCAGTCTTTCCAGCCTTCCTCCAGTGATCAAATATGCTCTTACAAAGTGATTTTGAAGTGTCAAGGTCAAATTTTGTCATTTCAGTGAGTCTTCAAGCAAAATTTGGTCACTAGGAATTAGGTCTAGGGTTTGCTTTCACACTTTACAAAGTTTTCCAAATGTCAGTCCATGTCATCATTCAGCTGAGCATATCATCATTCAGAGGGTTGCTATCATCATATTAGGTTCCATTGGGTCATGTTACACCTTATTCATGCTTCAGTTGTGCCTAGGCAAGGTCATTTCCCTCTCCTAGGGTTTTGAAGGCAATTTCTCTTGGATGGTCAAATCACCGGCAAAACTTGTTTCCTGATGTTCATACACCTTCCCCTATCCTTAAAGTACCTTATCAAACACTTCCCATCCCTTAGATCCGCCAAATTCCTCATTTTTGCACAAACCCTAGTTTCTAGCTACAACCTGGCAATTTTCTAGGTTGGGCCTGTGTTTTGCCCTTTTGGACCCCTTCCCCTCACTCAATCTCTGAGATTCCACTTTCCCCTGCTTCCTAACATCCCTCCCCACTCCCAAAAATTTCCCCAAGAATTTAGAAGCCCCCTATTCCCTTCATTTCGCTCCATTTCGACAAAATTCCTTGTTTCACACATCGGGACAAGTTGCACTCAAATGATGTTCCAGAGAAATAAAAGATGAATTTTGGAAAAATGAGAGAGGTTTTTGTCCACAATATGCCAAGGAAGAAAAACCTCCTTCACTTTTTGCACAGGTGTCATGGTTTTAAAGAAATGTCAAAAATACCGGCGAGAACGAAGGTGCTCCAAGGACGGTTGGCCAAAGCACAAAAATGAAGGAAAACGCCTGATCCACTCCAAATTTTGGCCAAAGCCTCTTTGACTGAGCATGGTACTTGATTGGGGACCCCCAGCCCAAATTTCAAGAAATTTGGGGAAAATTTTGTCATTTGTGAATTTTTTATGCAATTTGCAGGTTTTTCCCATTAATGGGTCTCACCCCCCGCGCGACCCTTCATCAGGGCAACTCCTTTTGACAAAAACTCAGCATTTCCAGATTTTTCAGGCAAAGTTACAAATGCTCATGGATGGAATTGAGATTTGGTGAAGTTTTGGGCCTCCAGAAAGTCAAAAAACTAGCAAAAATTGACTTTCTGCCACTTTTTTGAATTGCAGAAAGCAGTCTTGGGAGATTTGATTTTTGACAGGGCAAATGAACTCCAAATTCACAAATTCTAGTTGGGTTGGAAAGTAGACTCACAGAACTTTCCAACAAGCCTAATTTTTCTCAATTTGACCACCTGCAAGTGCCCCAACGATGGCTCCAAAGGCGCGCGACTCGTCAGGCAGATTTTTCCAAAAATGCACTGTACAGCTCAGAAAAGCGCAGTTTGACTCAGTTTGACATTTTGGGGTGATTTATGATTCTCTTTGATGTAATTATGGTAATTTTAAGACACTTTTACTCTTATGTAACATTTCTAGAAGATTCATTCATGAAAAGGGTAAATATTAAATGAATGAATTGGTTTCCAAGTTTATAGAGGCAAGTTGTTTTGACTGCCTAGTTTGTAGTGCTTAGTTTAGAAGTGGTTGAAACAACTCCTAGGATAGTGAGCTCGACCCATGGAGGCAGGGAAAGAGGTTAGGTCATCTATATTATGTACTTTCTTGCTCATTTTCATGGTTGGACTCTTGAGGGAGAAGCTATCATTGTATTATTCATTGTATCTCTGCAATTTTTGGCTAAGGAAGACCAGGGTTTTGCAGTCCTCTTTGGGATTCTTGTGGACTCATGTGTTGATGGTGTGTTTCTCAATGTACTTGTAAGCTTGTTATGTGATTCATTTCCTTTCTTTTACTTCTGCACATTAAACAAATGAAGTGTTAAAGTAAGAATTCATGCTTGCCATGCTCTGCTTTTAAGTTTGTTTAATTTCAATGTTTTCTTCTGTCTAAAGAGAATTCAAAGTTATTGTTTGCTCTCTTTAGCTCTTCATCTTTCATTCCTGACCATCCACCTCAGTTAAAGGCATCAATACTGTCTCCTACCTCACCCCAAGGAACCCCCTGCAGAAACTGTGTTCAATCCCCGCACCCGAAATTGCCCTCTCCTCAATTTGCCACCAAAAACCCAAAAAACCCCATATCAACCTTTTTGATCAGTTTACTAGCCTAATATCAGTGTTACCATATTGGCCATCTCATCTATTGAAGATTTTACGGGACAGAACGGAGAGAGCCTTCTCCTGCCCCGTAGGGCTAGCTACGAGGCTAAATGGTTTGATGTTGCCTTGAGGTTTACCTTTCTCAGCCTGAGGTGAAATTTCAAGCGCTAACATACTGGCGACCATATTGGGGAGAACAAACTAATCGTTTGCTCATTGACGTGTTATTTCATAAGTCTTAGACGGAGTCTGAAGATACGCCAGGTAGCCTTCGAAAACGCTCTTGTTTTACATCAGCGCAAGTAGATAAACGCTGCTTTAGTCGATCTCCATGAGCTTGTGAACGTAGCGCTTCATTTGCATTTTACCCCAGTACACGTATCAAGTTCAGATCTGATTGTTGATAGTGGACAACGATCAGACACTTGCAAGGCTGAAATCATTCACTGGCGACTCCTTCACTGAAAACTCCAGAGATCAATGCTTCATGGTGACTTCACTGCAGGAAGATCAGTAGCTTTGAGATTTTCAAGATGGATCGGATTGCAAGAAGATACGATCCCTTGAGCTGAGATCACATTCCAGGTTTTCCGAATAAGATTCCCAAGGTAGATTGGTCAAGGAATTTGCCTACATTTAATGATGATGGTAAGAAGGATGCTGCTTTACATCTAGTTAGATTTCATATGCATATTCGCAAGTTGAAGGTGGATTTTCCTGAAGATTGCTTGATGAAGATATTCTTGGCCACTCTGGAAGGTAAAGCCCAATCATGGTATGAAAGTTTGCCACCTGCTTGTATTTACTGTTTAAAGGATTTTCATGCCTTGTTCATTGAAAGATATCAAGCATCTTATCCATCATTAAATTTGGTCCATGACTGTTGCAAGCATGCTTATAGTTTTATTGAAAGCCTTGAGAAATATTATGAAGATGATAATTTTATGGACGTTGAGATCATGGAGGCTCTGTACGAGAATCCATTTCAGCAACATGAAGAGAACCTAGAGGATTCCCATAGAGACGATTATGAAATTTTGCAGCAAGACCAAGATCTTAGTACGGTGGAAAATGAAACAATTTTGCATCTTGACAGTCAACAGGAATTGCATGAAATGGATCAGCAGTATGAGGAAAATCTGTATACTCCTTCACTTGAAATCAATGAAGACAATCACTGTTTGAACAAAAGAAAACAAAAGGTATTATCTCCTCTATCTGAAGATGAGATAGATCTACTTTTGAGAGGTCTTGTTCCGGCTCAAGTCAACGCAGAAATGCAGTGTGCACATGGTCAAGAAGATGATGGTGGACCTTCTTCCTCTTCTGAAAAGGATGATAGTGTTGTAAGCAGCTTTATAGATCAGCAGGTTGAAATTTGTTATATGGCTGAAATTGATGATAGAGAAGAGTTTGTTTCAGATCTTCCCACAGAAGAAGACAAGACAGCTTCTCCAGTTCTAGATTCAGATAGAGATGACCAAGCATACCTTGTGCTGAATCCTGAAAAGGAGGGTTTTGTTGTTGAGACCATAGACAAAGTTTTTGATCCAAATGTTCTCATGCCATCAGAACAGAGCCTGCATGAGGAGGTAATTCAGTCAGTTCATGAAAAGCAAGATGACATCTTCATTCAAGTAAGTGAAACAGTTCCTTTGGATGAATTTATGGTAGATGATAGAAATGTCATTTTTGCACTTCAAGAATCAGCTGAAGTTTCTTTCCTTATGATTGAAGAATGTAATAAGGAACTTGATAATTTGGTTATGATACCATATGAAGATGACCTATCATATTGTCAAACTACAGAAGATCAGAGCATACAGGATTACCTTTCAGATTCTTCATATGTGTCATGTGCTGAAATGTTTTTTCAAGAGGAGATCTGCTCATCTATCTGTTCAGAGTTTTTTGAAGCCCATGAGCATACTTTTACCGAAGCACATGATGAAGGCAGATTAGAATTTGAAACAAAGGATTACTTGTTCTTTCAGCAGAAGGTGGCAATGGCAAATCTTCATGTTTTTCACGATCCTCTAGCAAGTTTGTTGCAGCCAGCAGTGACAGTGTTTATTGCGATGTTCAGTGATGAAGGAGATCATGGTCAACTATGTTTTTGGATGCCCAGTTACCAGTATCTATTGTTGATCATGAGATCTGATCAGGAGAATCAATCAAGAAGCCATCTTCTTGATTGGTTGCATTGGCATTATGATATAGTTTGATGGTAGGTTGTCTTGTAAGAAACATAGGCGGTTATGTACTGCCATCAAGTTTTAAATTTTAAGTTCAGGTCTTGAGTTAGTTTGTTAGAGTCAAGTTTTTCCATCATTTCAATTTTTCATCGAGTCGGTTTGAGTCAAGTTTCAGTTAAGTTTCAGTCACTTTTTAGTCAATTTTTCATTCAAGAAATGTGTCAAAGGTTTTGTGTTCTCCATTCAAAATAATGACTCCATTGCCAAATGATTGTAAGGCACTGGTCGGCTCTCCCAGAGGTCTAAGGTTCTTGGCACCTCCAAGGAGCTACCATCCCCATTGGAGCCAATGTTAGTGTCAGTCTTTCCAGCCTTCCTCCAGTGATCAAATATGCTCTTACAAAGTGATTTTGAAGTGTCAAGGTCAAATTTTGTCATTTCAGTGAGTCTTCAAGCAAAATTTGGTCACTAGGCATTAGGTCTAGGGTTTGCTTTCACACTTTTCAAAGTTTTCCAAATGTCAGTCCATGTCATCATTCAGCTGAGCCTATAATCATTCAAAGGGTTTCTATCATCATATTAGGTTCCATTGGGTCATGTTACACCTTATTCATGCTTCAGTTGTGCCTAGGCAAGGTCATTTCCCTCTCCTAGGGTTTTGAAGGCAATTTCTCTTGGATGGTCAAATCACCGACAAAACTTGTTTCCTGATGTTCATACACCTTCCGCTATCCTTAAAGTACCTTATCAAACACTTCCCATCCCTTAGATCCGCCAAATTCCTCATTTTTGGACAAACCCTAGTTTCTAGCTACAACCTGACAATTTTCTAGGTTGGGCCTGTGTTTTTCCCTTTTGGACCCCTTCCCCTCACTCAATCTCTGAGATTCCACTTTCCCCTGCTTCCTAACATCCCTCCCCACTCCCAAAAATTTCCCCAAGAATTTAGAAGCCCCCTATTCCCTTCATTTCGCTCCATTTCGACAAAATTCCTTGTTTCACACATCGGGACAAGTCGCACTCAAATGATGTTCCAGAGCAATAAAAGATGAATTTTGGAAAACTGAGAGAGGTTTTTGTCCACAACATGCCAAGGAAGAAAAAACTCCTTCACTGTTTTCACAGGTGTCATGGTTTTAAAGAAATGTCAAAAATATCGGCGAGAACGAAGGTGCTCCAGGGACGGTTGGCCAAAGCACAAAAACGAAGGAAAACGCCCGATCCACTCCAAATTTTGGCCAAAGCCTCTTTGAATGAGCATGGTACTTGATTGGGGACTCCCAGCCCAAATTTCAAGAAATTTGGAGAAAATTTTGTCATTTGTGAATTTTTTATGCAATTTGCAGGTTTTTCCCATTAACGGGTCTCACCCCCCGCGCGACCCTTCATCAGGGCAACTCCTTTTGACAAAAACTCAGCATTTCCAGATTTTTCAGGCAAATTTACACATACTCATGGATGGACTTGAGATTTGGTGAAGTTTTGGGCCTCCAGAAAGTCAAAAAACTAACAAAAATTGACTTTCTTCCACTTTTTTGAATTGCAGAAAACAGTCTTGGGAGATTTGATTTTTGACAGAGCAAATGAACTCCAAATTCAAAAAGTCCAGTTGGGTTGGAAAGTAGACTCACAGAACTTTCCAACAAGCCTACTTTTTCTCAATTCGACCTCCTACAAGTGCCCCAAAGATGGCTCCAAAGGCGCGCGACCCGTCAGGCAGGGGCGCGCGACCCGTCAGGCAGATTTTTCCAAAAATGCACTGTACAGCTCAGAAAAGCGCAGTTTGACTCAGTTTGACTTTTTGGGGTGATTTATGATTCTCTTTGATGTAATTATGGTAATTTTAAGACACTTTTACTCTTATGTAACATTTCTAGAAGATTCATTCATGAAAAGGGTAAATATTAAATGAATGAATTGGTTTCCAAGTTTATAGAGGCAAGTTGTTTTGACTGCCTAGTTTGTAGTGCTTAGTTTAGAAGTGGTTGAAACAGCTCCTAGGATAGTGAGCTCGACCCATGGAGGCAGGGAAAGAGGTTAGATCATCTATATTATGTACTTTCTTGGTCATTTTCATGGTTGGACTCTTGAGGGAGAAGCTATCATTGTATTATTCCCTGTATCTCTGCAATTTTTGGCTAAGGAAGACCAGGGTTTTGCAGTCCTCTTTGGGATTCTTGTGGACTCATGTGTTGATGGTGTGTTTCTCAATGTACTTGTAAGCTTGTTATGTGATTCATTTCCTTTCTTTTACTTCTGCACATTAAACAAATGAAGTGTTAAAGTAAGAATTCATGCTTGCCATGCTCTGCTTTTAAGTTTGTTTAATTTCAATGTTTTCTTCTGTCTAAAGAGAATTCAAAGTTATTGTTTGCTCTCTTTAGCTCTTCATCTTTCATTCCTGACCATCCACCTCAGTTGAAGGCATCAACACTGTCTCCTACCTCGCCCCAAGGAACCCCCTGCAGAAACTGTGTTCAATCCCCGCACCCGAAATTGCCCTCTCCTCAATTTGCCACCAAAAACCCAAAAAACCCCATATCAACCTTTTTGATCAGTTTACTAGCCTAATATCAGTGTTACCATATTGGTCATCTCATCTATTGAAGATTTTACGGGACAGACCGGAGAGAGCCTTCTCCTGCCCCGTAGGGCTAGCTACGAGGCTAAATGGTTTGATGTTGCCTTGAGGTTTACCTTTCTCAGCCTGAGGTGAAATTTCAAGCACTAACATACTGGCGACCATACTGGGGAGAACAAACTAATCGTTTGCTCATTGACGTGTTATTTCAAAAGTCTTAGACGGAGTCTGAAGATACGCCAGGTAGCCTTCGAAAACGCTCTTGTTTTACATCAGCGCAAGTAGATAAACACTGCTTTAGTCGATCTCCATGAGCTTGTGAACGTAGCGCTTCATTTGCATTTTACCCCAGTACATGTATCAAGTTCAGATCTGATTGTTGATAGTGGACAACGATCAGACACTTGCAAGGCTGAAATCATTCACTGGCGACTCCTTCACTGAAAACTCCAGAGATCAATGCTTCATGGTGACTTCACTGCAGGAAGATCAGTAGCTTTGAGATTTTCAAGATGGATCACATTGCAAGAAGATATGCTCCCTTGAGCCGAGATCACATTCCAGGTTTTCCGAATAAGATTCCCAAGGTAGATTGGTCAAGGAATTTTCCTACATAAAATGATGATGGTAATAAGGATGCTGCTTTACATCTAGTTAGATTTCATATGCATATTCGCAAGTTGAAGGTGGATTTTCCTGAAGATTGCTTGATGAAGATATTCTTGGCCACTCTGGAAGGTAAAGCCCAATCATGGTATGAAAGTTTGCCACCTGCTTGTACTTACTGTTTAAAGGATTTTCATGCCTTGTTCATTGAAATATATCAAGCATCTTATCCATCATTAAATTTGGTCCATGACTGTTGCAAGCATGCTTATAGTTTTATTGAAAGCCTTGAGAAATATTATGAAGATGATAATTTTATGGACGTTGAGATCATGGAGGCTCTGTACGAGAATCCATTTCAGCAACATGAAGAGAACCTAGAGGATTCCCATAGAGACGATTATGAAAATTTGCAGCAAGACCAAGATCTTAGTACGGTGGAAAATGAAACAATTTCGCATCTTGATAGTCAACAGGAATTGCATGAAAGGGATCAGCAGTATGAGGAAAATCTGTATACTCCTTCACTTGAAATCAATGAAGACAATCACTGTTTGAACAAAAGAAAACAAAAGGTATTATCTCCTCTATCTGAAGATGAGATAGATCTACTTTTGAGAGGTCTTGTTCCGGCTCAAGTTAACGCAGAAATGCAGTGTGCACATGGTCAAGAAGATGATGGTGGACCTTCTTCCTCTTCTGAAAAGGATGATAGTCTTGTAAGCAGCTTTATAGATAAGCAGGTTGAAATTTTTTATATGGCTGAAATTGATGATAGAGAAGAGCTTGTTTCAGATCTTCCCACAGAAGAAGACAGGACAGCTTCTCCAGTTCTAGATTCAGATAGTGATGACCAAGCATACCTTGTGCTGAATCCTGAAAAGGAGGGTTTTGTTGTTGAGACCATAGACAAAGTTTTTGATCCAAATGTTCTCATGCCATCAGAACAGAGCCTGCATGAGGAGGTAATTCAGTCAGTTCATGAAAAGCAAGATGACATCTTCATTCATGTAAGTGAAACAGTTCCTTTGGATGAATTTATGGTAGATGATAGAAATGTCATTTTTGCACTTCAAGAATCAGCTGAAGTTTCTTTCCTTATGATTGAAGAATGTAATAAGGAACTTGATAATTTGGTTATGATACCATATGAAGATGACCTATCATATTGTCAAACTACAGAAGATCAGAGCATACAGGATTACCTTTCAGATTCTTCATATGTGTCATGTGCTGAAATGTTTTTTCAAGAGGAGATCTGCTCATCTATCTGTTCAGAGTATTTTGAAGCCCATGAGCATACTTTTACCGAAGCACATGATGAAGGCAGATTAGAATTTGAAACAAAGGATTACTTGTTCTTTCAGTAGAAGGTGGCAATGGCAACTCTTCATGTTTTTACGATCCTCTAGCAAGTTTGTTGCAGCCAGCAGTGACAGTGTTTATTGCGATGTTCAGTGATGAAGGAGATCATGGTCAGCTATGTTTTTGGATGCCCAGTTACCAGTATCTATTGTTGATCATGAGATCTGATC
Organism: Pinus tabuliformis; assembly: GCA_031772625.1. Taxonomy (NCBI): domain Eukaryota; kingdom Viridiplantae; phylum Streptophyta; class Pinopsida; order Pinales; family Pinaceae; genus Pinus; species Pinus tabuliformis. The sequence continues at coordinate 378,441,122 of CM062820.1, read as the reverse complement.
AGGAGAATCAATCAAGAAGCCATCTTCTTGCTTGGTTGCATTGGCATTATGATATAGTTTGATGGTAGGTTGTCTTGTAAGAAACATAGGCGGTTATGTACTGCCATCAAGTTTTAAATTTTAAGTTCAGGTCTTGAGTTAGTTTGTTAGAGTCAAGTTTTTCCATCATTTCAATTTGTCATCGAGTCGGTTTGAGTCAAGTTTGAGTTAAGTTTCAGTCACTTTTTAGTCAAGTTTTCATTCAATAAATGTGTCAAAGGTTTTGTGTTCTCCATTCAAAATAATGACTCCATTGCCAAATGATTGTAAGGCATTGGTCTGCTGTCCCAGAGGTCTAAGGTTCTTGGCACCTCCAAGGAGCTACCATCCCCATTGGAGCCAATGTTAGTGTCAGTCTTTCCAGCCTTCCTCCAGTGATCAAATATGCTCTTACAAAGTGATTTTGAAGTGTCAAGGTCAAATTTTGTCATTTCAGTGAGTCTTCAAGCAAAATTTGGTCACTAGGCATTAGGTCTAGGGTTTGCTTTCACACTTTTCAAAGTTGTCCAAATGTCAGTCCATGTCATCATTCAGCTGAGCCTATAATCATTCAAAGGGTTGCTATCATCATATTAGGTTCCATTGGGTCATGTTACACCTTATTCATGCTTCAGTTGTGCCTAGGCAAGGTCATTTCCCTCTCTTAGGGTTTTGAAGGCAATTTCTCTTGGATGGTCAAATCACCGGCAAAAATTGTTTCCTGATGTTCATACACCTTCCCCTATCCTTAAAGTACCTTATCAAACACTTCCCATCCCTTAGATCCGCCAAATTCCTCATTTTTGCACAAACCCTAGTTTCTAGCTACAACCTGGCAATTTTCTAGGTTAGGCCTGTGTTTTGCCCTTTTGGACCCCTTCCCCTCACTCAATCTCTGAGATTCCACTTTACCCTGCTTCCTAACATCCCTCCCCACTCCCAAAAAGTTTCCCCAAGAATTTAGAAGCCCCCTATTCCCTTCATTTCGCTCCATTTCGACAAAATTCCTTGTTTCACACATCGGGACAAGTCGCACTCAAATGATGTTCCAGAGCAATAAAAGATGAATTTTGGAAAAATGAGAGAGGTTTTTGTCCCAAACATGCCAAGGAAGAAAAACCTCCTTCACTTTTTGCACAGGTATCATGGTTTTAAGGAAATGTCAAAAATACCGGCGAGAACGAAGGTGCTCCAAGGACGGTTGGCCAAAGCACAAAAACGAAGGAAAACGCCCGATCCACTCCAAATTTTGGCCAAAGCCTCTTTGAATGAGCATGGTACTTGATTGGGGACTCCCAGCCCAAATTTCAAGAAATTTGGAGAAAATTTTGTCATTTGTGAATTTTTTATGCAATTTGAAGGTTTTTCCCATTAATGGGTCTCACCCCCCGCGCGACCCTTCATCAGGGCAACTCCTTTTGACAAAAACTCAGCATTTCCAGATTTTTCAGGCAAAGTTACACATTTTCATGGATGGACTTGAGATTTGGTGAAGTTTTGGGCCTCCAGAAAGTCAAAAAACTAGCAAAAATCGACTTTCTGCCACTTTTTTGAATTGCAGAAAGCAGTCTTGGGAGATTTGATTTTTGACAGGGCAAATGAACTCCAAATTCAAAAATTCCAGTTGGGTTGGAAAGTAGACTCACAGAACTTTCCAAAAATCCTACGTTTGCTCAATTTTCCCACTTGCAAGTGCCCCAAAGATGGCTCCAAAGGTGCGCGACCCGTCAGGCAGGGGCGCGCGACCCGTCAGGCAGATTTTTCCAAAAATGCACTGTACAGCTCAGAAAAGCGCAGTTTGACTCAGTTTGACTTTTTGGGGGTGATTTATGATTCTCTTTGATGTAATTATGGTACTTTTAAGACACTTTTACTCTTATGTAACATTTCTAGAAGATTCATTCATGAAAAGGGTAAATATTAAATGAATGAATTGGTTTCCAAGTTTATAGAGGCAAGTTGTTTTGACTGCCTAGTTTGTAGTGCTTAGTTTAGAAGTGGTTGAAACAGCTCCTAGGATAGTGAGCTCGACCCATGGAGGCAGGGAAAGAGGTTATATCATCTATATTATGTACTTTCTTGGTCATTTTCATGGTTGGACTCTTGAGGGAGAAGCTATAATTGTATTATTCACTGTATCTCTGCAATTTTTGGCTAAGGAAGACCAAGGTTTTGCAGTCCTCTTTGGGATTCTTGTGGACTCATGTGTTGATGGTGTGTTTCTCAATGTACTTGTAAGCTTGTTATGTGATTCATTTCCTTTCTTTTACTTCTGCACATTAAACAAATGAAGTGTTAAAGTAAGAATTCATGCTTGCCATGCTCTGCTTTTAAGTTTGTTTAATTTCAATGTTTTCTTCTGTCTAAAGAGAATTCAAAGTTATTGTTTGCTCTCTTTAGCTCTTCATATTTCATTCCTGACCATCCACCTCAGTTGAAGGCATCAACACTGTCTCCTACCTCGCCCCAAGGAACCCCCTGCAGAAATTGTGTTCAATCCCTGCACCCGAAATTGCCCTCTCCTCAATTTGCCACCAAAAACCCAAAAAACCCCATATCAACCTTTTTGATCAGTTTACTAGCCTAATATTAGTGTTACCATATTGGTCATCTCATCTATTGAAGATTTTACGGGACAGACCGGAGAGAGCCTTCTCCTGCCCCGTAGGGCTAGCTACGAGGCTAAATGGTTTGATGTTGCCTTGAGGTTTACCTTTCTCAGCCTGAGGTGAAATTTCAAGCACTAACATACTGGCGACCATACTGGGGAGAACAAACTAATCGTTTGCTCATTGACGTGTTATTTCAAAAGTCTTAGACGGAGTCTGAAGATACGCCAGGTAGCCTTCGAAAACGCTCTTGTTTTACATCAGCGCAAGTAGATAAACACTGCTTCAGTCGATCTCCATGAGCTTGTGAACGTAGCGCTTCATTTGCATTTTACCCCAGTACATGTATCAAGTTCAGATCTGATTGTTGATAGTGGACAACGATCAGACACTTGCAAGGCTGAAATCATTCACTGGCGACTCCTTCACTGAAAACTCCAGAGATCAATGCTTCATGGTGACTTCACTGCAGGAAGATCAGTAGCTTTGAGATTTTCAAGATGGATCGGATTGCAAGAAGATACGCTCCCTTGAGCCGAGATCACATTCCAGGTTTTCCGAATAAGATTCCCAAGGTAGATTGGTCAAGGAATTTTCCTACATTTAATGATGATGGTAAGAAGGATGCTGCTTTACATCTAGTTAGATTTCATATGCATATTCGCAAGTTGAAGGTGGATTTTCCTGAAGATTGCTTGATGAAGATATTCTTGGCCACTCTGGAAGGTAAAGCCCAATCATGGTATGAAAGTTTGCCACCTGCTTGTACTTACTGTTTAAAGGATTTTCATGCCTTGTTCATTGAAAGCTATCAAGCATCTTATCCATCATTAAATTTGGTCCATGACTGTTGCAAGCATGCTTATAGTTTTATTGAAAGCCTTGAGAAATATTATGAAGATGATAATTTTATGGACGTTGAGATCATGGAGGCTCTGTACGAGAATCCATTTCAGCAACATGAAGAGAACCTAGAGGATTCCCATAGAGACGATTATGAAAATTTGCAGCAAGACCAAGATCTTAGTACGGTGGAAAATGAAACAATTTCGCATCTTGATAGTCAACAGGAATTGCATGAAATGGATCAGCAGTATGAGGAAAATCTGTATACTCCTTCACTTGAAATCAATGAAGACAATCACTGTTTGAACAAAAGAAAACAAAAGGTATTATCTCCTCTATCTGAAGATGAGATAGATCTACTTTTGAGAGGTCTTGTTCCGGCTCAAGTTAACGCAGAAATGCAGTGTGCACATGGTCAAGAAGATGATGGTGGACCTTCTTCCTCTTCTGAAAAGGATGATAGTCTTGTAAGCAGCTTTATAGATAAGCAGGTTGAAATTTTTTATATGGTTGAAATTGATGATAGAGAAGAGCTTGTTTCAGATCTTCCCACAGAAGAAGACAGGACAGCTTCTCCAGTTCTAGATTCAGATAGTGATGACCACGCATACCTTGTGCTGAATCCTGAAAAGGAGGGTTTTGTTGTTGAGACCATAGACAAAGTTTTTGATCCAAATGTTCTCATGCCATCAGAACAGAGCCTGCATGAGGAGGTAATTCAGTCAGTTCATGAAAAGCAAGATGACATCTTCATTCAAGTAAGTGAAACAGTTCCTTTGGATGAATTTATGGTAGATGATAGAAATGTCATTTTTGCACTTCAAGAATCAGTTGAAGTTTCTTTCCTTATGATTGAAGAATGTAATAAGGAACTTGATAATTTGGTTATGATACCATATGAAGATGACCTATCATATTGTCAAACTACAGAAGATCAGAGCATACAAGATTACCTTTCAGATTCTTCATATGTGTCATGTGCTGAAATGTTTTTTCAAGAGGAGATCTGCTCATCTATATGTTCAGAGTATTTTGAAGCCCATGAGCATACTTTTACCGAAGCACATGATGAAGGCAGATTAGAATTTGAAACAAAGGATTACTTGTTCTTTCAGCAGAAGGTGGCAATGGCAACTCTTCATGTTTTTCACGATCCTCTAGCAAGTTTGTTGCAGCCAGCAGTGACAGTGTTTATTGCGATGTTCAGTGATGAAGGAGATCATGGTCAACTATGTTTTTGGATGCCCAGTTACCAGTATCTATTGTTGATCATGAGATCTGATCAGGAGAATCAATCAAGAAGCCATCTTCTTGATTGGTTGCATTGGCATTATGATATAGTTTGATGGTAGGTTGTCTTGTAAGAAACATAGGCGGTTATGTACTGCCATCAAGTTTTAAATTTTAAGTTCAGGTCTTGAGTTAGTTTGTTAGAGTCAAGTTTTTCCATCATTTCAATTTGTCATCGAGTCGGTTTGAGTCAAGTTTCAGTTAAGTTTCAGTCACTTTTTAGTCAAGTTTTCATTCAATAAATGTGTCAAAGGTTTTGTGTTCTCCATTCAAAATAATGACTCCATTGCCAAATGATTGTAAGGCACTGGTTTGCTGTCCCAGAGGTCTAAGGTTCTTGGCACCTCCAAGGAGCTACCATCCCCATTGGAGCCAATGTTAGTGTCAGTCTTTCCAGCCTTCCTCCAGTGATCAAATATGCTCTTACAAAGTGATTTTGAAGTGTCAAGGTCAAATTTTGTCATTTCAGTGAGTCTTCAAGCAAAATTTGGTCACTAGGCATTAGGTCTAGGGTTTGCTTTCACACTTTTCAAAGTTGTCCAAATGTCAGTCCATGTCATCATTCAGCTGAGCCTATAATCATTCAAAGGGTTGCTATCATCATATTAGGTTCCATTGGGTCATGTTACACCTTATTCATGCTTCAGTTGTGCCTAGGCAAGGTCATTTCCCTCTCCTAGGGTTTTGAAGGCAATTTCTCTTGGATGGTCAAATCACCGGCAAAACTTGTTTCCTGATGTTCATACACCTTCCCCTATCCTTAAAGTACCTTATCAAACACTTCCCATCCCTTAGATCCGCCAAATTCCTCATTTTTGCACAAACCCTAGTTTCTAGCTACAACCTGGCAATTTTCTAGGTTAGGCCTGTGTTTTGCCCTTTTGGACCACTTCCCCTCACTCAATCTCTGAGATTCCACTTTCCCCTGCTTCATAACATCCCTCCCCACTCCCAAAAATTTCCCCAAGAATTTAGAAGCCCCCTATTCCCTTCATTTCGCTCCATTTCGACAAAATTCCTTGTTTCACACATCGGGACAAGTCGCACTGAAATGATGTTCCAAAGCAATAAAAGATGAATTTTGGAAAACTGAGAGAGGTTTTTGTCCACAACATGCCACGGAAGAAAAACCTCCTTCACTTTTTTCACAGGTGTCATGGTTTTAAAGAAATGTCAAAAATACCGGTGAGAACGAAGGTGCTCCAAGGACGGTTGGCCAAAGCACAAAAACGAAGGAAAACGCCCGATCCACTCCAAATTTTGGTCAAAGCCTCTTTGACTGAGCATGGTACTTGATTGGGGACTCCCAGCCCAAATTTCAAGAAATTTGGAGAAAATTTTGTCATTTGTGAATTTTTTATGCAATTTGCGGGTTTTTCCCATTAACGGGTCTCACCCCCCGCGCGACCCTTCATCAGGGCAACTCCTTTTGACAAAAACTCAGCATTTCCAGATTTTTCAGGCAAAGTTACACATTCTCATGGATGGACTTGAGATTTGGTGAAGTTTTGGGCCTCCAGAAAGTAAAAAAACTAGCAAAAATCGACTTTCTGCCACTTTTTTGAATTGCAGAAAGCAGTCTTGGGAGATTTGATTTTTGACAGGGCAAATGAACTCCAAATTCAAAAATTCCAGTTGGGTTGGAAAGTAGACTCACAGAAATTTCCAAAAAGCCTACGTTTTCTCAATTTTCCCACCTGCAAGTGCCCCAAAGATGGCTCCAAAGGCCCGCGACCCGTCAGGCAGGGGCGCGCGACCCGTCAGGCAGATTTTTCCAAAAATGCACTGTACAGCTCAGAAAAGCGCAGTTTGACTCAGTTTGACTTTTTGGGGTGATTTATGATTCTCTTTGATGTAATTATGGTACTTTTAAGACACTTTTACTCTTATGTAACATTTCTAGAAGATTCATTCATGAAAAGGATAAATATTAAGTGAATGAATTGGTTTCCAAGTTTATAGAGGCAAGTTGTTTTGACTGCCTAGTTTGTAGTGCTTAGTTTAGAAGTGGTTGAAACAGCTCCTAGGATAGTGAGCTCGACCCATGGAGGCAGGGAAATGTTGGAAATAATACTGAGAGGGGGGGTGAATCAGTATTATCTGATTAATCAAACTTTTTAAATGCTCAGAAACATATACGCTACTTCAGTTAAGTGAACCAGCGTGTACACGCTACTGTGACGAAGTAAAACAGCGTATAGGAAGAAAACTCACAATTTAGTTAGCTTTTTCTTCAATTAAGTGCATCAGGACATTATTCATCACATTAACAGTAAACATGTGCAGTAAAACAGAACAGATAAAAAGCCACACACATGAACACCAAGATATAAGGTGGAAACCCAATGTGGGTGAAAACCACCTGCTGCAAGTTGTCTCTATCTTTCTTTAATATGAAACTTCAGTTTACAATCTTTTGTACTGGTGCAGCCTTATACCAGTACGCAGGCTACAACCTGCAGAAGGCTTCAACCTTCTCTCGTTCTCCAAACTTCCTTGGAAGGGAGCTCCAACCCCCTTTGCTCTTGTACTAGCCAAGATACTAGTACGTAGGTGCTGACCTACAATCTTCCTTCTTTCAGATATCACTTTTCATATATTTTCAGACTTGGATATTCCTGAAGCACAACATTACAATCTGAAGACCACAAATCATTCAATTTCCACAACAGATCATTGAAGCATAAAACAACCAAACTTTGAATCACTGAACCACTGAACCCTGTCAATCACCAGTTACCAGAACACAGAGCAGACTACAGAACTCTGCAATAACAGTCAGACCCCACTATAAACCCAAAATCAAGCTTCAAAAGATATACGCTACTTCAATGAGCAAAACCCGCGTATACACGCTCTTTTACCGAAGCCAACCTGCGTACAGATCTAAAAATAAACTTTCTCAATTTGCAGCTGTACCAGACATTAGTTAGATCCAAAACGTAACATTGCGACAATATGCAGATCTAGAAATACGCATAATCAACCATATCATGATAGTGCATTTCAAACCATTAGATCCCGATCTATCCTTAGATCTAGTCTTCCATCAACCGATGTGATCTCTCCTTGGCTTAGATCAAGCAACCCAGAACCTGCATATCAGATCTCTTTCTCTCTTAGATATTCAAGCCTTGTCGAAAGATAATCTTGCCTAATGATCTTCTTCTCCTTATATAGTCTTAGGCCTAACTCAATACCAAGAGCCAAAACCATAGTAACACAATACCATCAACTTCAAAACTAGGGATCGACACGCCCGTCGAGACACAATGGTCCGAAATCATAGGCACAACTTCCAAGGACTAACCACCATGGACCAAAGGAACCTTTCCACATACACGCGCTTTTTATGAATCGAACTTGCGTGTACACACGACTTGGGCTTAACGAAACGGCGTGTATGAGCTTCCTTGGTATGCTGTACTGAGATTTGTCTTCTGATTAAGTTGCCATCACCTGTACCAACCTCTGAGCACCTGTACCATCCTCTGAGTGAGTTGCCATCAAGGACAACACTTGAATCATAATGCCAACAATCTCCCCCTTTGGACTTGATGGCAACCATCACACCAAGTCACTCTCCCCCTTTGACATCAAGGGCAAAGGGCTGTGCTCCCCTTGAGGACATGCTGATATCTCTGTTTGGCTGTGCTGACTTGTGCTCCCCCTGACCGAAGGCCAGATCTACAAAAGATGTTCTTCAACAAGAACCAAGACTTATACACCATAAGGGACCTTCCTATCACCAAAAGACTCAATACATACATCCATACTCCCTACCAAGAGGGGACATAACAGAAACAACCAATTATATTACAGCATTCATCCCAGGCATAGTGGGGAAACCAACAAAGGCCGTTACATGACCTTGATACCATAAAAGAGATATGACAAGAGAGATACATGACATAGAGACAACAGATCTAGACCAAGACTTAGGAAAGACACCAGCAGCATCTGATAAACATCTTGTTAGATCAGCAACCAGAATTTCTTTCTGAGCTCCTTCTCCTGAAACCAACAACCAAAACATCTGAATGCCAACAATGCTTTATGAGACTTTTGAGCTGCTCCCCCTGAACCTGTGCCTGTTGCACTCCCTGAAACTGTGCCTGAAGAATTCTGACATTCCTATTGCTGTTCAGAACTTCAGAGTTTTCCCTTGCTGTTCAGAACTTCATATACGCGTTTTATCCTGTACAGAACAGCGTATGTACGCGGATATTCTTTCTGCAACAAGCGTCCAGAATACACGCGACTTACCCAGCATGAATCCGCGTGTATACGCTCATATCCCTTCGTAACCTGCGTATACCAACTTTTCTGTAGAACAAACAAACTTCAACAACAGGATGAAGCATCAACTACTCCCAGCTTTTGTCTGAGATATTCAAAAGTTTCCCTGGGCAGTGGTTTTGTGAGAATATCAGCAACTTGCTCTTTAGAAGGAACATACTCCAACTTGACCTTCTGCTCAAGCACTTGTTCCCGAAGAAAATGGTACTTGATTGGTATGTGCTTGGTCTTTGAGTGCATGACAGGATTCTTTGAAATGCTGATTGCACTTGTATTATCACATAAGATAGAGACAGGTGGAGTGCAAGTGATTTGAAAGTCCTGCAAGGTCTGCATCATCCAAAGAAGTTGTGTGCAACAAGATGCTGCAGCCACATATTCTGCTTCAGCTGTAGATAAGGCAATCGAACTTTGTTTCTTGCTGAACCAAGATACTAATCTGGAACCCATGAAGAAAGCACCTCCACTTGTGCTTTTCCTATCATCCACACTTCCAGCCCAATCTGCATCTGTGTAAGCATGAAGAGTGAGATCAGTATTTCTAGGATACCATAAGCCATAGTTTTGGGTCCCTTGAAGATATTTGAAGATTCTTTTGACTGCCTGAAGATGAGTTTCCTTTGGGTTGGCTTGAAATCTTCCAACCATTCCTACTGCATGTGTAATATCTGGTCGAGTACCTGTCAAATAAAGCAAACTCCCAATCATGGATCTATAAGTGGGTTGGTGGACTGCTGCTGATTCATCATTTGCACTGAGGCTGCATCCTGTAACCATGGGTGTACATACTGGCTTTGACTCTTCCATGCCATACTTCTTCAAGATCTGCTTGAGGTATTTGGTTTGAGACAAGAAGATACCTCCTTCACTTTGTTGGATTTGCAATCCAAGAAAATATGTCAATTCTCCAAGAAGTGACATTTCGAATTCTTTCTGCATAACCAAGGCAAAGTTTTGACTCATGGTCTCTTCATTGCTGCCAAAAATAATATCATCTACATAAACAACAAGAATTAGCAATTTGTTATTTTCAACTTTTATATAGAGATTGCTATCTGCTGATCCTTTTGAAAAGCCTTGTTGGTGAAGATATTTGTCCAACCGATAGTACCAAGCCCTTGGAGCTTGTTTGAGCCCATAGAGTGCCTTTTTCAATCTGCATACAAGGTTTGGATCATTTCCAAGAATGAACCCATCTGGCTGCTCAATATATACTTCTTCTTCTAAGTCTCCATTCAGGAAGGCTGATTTCACGTCCATTTGAAATACCTTGAAGTTTTGAAAGCTTGAGAGAGCAAGGAACATTCGGATGGCCTCTAGTCTTGCCACAGGAGCAAAGGTCTCTTCAAAATCTATTCCTTCTTGCTGTGCATACCCTTTACAAACAAGTCTGGCCTTGTTTCTAATTACTTCTCCATTTTCATTTAACTTATTCTTGAAGACCCATTTTGTTCCTATTACATTCTTATCTTTTGGTCTAGGAACTAATTCCCAAGTGTTGTTCCTTTCGATTTGCTCAAGTTCTTCATCCATTGCTTTGACCCAACATTCATCTTTGCATGCTTCTTTCACATTTTGTGGTTCAATGGAGGAGAGTAGAGCCAAGTAGCTTGAAGCTTCTGCAAGTGTCCTTCTTGTTTGTACTCCTGCTTCTTTCTGCCCCACAATCTGAGTTTCTGGATGATTCTTTTGGACATATCTGGATGGAGTCTTCTCTTCTATTCTTGTCTGCTCCACTGGTTCTTCTTGAGATTCTTCTTCTTCTTGAGGTTCTTCTTCTTCATCATTTCGCCTTTGAGAGTAACCTTCATCTTCTTCAATGTCTTCATGATGAACTTGCCTAGGAATATATCCCTTCTCATCAACCACTATATCAATACTGTCAACAATTCTGCCAAGTCTTTTATTGTAGCACTTGTATGCTTTGCTATGTGGAGAATAACCAAGAAGAATGCCCTCATCTGCTCTAGGTTCAAGTTTGCCAAGTTGCTCATCAGTGTTCTTAATATAACATTTGCTCCCAAAGATTTTGAAATGCTTCACGGAAGGAGTTTTACCACTCCAAAGCTCATGAGGTGTTTGAGTGCTGTTTACTCGGACATTTGTTTTGTTAAGAATGATAACAGCAGCATGTGCAGCTTCACCCCAGAAGGTTGCAGGAGTACCTGATTCATCGAGCATAGCACGAGCCATTTGTTGGATAGTTCTGTTCATTCTTTCCACAACCCCATTTTGCTGAGGAGTTCTAGCTGTAGAGAATTCTCTTCTTATCCCATGTTCATCGCAGAAATCAAAAAATTCATTTGATGTGAACTCCCCACCTCTGTCAGATCTGAGGCACTTAATTTTGTGTCCTGATTCATTTTCAGCCAATGCTTTGAAGGATTTGAATTTTTCGAATGCTTCATCTTTGTGCTTCATAAGCCCTAACCAAACAAACCTTGAGAAATCATCAATGAATAATATCAGATATTCTTCTCCTCGAGGTGTCCTTTTCCTAAATGGACCACATACATCTGTATGGACTAGCTCAAGAGGCAAGCTAGCTGATCCTTCCTTCTCTGGAAAGTTAGTTCTGGTTTGCTTTCCAAACTGACAAGATTTGCATATGGTGTTGTCTGGAATTTTGATATCTGGAAGATCGCGAACTGCCTGATATTTGCATGCTTTCCTTATTTGTGAGAAGCTTAGATGTCCCAACCTTCGATGCCATAACCAGTGCTCTTCATCCTTGCTAAGATAGCATTGTTGTTGTCCTTCTTCAAATATGTACAGATTATTTGGAGTTCTTTTGCCTTTGAGAACTGTTTTACCTGTATCAAGATCACGAACAAGACATCCATTCGATCTGAAAATAACCTCGGTTTTTTGATCACACATCTGGCTGACACTTAGAAGATTATGCTTCAATCCATCAACATACAAAACATTTCCAGCCTTGACCTTTTCTTTCAAAGGAGCAATACCTTTTCCTTTTATAGTTGCAGGAGTATCATTTCCAAAAGAAACTTTCTTTCCCTTTTCTAAAGTAGAATAAGATTCAAGTTTTTCTTTATCACCTGTCATATGTTTCGAACATCCACTGTCAATGTACCATAGATTTTCCTGTCCTTCTGCATAAAACGCTATCCCACATCTTTCTGTCTGAGGTTCTTTTATTCTCCATTTTTTGGTGCTCGTGGCTTGTTCCTTTTTCTCCTGAAACCTGCTCCTGCATTCAGACTCTTTATGACCAAAATTATTGCAAATAGAACATTCAACTTCATTTTCAAGAACCGAAAAGTTGTTATAGGTCCTCTTTGTAATCCCTGTCATACTTCTTTGTTTTTGAGCTTCCCTAGTCATGATTGTTTTATATGCAACACATTGAGCTGCTTTGTGACCAAAGTTATGGCAAGAAAAGCATTGTCCATTGAAGAAGCTTCTGCGGTTATTGAATCTACCAGCCAACTGATTGTAATTTCTATTTTCATCTATTCTTGTGCCAAACTGAGAAGATTTTACCTGTGGTTGGTTGTAGCTTTTGTTCACCCTTAAGAAGGATTGTCCCTGATAGTTTCTGTTTGTAATTCGTCCCTGCTTTACCTGATTATCTTCATTGTTCTTCTGCTCATTTCTTCTTGCTGCATCAAGATAACTTTTTGAGGTGGATGCTTGAGAGGTTTCTCCATTATAGCCCAAACCTGTCTTGTTTAGAGGAGACCGCTGCACATTGATAATCTCATCCAAAGTTTCAGATCCTTTGACAAACTTAAGATTAATAGTTTTTGTTTTCTCAATTTCTTTTCTGAGACCAACAATTTCACCTTCTAGTTTTTCAAGATGTTTTTCCTTTTCATCAATTTGAAATTGCAAAGTATCAATGATCACACTCTTTTCTTCTATGCATCTCTTGAGTCTAGTAATTTCATTATAGAGATTATCCACATCTACAGCATCCTCATAATCATCATCTTCAAATGCCATTAATAGCTTATATTTATTACCTTGTTCATCTTCATCACTGTTTGATAAGCCATCACTATCTTCATGGGTGTAGTAGCTTTTCTTATTTGCACTTTGTTTCTTATTCCATCTAGCAGGTTCTTTTCCTTTATCCTTATTAGGACATTTTGCAGCATAATGACCTACTCTTCCACAAGCAAAGCATTTGAAAGGTAGCTTACCTCTGAACCTTCCAGCACCCCTTTGAAGATTTCTGACAAAGTTTGATTCTTCTTCCTCTTCTTCTGGAACATGGCCTGCTTCATAGTAATCTTCTTTTCTTGATGCCTTAAAAGCAGCTTCCCTTCTGTCTGATGGACCTCCCTTTCTCATTTCATAAGCAGTTAGAATTCCATGTAGCTGAGACATAGTGAGAACTTTGAGATTTTCCTTCTCTTCTATTGCAGATACTTTAGATTCAAACTTGGGGGATAATGATCTTAGAATCTTTTGAACTACTATAGTCTCTTTTATTTCTTCACCCAGATTTTTCATACAATTAACAATCTCATCTACCCGAAGAAAATAATTAGCCACACTTTCATCATTATACATCTTGAGGGTCTCATATTGAATCCTGAGAGTTTGAAGTTTAGCTTGCTTTACCTGTTCATCTCCTTCATAGCTAGTGATCATTTTGTCCCATATCTCTTTTGCTGATTTGAAGTGCATGACCTTCATGAATTCTGTTTGAGATATACTTCCTAATAGAGTACTGACTGCTTTTGCATTTGTTTCATATGCCTTTTTCTCAGCTGGATCTGTAGGAGTAGCTGAAGGAAAAGCATAGCCTGTTTCTACAATGTCCCAAACTTCTGTACCAAGAGATTGAAGATATGCAGTAACTCTTACCTTCCAATAATTGAAATTTGTTCCATCAAAAACCGGTGGCCTGATTGATGCTTCTTTCTCGTAGTTGCTCATGATGAATGATCTTCCTTCAAGCGATCAAGCTTCTCTGAAGGACCTGCTCTGATACCAATTGTTGGAAATAATACTGAGAGGGGGGGTGAATCAGTATTATCTGATTAATCAAACTTTTTAAATGCTCAGAAACATATACGCTACTTCAGTTAAGTGAACCAGCGTGTACACGCTACTGTGACGAAGTAAAACAGCGTATAGGAAGAAAACTCACAATTTAGTTAGCTTTTTCTTCAATTAAGTGCATCAGGACATTATTCATCACATTAACAATAAACATGTGCAGTAAAACAGAACACATAAAAAGCCACACACATGAACACCAAGATATAAGGTGGAAACCCAATGTGGGTGAAAACCACCTGCTGCAAGTTGTCTCTATCTTTCTTTAATATGAAACTTCAGTTTACAATCTTTTGTACTGGTGCAGCCTTATACCAGTACGCAGGCTACAACCTGCAGAAGGCTTCAACCTTCTCTCGTTCTCCAAACTTCCTTGGAAGGGAGCTCCAACCCCCTTTGCTCTTGTACTAGCCAAGATACTAGTACGTAGGTGCTGACCTACAATCTTCCTTCTTTCAGATATCACTTTTCATATATTTTCAGACTTGGATATTCCTGAAGCACAACATTACAATCTGAAGACCACAAATCATTCAATTTCCACAACAGATCATTGAAGCATAAAACAACCAAACTTTGAATCACTGAACCACTGAACCCTGTCAATCACCAGTTACCAGAACACAGAGCAGACTACAGAACTCTGCAATAACAGTCAGACCCCACTGTAAACCCAAAATCAAGCTTCAAAAGATATACGCTACTTCAATGAGCAAAACCCGCGTATACACGCTCTTTTACCGAAGCCAACCTGCGTACAGATCTAAAAATAAACTTTCTCAATTTGCAGCTGTACCAGACATTAGTTAGATCCAAAACGTAACATTGCGACAATATGCAGATCTAGAAATACGCATAATCAACCATATCATGATAGTGCATTTCAAACCATTAGATCCCGATCTATCCTTAGATCTAGTCTTCCATCAACCGATGTGATCTCTCCTTGGCTTAGATCAAGCAACCCAGAACCTGCATATCAGATCTCTTTCTCTCTTAGATATTCAAGCCTTGTCAAAAGATAATCTTGCCTAATGATCTTCTTCTCCTTATATAGTCTTAGGCCTAACTCAATACCAAGAGCCAAAACCATAGTAACACAATACCATCAACTTCAAAACTAGGGATCGACACGCCCGTCGAGACACAATGGTCCGAAATCATAGGCACAACTTCCAAGGACTAACCACCATGGACCAAAGGAACCTTTCCACATACACGCGCTTTTTATGAATCGAACTTGCGTGTACACGCGACTTGGGCTTAACGAAACGGCGTGTATGAGCTTCCTTGGTATGCTGTACTGAGATCTGTCTTCTGATTAAGTTGCCATCACCTGTACCAACCTCTGAGCACCTGTACCATCCTCTGAGTGAGTTGCCATCAAGGACAACACTTGAATCATAATGCCAACAGGAAAGAGGTTAGATCATCTATATTATGTACTTTCTTGGTCATTTTCATGGTTGGACTCTTGAGAGAGAAGCTATCATTGTATTATTCACTGTATCTCTGCAATTTTTGGCTAAGGAAGACCAGGGTTTTGTAGTCCTCTTTGGGATTCTTGTGGACTCATGTGTTGATGGTGTGTTTCTCAATGTACTTGTAAGCTTGTTATGTGATTCATTTCCTTTCTTTTATTTCTGCACATTAAACAAATGAAGTGTTAAAGTAAGAATTCATGCTTGCCATGCTCTGCTTTTAAGTTTGTTTAATTTCAATGTTTTCTTCTGTCTAAAGAGAATTCAAAGTTATTGTTTGCTCTCTTTAGCTCTTCATCTTTCATTCCTGACCATCCACCTCAGTTGAAGGCATCAACACTGTCTCCTACCTCGCCCCAAGGAACCCCCTGCAGAAACTGTGTTCAATCCCCGCACCCGAAATTGCCCTCTCCTCAATTTGCCACCAAAAACCCAAAAAACCCCATATCAATCTTTTTGATCAGTTTACTAGCCTAATATCAGTGTTACCATATTGGTCATCTCATCTATTGAAGATTTTACGGGACAGACCGGAGAGAGCCTTCTCCTGCCCCGTAGGGCTAGCTACGAGGCTAAATGGTTTGATGTTGCCTTGAGGTTTACCTTTCTCAGCCTGAGGTGAAATTTCAAGCGCTAACATACTGGTGACCATACTGGGGAGAACAAACTAATCGTTTGCTCATTGACATGTTATTTCATAAGTCTTAGACGGAGTCTGAAGATACGCCAGGTAGCCTTCGAAAACGCTCTTGTTTTACATCAGCGCAAGTAGATAAACGCTGCTTCAGTCGATCTCCATGAGCTTGTGAACGTAGCGCTTCATTTGCATTTTACCCCAGTACATGTATCAAGTTCAGATCTGATTGTTGATAGTGGACAACGATCAGACACTTGCAAGGCTGAAATCATTCACTGGCGACTCCTTCACTGAAAACTCCAGAGATCAATGCTTCATGGTGACTTCACTGCAGGAAGATCAGTAGCTTTGAGATTTTCAAGATGGATCGGATTGCAAGAAGATAAGCTCCCTTGAGCCGAGATCACATTCCAGATTTTCCGAATAAGATTCCCGAGGTAGATTGGTCAAGGAATTTGCCTACATTTAATGATGATGGTAAGAAGGATGCTGCTTTACATCTAGTTAGATTTCATATGCATATTCGCAAGTTGAAGGTGGATTTTCCTGAAGATTGCTTGATGAAGATATTCTTGGCCACTCTGGAAGGTAAAGCCCAATCATGGTATGAAAGTTTGCCACCTGCTTGTATTTACTGTTTAAAGGATTTTCATGCCTTGTTCATTGAAAGATATCAAGCATCTTATCCATCATTAAATTTGGTCCATGACTGTTGCAAGCATGCTTATAGTTTTATTGAAAGCCTTGAGAAATATTATGAAGATGATAATTTTATGGAAGTTGAGATCATGGAGGCTCTGTACGAGAATCCATTTGAGCAACATGAAGAGAACCTAGAGGATTCCCATAGAGACGATTATGGAAATTTGCAGTAAGACCAAGATCTTAGTACGGTGGAAAATGAAACAATTTCGCATCTTGACAGTTAACAGGAATTGCATGAAATGGATCAGCAGTATGAGGAAAATCTGTATACTCCTTCACTTGAAATCAATGAAGACAATCACTGTTTGAACAAAAGAAAACAAAAGGTATTATCTCCTCTATCTGAAGATGAGATAGATCTACTTTTGAGAGGTATTGTTCCGGCTCAAGTTAACGCAGAAATGCAGTGTGCACATGGTCAAGAAGATGATGGTGGACCTTCTTCCTCTTCTGAAAAGGATGATAGTCTTGTAAGCAGCTTTATAGATCAGCAGGTTGAAATTTGTTATATGGCTGAAATTGATGATAGAGAAGAGCTTGTTTCAGATCTTCCCACAAAAGAAGACAGGACAGCTTCTCCAGTTCTAGATTCAGATAGTGATGACCAAGCATACCTTGCGCTGAATCCTGAAAAGGAGGGTTTTGTTGTTGAGACCATAGACAAAGTTTTTGATCCAAATGTTCTCATGCCATCAGAACAGAGCCTGCATGAGGAGGTAATTTAGTCAGTTCATGAAAAGCAAGATGACATCTTCATTCAAGTAAGTGAAACAGTTCCTTTGGATGAATTTATGGTAGATGATAGAAATGTCATTTTTTCACTTCAAGAATCAGCTGAAGTTTCTTTCCTTATGATTGAAGAATGTAATAAGGAACTTGATAATTTGGTTATGATACCATATGAAGATGACCTATCATATTGTCAAACTACAGAAGATCAGAGCATACAGGATTACCTTTCAGATTCTTCATATGTGTCATGTGCTGAAATGTTTTTTCAAGAGGAGATCTGCTCATCTATCTGTTCAGAGTTTTTTGAAGCCCATGAGCATACTTTTACCGAAGCACATGATGAAGGCATATTAGAATTTGAAACAAAGGATTACTTGTTCTTTCAGCAGAAGGTGGCAATGGCAAATCTTCATGTTTTTCACGATCCTCTAGCAAGTTTGTTGCAGCCAGCAGTGACAGTGTTTATTGCGATGTTCAGTGATGAAGGAGATCATGGTCAACTATGTTTTTGGATGCCCAGTTACCAGTATCTATTGTTGATCATGAGATCTGATCAGGAGAATCAATCAAGAAGCCATCTTCTTGATTGGTTGCATTGGCATTATGATATAGTTTGATGGTAGGTTGTCTTGTAAGAAACATAGGCGGTTATGTACTGCCATCAAGTTTTAAATTTTAAGTTCAGGTCTTGAGTTAGTTTGTTAGAGTCAAGTTTTTCCATCATTTCAATTTGTCATCGAATCGGTTTGAGTCAAGTTTCAGTTAAGTTTCAGTCACTTTTTAGTCAAGTTTTCATTCAATAAATGTGTCAAAGGTTTTGTGTTCTCCGTTCAAAATAATGACTCCATTGCCCAATGATTGTAAGGCACTGGTCTGCTCTCCCAGAGGTCTAAGGTTCTTGGCACCTCCAAGGAGCTACCATCCCCATTGGAGCCAATGTTAGTGTCAGTCTTTCCAGCCTTCCTCCAGTGATCAAATATGCTCTTACAAAGTGATTTTGAAGTGTCAAGGTCAAATTTTGTCATTTCAGTGAGTCTTCAAGCAAAATTTGGTCACTAGGCATTAGGTCTAGGGTTTGCTTTCACACTTTTCAAAGTTTTCCAAATGTCAGTCCATGTCATCATTCAGCTGAGCCTATAATCATTCAAAGGGTTTCTATCATCATATTAGGTTCCATTGGGTCATGTTACACCTTATTCATGCTTCAGTTGTGCCTAGGCAAGGTCATTTCCCTCTCCTAGGGTTTTGAAGGCAATTTCTCTTGGATGGTCAAATCACCGACAAAACTTGTTTCCTGATGTTCATACACCTTCCGCTATCCTTAAAGTACCTTATCAAACACTTCCCATCCCTTAGATCCGCCAAATTCCTCATTTTTGGACAAACCCTAGTTTCTAGCTACAACCTGACAATTTTCTAGGTTGGGCCTGTGTTTTTCCCTTTTGGACCCCTTCCCCTCACTCAATCTCTGAGATTCCACTTTCCCCTGCTTCCTAACATCCCTCCCCACTCCCAAAAATTTCCCCAAGAATTTAGAAGCCCCCTATTCCCTTCATTTCGCTCCATTTCGACAAAATTCCTTGTTTCACACATCGGGACAAGTCACACTCAAATGATGTTCCAGAGCAATAAAAGATGAATTTTGGAAAACTGAGAGAGGTTTTTGTCCACAACATGCCAAGGAAGAAAAAACTCCTTCACTGTTTTCACAGGTGTCATGGTTTTAAAGAAATGTCAAAAATATCGGCGAGAACGAAGGTGCTCCAGGGACGGTTGGCCAAAGCACAAAAACGAAGGAAAACGCCCGATCCACTCCAAATTTTGGCCAAAGCCTCTTTGAATGAGCATGGTACTTGATTGGGGACTCCCAGCCCAAATTTCAAGAAATTTGGAGAAAATTTTGTCATTTGTGAATTTTTTATGCAATTTGCAGGTTTTTCCCATTAACGGGTCTCACCCCCCGCGCGACCCTTCATCAGGGCAACTCCTTTTGACAAAAACTCAGCATTTCCAGATTTTTCAGGCGAAGTTACACATGCTCATGGATGGACTTGATATTTGGTGAAGTTTTGGGCCTCCAGAAAGTAAAAAGCCTAGCAAAAATTGACTTTCTGCCACTTTTTTGAATTGCAGAAAGCAGTCTTGGGAGATTTGATTTTTGACAGGGCAAATGAACTCCAAATTCAAAAATTCCAGTTGGGTTGGAAAGTCAACTCATAGACCTTTCCAACAAGCCTACGTTTGCTCAATTTGACCACCTGCAAGTGCCCCAAAGATGTCTCCAAAGGAGCGCGACCCGTCAGGCAGGGGCGCGCGACCCGTCAGGCAAATTTTTCCAAAAATGCACTGTACAGCTCAGAAAAGCGCAGTTTGACTTAGTTTGACTTTTTGGGGTGATTTATGATTCTCTTTGATGTAATTATGGTACTTTTAAGACACTTTTACTCTTATGTAACATTTCTATAAGATTCATTCATGAAAAGGGTAAATATTAAATGAATGAATTGGTTTCCAAGTTTATAGAGGCAAGTTGTTTTGACTGCCTAGTTTGTAGTGCTTAGTTTAGAAGTGGTTGAAACAGCTCCTAGGATAGTGAGCTCGACCCATGGAGGCAGGGAAAGAGGTTAGATAATCTATATTATGTACTTTCTTGGTCATTTTCATGGTTGGACTCTTGAGGGAGAAGCTATCATTGTATTATTCACTGTATCTCTGCAATTTTTGGCTAAGGAAGACCAGGGTTTTGCAGTCCTCTTTGGGATTCTTGTGGACTCATGTGTTGATGGTGTGTTTCTCAATGTACTTGTAAGCTTTTTATGTGATTCATTTCCTTTCTTTTACTTCTGCACATTAAACAAATGAAGTGTTAAAGTAAGAATTCATGCTTGCCATGCTCTGCTTTTAAGTTTGTTTAATTTCAATGTTTTCTTCTGTCTAAAGAGAATTCAAAGTTATTTTTTGCTCTCTTTAGCTCTTCATCTTTCATTCTTGACCATCCACCTCAGTTAAAGGCATCAAAACTGTCTCCTACCTCGCCCCAAGGAACCCCCTGCAGAAACTGTGTTCAATCCCCACACCCGAAATTTCCCTCTCCTCAATTTGCCACCAAAAACCCAAAAAACCCCATATCAACCTTTTTGATCAGTTTACTAGCCTAATATTAGTGTTACCATATTGGTCATCTCATCTATTGAAGATTTTACGGGATAGACCGGAGAGAGCCTTCTCCTGCTCCGTAGGGATAGCTACGAGGCTAAATGGTTTGATGTTGCCTTGAGGTTTACCTTTCTCAGCCTGAGGTGAAATTTCAAGCGCTAACAGTTTCTACAATAAATTCTTACTAGTGGTGAAAGGGTAGTAAAGGAAACTCATGATGAGAAAAAAATAAATGTTAATCATGATTTCATAGAGTCTACCATTGGATTGAAGAAACATGTTCCAAAGACCAATGTGAGGAAGTTTGATGGCAAGGATCTCGGAACATGGATACTACAGATGGAGAATTTTTTCGATCTCCATAATGTGCAAAACACACAAAAGGTACTCATTGCAACTTTATATTTGGAGCCAAATCAGTTTGTATGGTATCGATGGCTTTGCTCTCGTAAACAAATTGTCACTTGGGCTATTTTTAAGAATGAAATGATATAAAATTATGAGGATAAAAAAAGAAACACTTTTTTTAGCCAATTGATAAATCTCAAACAAAAGGGTTCAATGATAAAGCACATTGAGGACTTCCAAAAATTGAATATAAGGGTAAAAAGATATTCCAGAGGAGCATAGGATTGACGTGTTCATAGGGACTTTACAAGATAACATCCAACATGAGGTTCACCTTTGGGAACCAAATTCATTGGAGAAGGCATTTAGGTTGGCAAGAAAAATGGAAAGCAAAATTATGGCAACAAGGAAGCCTACCACTCACAATCATAAGGATGGAAGTGTTGTTGCCCCTAGCCATCCACAACCTACAAGGTTGGCACCACAACAATTGGAAGAAAAAAGAGCAAAAGGGCTTTGTTACAGTTGTGATAGAAAATATACTAAAGGTCATAAGTGTGCCGAGAAGAAATTATTTTACATAGATTGTGAAGAGGAGGAAGAAAAGGAACAAGAAATGTCAAAAGAAGAGGATATACTCTAGGAACAAACCCTAGAAAAAGAAGAAATGAATTTGACCATATCTTGTAATGCATTGGCTGGAATTACCACTCCTCAAACTATCAAGATAGAAGGGCATATCATGAAGAAAAAGGTAATAGTGTTGATTGATTGGGGAAGTACCCATAATTTTATTCATTGTAAGATAGCAAAGGAATTGAATTGCTTCCTATATCTAGCACCAGAGTGTCAAGTGATGGTTGCAAGTGGAGGAACCATAAATTGCTCAGGATAGTGCCATAATATCAAGCTATCCATGGGAAAATATGTATTGAATAGCCCAATGATTTCCATTCCAATGGGTGGTGCTGATGTTGTACTAGGAGTCCAATGGCTACAATAGCTTTTAATTTTCAAGAACTTTTCATGAAATTCTTTTCAGAAGGAAAGGAAGTTAAATTAAGGGGTATCATAGGGAAACTAGGAAACATAATCAACTCTAACAAAATGACAAAGCTTCTAAATAAAGAACAACGAGGCATACTTGCACAATTATGTTCACTAGAGTTTCCCACATCGAAATCATTCATTTCTCCAGATATCCAAAAAGTCTTAGAAAATCATTCCAAGTTATTTGAGACTCCCAAAGGCCTCCCACCTATTCGTGATCATGATCATGCTATTAATTTGATCCCAGGAAGTTTTCCTCCAAACATCAGGCCTTACAAATATCCCTATGTCCAAAAGAGTGAAATTGAATGCATGGTTGCAGAAATGCTAGAGGCTGGTATAATTCAACCTAGTCAAAGTTCTTTCTCGACTCTAGTAGTATTGGTTCACAAGAAGGATGGATCATGGTGCATGTGTCCAGATTATAGGGAGCTAACAAGCTCATTATTAAAGATAAATTTCCCATTCCTGTCATTGATGAATTATTGAATGAATTGCATGGATCAATTTACTTCACCAAGTTGGATCTTTGTTCAGGATATCATCAAATAAGAATGAAGACTGAAGACATTCCAAAAACAACATTTAGAACTGATGAGGGTCATTATGAATTTTTGGTCATGCCTTTTGGCCTTACTAATGCACCTTCTACATTTCAAAGTTTGATGAATTCCATTTTCAAACCCTTCCTTAGAAAATTTGTGTTAGTATTTTTTGATGATATACTAATCTACAACAAGTCTTGGAAGGATCATGTCCAACATGTTGACATGGTACTCAAATTATTGGAGGAGAAACAATTATATGCAAAAATCTCCAAATGTTTCTTTGGAGTACAAGAGGTGGAATATCTCGGTCATATTGTATCTCATGAAGGTGTTAAGGTGGACCCTAGCAAAATTAAAACCATTAAGGAATGGAAAATCCCCACATCCATAAAGCATCTACGAGGATTTCTTGGGTTGGTAGGGTATTATCATAAGTTTGTTAAGAATTATGGGAGAATAACAGCACCTCTAACAACAATATTGAAGAAAGATGCATTTTCATGGACTCCAGAAGCAACGAAGGCCTTTGAACATCTTAAAGAGGCAATGTGCCAAGTGCCAATTTTAGCTACACTGGACTTCACAAAAACCTTATTGTGGAATTTGATGCCTCAGGAAATGGAATTGGTGTTGTTTTAATGCAAGAAGAAAGACCCATTTCTTTTGAAATTTTTCCAATCAAATGAAAGTATTTACACAAAGCTATTTTTGAGAAGGAAATGTTGGCAATACTACATGCACTTAAGAAATGGCGACCCTAACTAATGGGAAGACACTTCAAGGTAAAAACAGGTCATGATAGTCTTAAATACTTTTTAGAACAAAGATTATCTTCAGAAGAGTAGCAAAAATGGGTCACAAAGATGTTGGGTTATGACTTTGAAATCATCTAAAAAAAGGGCAGAAAAATGTTGTGGTAGATGCACTCTCAAGAAAGGATGAGTATGTGGAAGCATTTCTTTGCGCCATTTCTATTATCCAACTAGATTGGATAAACGAAGCAAGGGATGAATGAAAGAAGGACGAGGAAGTGTGGGCACTCATTCAAAAGATACAACAAGATCCCAATACATCTGATACATTTAGCTGGAAAAATGATTCATTATGGTACAAGGATTGGTTATACCTACGTAAGAGTTCCCAACTCAAACAAAAGATTCTTAGGGAATTGCACAACTCTCCCTTAGGAGGGCACTCAAGATTTCTAAAAGCCTACCACAGGGTTAAGAAGGATTTTTTTGGGATGGCTTTAAATCAGATATTCAAAATTTTGTAGCAGAATGTTTGGTTTACCAACAAAATAAAGTTGAAACAATTAAGACTCAAGGACTATTACAATCTTTATCCATTCCAAGCCAACGTTGGGAGGAGGTTTCAATGGATTATATTACATGTTTACCGAAGTCTGAAGGAAGTGTTATCATGGTGGTAGTTGACAGAATTACCAAGTATGCATAATTCTATGAATTTTCTCATCCATTTAAAGCGAGTATAGTTTCTACTGCATTTATGGAAACAATTCAAAAGCTACATGGAAACCCAAAGATTATTGTAAGTGATAAAGATCCCCTTTTCACTGGAAATTTTTGGACAAAATTATCTTCTTGTCTTGGCACTCAGTCAGCGCATAGCTCATCTTATCATCCTCAATCTGATGTGCAAACTGAGATAGTAAACAAATGTTTGGAAGGATATCTTCATTTCTTTGTATCTGATAAACAGACATAATGGGTCAAATGGTTGCCTATGGCTGAATGGTGGTATAACACTTCCTTCCATACTGCAACAAAAATGACCCCACTTATGGCACTTTATGGATATCATCCACCATCCATCACATCATATTTAAGAGAAAATTCTAAGGTTCAAGCAGTGGAAGATCACATCGAGCATCATCAACAAGTTCTCCAACTCTTAAAGGATAACCTCACCTTGGCGTAGAATAGAATGAAACAGCAGGCAGATTAATATCGCAGCGAAAGAAGTTTTGATGTAGGTGATTGGGTATTCCTACGGATACAACCATATAAACAAATGTCCCTCAAGCAAGCTAAGAAAGATAATAAATTATCACCAAAGTATTATGGTCCGTACAAGGTGTTGCAAAAGATAGATACTATGGCATACAAATTAGAGCTTCTTGCAGCTTCCCAAGTGCACCCAGTTTTCCATGTTTCAAGCTTAAAGAAGGTTATAGGTGACAAGCTTCCAGTTCAAACAATATTGCTAGAACTTGATGAGGAATGAAAAATTATATTGGAACCTGAAGCAATCAAAGAAACAAGAACTCGACAGCTACGAAATCGATCAATTTCAGAGTATCTCATCAAGTGGAAGAACCTACTTGTTGAATATTACACGTGGGAGGATGAGAATTTTATACAGAAGCATCCATAACTACTCTAGCATTGAGGACACCACCTTTTTGAAGGGGAGGGGCATGCTAGGTCCCTATAATACTAGTGATTCCCCCATTACTCTTTTCGTTGTATCCCTTACTGTTATTGTTGTGCCCTATTGTCCCCATATTGTTATTATTGTGCCCCATAGAATCCCACTATTGTTATTTTTGTGCCTTTATATTATTATTGTTAGTTCGGCTTGGTTATATTGTGACCCCTTAGACTCCTATATATAGAAAGGAGGTTTTGTCATTTGAATCATCAAAGAATTGTTCATTTGTGTAATGTAAAGGAGGTTTCCCCCTCGAAGAGGCTGAATTCTAAGGCGTTGATCTATCTTTTCTATCTTTTCATGAGATGGTTTCATAACACTATAGCAATGATATGTATCTATATGGCCCTGTAGTCTTGTGGCTATTAAGCCTTGTCGAGTAGTTGCAGTTGTTGTGTGCTTGGTATTGCTAATAGTGTCGGTCAATGAAACATGTCAGAGCTAGTTCTGTGACTATCGTCTGCTAGTTGTTATGTTAAAGGTACATAGGGTCTTGTTACGCTACGCATAATCATGACAAGTATGTGCAAAATATGAAGGGTTTGAGGTTTGGTGTGGAGCACATCACATGATAACAACCGAGCGTTTTTCCTGTGTCAAATAGGAGTCATGTTTCATAATCTTAAGAAAAACCCATCTGAATGAAAAAATCTAGTTTTTAAAGTCACCCATTAGCGTCTTAGGTGAGATTTCACTCACCTTGTCAGTGTTGCTGAAAGGGCCAATGCTAAGCCAGACTTTGTTGGCCACCGTGTCATAAATCTCAGGTTTGTCAGTGTCTCGTGTGCTAATAAATGGTTCCATTGTCAGGACAAGATGGTTGCAAGATAAGATTGTCTTTTAAGGATGTGGAAACCATGGGATCCTGATAGAAAGGATATTACTCCCTGGCTCAAGTAAAGTGCAAGAGTTTGTTGTGAAATAAATTTTAGATAAGGATCAAAATAAGGAAAAACGGATGCAGAAGTATGTGTATATTGATTTTCACGAAATATTATTTGTAGAGCTTCCTAATATTTTGACAGAGTGGGTGCAAGAGTTGAGAGATAGTAATCCCACACATTAGCACAACAGGCGAAGGAGATGGATGCCTGAAGAGGTAAGTCAGTGGGAAGTGGTAAGAAGTAAGATTTTGTGCGAAGTTAATTTATGGTTTGAAAGCATGTTAGAAGGATATATTATGGAATTTGCAATAGAATCAACAATATCCAATACTACAACAAAGCAAAAATTCCTCTAAGGACCAAGGGGTAGATTTATAAGATCATTGTCACTGTTGGTTAAGATGTTGTTGTATGACCATGATGTTTTTCCATTAGAATATAACACCATGAGCGACTAGGAAGCCCGTGCTAACGGGGTATCTTAGGAGGCTTGGGAGATGGTCTCAGGGACAGAGGATGGAAAAGAAAAATTGGGGGTAGTAGAGTTCGTATGCAGGTAATTTATGTACAAGGTTAAAACCTATATTTGGTATCAGAGTTGTTTTGGCTTCAATGGGAAGCCTTTTCTGCTGAGGGGTTTTTCACGAGCATGTGGTAGGCCCTATTCAGTGGGAGATCTGCGGGATCGATTCTTGCTGATGAGCCCCGAATTGGGTAACTTATTGGGCTCATTTTGCCTAATTGTTCTTGTTCAATCCTCCATTTTTCATAGATTATGCATGCTTTTCTAGTATGTTTATGTTATTTGAACGAATAAGGGTGGTCACTCTACCAAGGAGGCTAATACGTGGTCATTTCAGGTTTTTTGGACAAATTTTGGAGCAAAACCAAGCAATTATGGCCCAGGTGACAGCCAATCTCGAGGTGAGGATTCGTGGGGAAGTTGTCTTTGATATTAAATGGCCCTTCCTCGAAATCTCCACCCTCAACTCCAAGCTAAACAGGCCACCAAAACGAGTTCTAAAGGCAGCCGAGCAGCTTTGGGAAGAGTGACTGTTTACTAGCAGTTGGAACAGCCGAGTCCCTTGAATTTAGGAGGGCTGCTAGGCCCCTCGTAGTGTACAAATAGGAAGGCCTCAACCTTTGTAGTTTACTTTTGGAACTGTTGGTATTTGCACTATAGTGCTGTCCTTTCCAGCTCGTTTTTCTTAGCTACTGCTGTATAACTTTCTTGTGATGATTATTTTTGAGTAATGAGAAGCAGCTTTACTTGGCATCAGATCTGAGTTCTTTATAGGAGCCTGCAGTTTTGTGGGGAAAAATGCCTATGCAGGACGATCCTATCCACCTAGGGTGTGACAGTGCCTTAGCAACAAACAGAAACAGCTATTCTAGTATTCTTCCTTTATGAATTAAGAATGAAGAGAGATGGATGGACTAACCGGTGTCTTCTGTTTGTCCCTCGATCCGGTTTCTCTTCTCTTTGAGAGTTCCCAGCTACTTGCCTTCTCGCTCGCCCAGCTTCAACAGGTTCCTGCAAGATCACAAGAAGGGAACACTACACAAAGACATAGATTCATATTCATAACTAGTTCAGGATTAGAAATAAACTAAACATACTAATACAATCATACATCAAAGATACATTAGTATATAGGAGAAACCAAGATAGCTTCATTGATGAATAACAAGGTTCAGGAGGAGATACAACCAAGAGAGTTACAATCCAGCATCTACCTCCCAGCGAATGAAATCCTTTCTTCACCTCCCTTCAAAGCATTAAGCACCCAATGATTCCAATCTCAAACCAACAACAATTCTTTGCAATAACAAAATTCCAGCCTCCAGGATCTCATGGAGGAGAGATCCATATATAGATGTTTGGAGAGAGGATGAGTCAGCTTGAGATCTGACTAGTTTCCTCTCTCTCTGTCAGTTCTTGTTTCCACTTGGAGACTAAGAGCCTCTTACTCATCACTTAGTCGAACTCATCAAGGCAAGTGTCATGGAGGAAGATTCTGGAAGCTTCCACAGTCTTTACACCTCGCACAAAGGACCCTGCCATTTGTCATTTCCCGCTCAGCGCACCCTGGTAGTGCTTCCACCTGCGTTGCAATGCAACTAGCCAGTGTAGCCTCTGCATTTGAATGCAGGCAGCTAGTGGAGCCTCTGAATTGATCCTGAATTGACTTGTTTTTGAGCAGTTTCTGGTGGAGAACTTCTGTGAATTGTTGTGGTTTGTTAGCCTTGTTCCTCTAGGGGTAGGAACAACATGTTTAGGGACTTTGGATCCCTTGGATTATGGACATTTCATGCTTATAGCTGTAAGGCACAAAAATGTCTATAACAGTTGCCCCCTAAAGTATGAGGCCGTTTATCGGGTGAAATGCTTTATTAGGAGGATCCGAAGTTCTTTCAATGCTGGGAGGAGACCTGTAATACAATACAATACAATACATTATTTTCATACTTTTTCACGATCTAGCTGAGGCGGGCATTCCCATGCTCAGCTTTATAAATTCATTTTCATGTACATATAACAGACAATCGTCTGATGATAGACTGATGATTCTGATAGAGCCGTCATCCTTTTGATAGGATGATTATCTGTGCTGTAAAGCTGTACATTTCTATGTCTTTATTTTCTGAATATATATCGCAGCCCGGATGGATGAAACTAGATCCGGGGTCTTCAATCTCGTCCGATCTTCACTCTAAGTACAAGTCGATCCATGTGAGAATTGCTCTGAAGTCGAACATGGAAAGACATCGCTTGATTACCAGTCAATGATGTAAACTGTTAACAAGCGCGAGAGGAATCACCGATAATGAAGATGACCCTCAAGGTACTGCAATACAATTCACGTGGTATGAATAGAGGACTTGGCGTCGAACACCACGCAAAATCTTTCGGTCGAAGGTCATTGATGTGTACCTGTCACCGGAAGTGAGAAACTTGCCATTGAGGCATGCAAGCTTCAAAGTACTGAAGGGGGTGTTCCTAGATCAACTTCTTGGATAATGAGCTGATGTCGACAAGAAGTGATCCGTCAAAGGAGGGCCTTAATGAATCCCACATCAATGACACGGAACGGAGCTAATGATTTTGATGGATGTGAAAACGATCTGATGACATATGATTCAGGGTGGCGGTCATGAAAATAGTATAATGTATGGTAGTGGATGGGACACATGTGACTTCTCTGAACGACTTCTCTTGAACATATGGTGACACTTATGCGATGGATCGGTAGCATTACCCCAAATATGGATGGTATGGCGAGACCATGGCGATGTGACCGGTGAATGAAACAACCCAACCCAATTGTGGTACGGAGTAAAAGTGTCATGTTCAAGAGCGACTTGCTACCATCAAAGTTTTCTTGAGTTTCTCCCAATTTTTCCCCAGTCATTGCTGACCAGTACCTCTTTATTTTTGTCAAGCTTGAGGAGGATAACATATGCTTGTTCTATAACTTGCCCTTCGGGCAAGCCCATCGCTATGTTTTAACGAGCCTAGCGATAGTGAAACTCGTTCTCGTCTAAAGACAAGTTTGTCGCTATTTCGTGCATTTAACGAGTCTAACGACAAGGATAACTCGGTCCTTTTCATTTTTAGAGAGTCTGAAAAGGTACATAAAGTTAACTCCAAAAGTCCTTTTTCGTCATCTAATCCCTTAAGTCCGAAAAAGTATAAAACAATACAGAAGGGATGAATTTTCGATATCTTTAACGAGCCGAATAAAACAAGCACTCGATCTTTTTGTGAAATAATCCCTCAGGTCCAAAAAGATTAAAATCTAGAGGAGGGATAGCTCTTCCGGTCACTTTATCGAGCTGGAAGGCCAAAACTCGACAATCTTTTCATATTTCACGAGTTAGATGAAAAGAGCTTAAAGAAGACTCGTCTTTTGAGGAACGAGTGATAAAAAAGGTTAGTAGCTGATTCCAGGGAAGGATTGGAATTTCCAAACCACGGCAGTGTCACAAGGATGGCTAGTGAAATCACTCTTCGCAGCTGTTCCTCAAAATGGGTAAACAATCATATGGAGGTGAATGATCGGCCAATGGAAAAGTGGAGGTGATGGGCAAACACGACCAAGGCTTTAATGGCTGATGATATTACATTCACGGTGGTTATTTACCAGAATAGTTCATTTTTTAACGAGCTTAAACGCGGGTGGAAACATTTGCTCGATCTTATGTTTATTTTTTAACGAGCATGAACTATGCGCTAAAACTGCTCGGATCTTGCGTTTATTTTTTAACGAGCATGAACTGTGTGCTAAAACTGCTCGATGATGGTCTTGTTTTTTATTTTTACCATAAATAGCTTTGTTCTTTCAACAGATAGTATTGTATCTTTGACTGCTTCATCAAACGAGTTAGAAATAAACAATATTTGCTTGAAAATGAGATTGAAAACACTAATATTTTACTTTGAACTACGTGAAAAGCAATTAAAAAGTGTTTTTACCTCTCATTTTACCATTTCATTTGCACTTGGTTTGTTGGAGCTTTGGAGGTGCCTCTTCCTCTTCGATTTTCATCAGCTGATTTTGGGAGATTCTGTGGACGATTCTTGGCGCCGTCTGGACCAGGTAGGAGCTAAACCCGAGCTCTTTCATTTCATGGTTTCCTTTTTGCATTCTGTGCCTCTTTACCTGTTTTTCTGAGCCCCTGGGGTTTGATGGGCTCGTTTTCCTATCAACGCACCCTGTGCCTAGCGAAACCTGTGCTGAATGTCAGCCAATATGAAGGCAGTTTGACATTCAACGCAGGTGAATCACTCCTGCAGGTGCGTTGGGCGAAAAAGAGGAACTTGTTGCACAGTTTTTGATGAAAATTTTGCCTGTTTTGCATCAAAATCAGGATCTTACTCCTTCTCTTGTTTGTTTTGCAGGG
This sequence comes from Pinus tabuliformis, assembly GCA_031772625.1. NCBI lineage: Eukaryota > Viridiplantae > Streptophyta > Pinopsida > Pinales > Pinaceae > Pinus > Pinus tabuliformis. Next base: position 378,410,129 of record CM062820.1, on the reverse strand, counting down.
ACCATTGAGCAAAATGACCCTTACATGGCGAGAACGAGAGCATGAAGAAGAGGACATGATTTCCCTACATGATCCAGTTACCGTGAACGCGCTGAGGAACTGTGGCTTGCTGAAGTTCTTCCGCATCTCTAGCATGAGACAGCAGATCACCCTACTGCAATATTTGCTCGATGCTTGGGATCCCGACCACCAAGTTTTTCAGATTAGGGGCAAGTCCATCCCCTTGACAGTGGTGGACATCTATTTCTTGACTGGTTTGTCGAGGCGAGGTGCCCCCATCTCTTTGTCAGGTTCGGTCCGGGGGAGCGATTCTGTGAGAGATTATGTCCGCCAGTATTGTAGGGAAGGATCTCAGCCGAGTAAAGACGGCAAGATCGTCATCCGCGATGTCACCGACAGGCCCCTCAGGGCTATCTTGTTTACTTTTGGTAGGATGGCCGGGAGCGCGTCTCTTCATGTAGCCAACAGGTCCTATATGCAGCATGCCTTGGAATGCCTCCAACCGAAATTGTTCAACTGGTGTGATGCAGTACTTCTGGTGATGAAAGAACAGCTGACCAAGGTAAAGACCGGAAGATTGAAGAACTTTGGGTTTGGTTCTATTTTGACCGCCTTTGCCTTGGAGAAGATACCACTGATGCAGCCTCAGTATATTGCACTTGACTTGCCTACTCCTTCTGAACCACGTATGCAGAGATGGGTTGACCACATGTCTAGGCATGCCGGCCAGTCTCAGATTTCGTTTTCTGTTACCTTCTTCAGGTGGTTCGATCGTCAGGAGATGGCTTATGCCGAGTATCCATATGCTGGCATGGATTTCCGGGGTGACCCAGATTTAGTACTGCCGGCTGGCAAGCAGTGGGGTGCTATTGGTAAAATCTCTGACCATATCACTGTTTATTGTTTTTGTTTATAATGTTCTTGTGCTTTATCCTATCAAGACTTTAATCAAACTCATGTGTACATGCAGATGTTGGTCCTGTTGGCCCAGTAGCCCGTCCGAGAGTGCCAGCTGTCGCCCCAGCAGGAGAGGCTGCCGGGAGAGTTATTCTTCACGATCTTGATGTGGCTGAGACTCTTTCAGCTGTGCAGGAGCAGGTCGAGAGCCTTACTCTCGGTATTCCAGATGTGAGGATTGACGAGTTGCCGTTGCAGCTACAGCGGCATACTACTGGTGTGCCCAGACGATGGACTCGTCTCTTACGCATGATTGCACAGGCCGTGACTTGCTATCACGAGCATCATTAGACTAGGGTGCCCCCTAGCATTTTTGAGTTTTGGGTCATATGACCGATTTTGTCTTGGTTACAGAACATTATATGTAAACCATAAACAGCTATATATATTTTTGATTTTCGGAGTTTTATTTTGGTTTATGTGATCCATATGTGAAACATTGATGATGCTTTTCTTTTTATCAATTTTGCAAATGTCTATCTAACACATAGTTTGCTAATGAGTCGGTTAATGTGTTTAAGTTTCTGGAAATGTGTTGATACTGAATAAGATCAAATTGTCTTTCCAAAATTTTAACCCTTAGGAACATGCGATAAATAGCTGGATTTCGGACAGAGTAGATACCAGTGAGTTGCAGTATTACGAGTTGTGAGTCTAGCCTGACGATTAGTCGGCGTATACCATGGGTGATGGCATCAGAGAGTAGTTCTATCAACGCGCTATACTCAGCGATGTTATTCGTTGATTGACCAATACATACACCTCTGAAACTTACTAACTCGCCACTTGGATCAAAAATGGCCCAGGCTGTGGAGGATAGGTTCCGCGAACTATGACTCGCTCCGTCGGCATATCCAACACACGGTTCCAATGGATTTGACATCTGCAATAAATGTAAAAAGTGGATTACTTAACCAAAATAAACACTTTAGCGAAAACAAAAATGTAACAAAAGCATACAGGTTACTATTAGGCATAGTAACGCTTGAGGTACAACCCGTTACGAGGTTGTGCCAGTCGAATTCCGTCATAATCCATTAACTCGTAGGCTCCTTTTGCTAATACCCTTTTAACAATATATGGGCCCATCCATAAAAACTTAAATTTACCTGCCCCCAATTTATCGGATTCTTGGTCGTAAAGCAAGACCAAGTCACCTTCTGAGAAGACACGGGGTTTGACATTTTTGTCGAACTGCGCCTTGACTCGTTTCTTATGGGCTTCGTTAGCCAAAGCGACATCACGACGGGTTTCATCCAATTGGATTAATTCCAAGAAACGGGCCTCTTCTTCTGAAGTTCCGGGGAGGAGATCAATTGCGAGTTTAAGAGACGAGATTTCACACTGGATTGGTAGGATTGCTTCCAGGCCATACACCAGTTGGAAAGGTGTGAATCCAGTTGCATTCCTTACCGATGTTCAGTAGGCCCACAAAGATGAGTACATGATTAGGTGCCATCTTCTTTTGTGAACCCCAATCATCCTTTGCAGCATGCGCTTCAGGACTTTGTTGATTGCTTCAACTTGTCTGTTAACTTGCGGATAATATGGGGTAGAGTTGTCGTGAGACAACCCTAGCTTGGCAGATAATTCAACCATCATGTGATTGCGAAAATGCGATCCATGATCTGTAACTATAGCCTGTGGTATGTTGAATCTGGTGACTACATGATTGAAAAAGAAAAGGGCAGCTATTTCACCAGTGTTATCTAATGTAGGCATCGCCTCGGCCCATTTGGTAAAATAGTCAACCGCGACTATAATATACCCATGCCCCCCGGTCGAGGTGGGGTTACATGTCATGAAATCGATGCCCCATTTGGCGAAAGGCCCCACAGCTACTATTGGCTGTAGCGGAGCGGGAGGTCTTCTGGTTTTGCTATCAAAAATCTGACAAGCATGGCAACTTCTGACTGCGGTTATGCAATCTTTGAACATGGTTGGCCAGAAGTATCCTGCTCGTAAGATTTTTTGTGCTGTAGCATATCCAGATTGATGCCCCCCACAGGCGCCTGAATGACACTCATTCAGGGCTTTTTCGGCTTCCTCATGGGTGAGGCACCTTCTCAGAACCGTATCGACACCACGACGGTAAAGTGTATCACCGACGATCATGTAGTCTTTTGCTTGGTATCGGATACGTTTTTGTTCTGAGTGTGAGGTGTTCGGCCGAAATCTTTGGGTTTGGAGATAAACGATTATATCTCCATACCACTCATCGCTTGTGGATATCAGAAACAAACTTTCGTCCACGATTGATTCTTGGGATGTTTCATCGTTGGACGACGATGGGAGATCGCATAATAATTCTGCGAAAACCAAAGCTTTCTTTGATTTGGATTTTACAAATTCCAGATCAAACTCTTGAAGGATTGCTATCCATTTTGAATATTTGCCCCCCAGCAACTGTCGCGACAATATATAAGTCATGGGGTTGCAATCTGATAGAACGGTAGTTTTCCGAAAGAGGACATAATGTCGAAATATTTGTATCGCTTGAACAGTAGCAAGTGCTAGCTTTTCAACGTACGAATATTTGCTTTCTGTATCATTTAAGTTTTTACTTAAATTCGAGGTATGGTTGAACGATGTTCTTGATGTCATGGAAGGCATAATTCATTGCCCTCTGAAACGTCGCCCCAACGTTCTTTAAACCAAAGGGTAATTTTTGATATGCGAATGTGCCCCATGGACAAATGAATGCAGTCTTTGATTGGTCCTGTGGGCGGATATTTATTTCATTATACCCAGAGAATCCATCCATAAATGAAAAGATTTCACATCCAGCGCATTCATCAATTATCTCGTCGATGAAGGGTGTAGGGTAGTTGTCTTTTGGACAAGCTTGATTTACATCCCTATAATCGACGCACACTCTAATTGTTCCTTGTTTTTTCATAACAGGGACAATATTCGATACCCAATCGGTTAGAGGAACCGGGTAGATGAAACAAGCATGGAGAAGCTTTTCAACTTCTGCCTTAATTGCAGCGGCTTTCTTGGGGTGCACCTGCCGAAGCCGTTGTCTTACTGGTTTGACATCAGGATACATCTTAATTTCATGTTCAACGATACTCGAGTCGATGCCTGGCATTTCATCATATGACCAAGCAAAGACATCTCTGAATTCGCGAAAAAGAGCGTTATATATTTCCAGTTCTGAAGGAGAACAACATTTGCCAACATAAATATTCTCTACAACATTTGTTTTAGTCGAGATATTTATGGCTATAGTCTCTTCAATATTGGATAAGTTTCACTCGGAATCCACCGTGTTTACAGTATTTGATAGAAATTCAAAAACTGAAGGGTGATAAAGGTCATCATGAGTATCTTCTTCACAATCCGGAAGAAAGGAACGATGGTGACTATCATTCCATGGTGCCCCCTCAATCAACATTGATTGTATGATTCCTTCGTCGGTTCCATGCACTCGCGACCAAGGATCTAATGGGGTACCATACTCTCTAGACCTATCTACCCAAACGCACGATGAGCGTTGATTTGGGTTCGCCTCCCAAGCTAGGAACATTGATTGCTACAATATCTCCGTTGGGCTTGGGGGTAAAACCATTGCATGATCCATGTCAATATCGTCTTCTGAAATCTTTTGTGCGGAAGATATCATGTTGCAGGCTCCTACCAACGCTACTTCTCCTATATAGATTGGAGGTGGAAGTGCGAAAGTTCCCATTAATGTGGGGTCTTTCAGTAGGCCTACTCCGATATTTTGAAGCGAATGGTTGCTGCCATGGATCATTGGAATGCTTCCCATAACTTGAGAACCATTGGGGAGGAAGTTTTGCTGGTCGATGATTGTAATCCCTCCTTGGAAAGGGAATGCAATCTTTCTAAAATAGGTCGACACGACAGCTGCCATGGCATAGATCCATGGTCTTCCTAGTAGGATGTTGTAGTCAAGGTTCCCATCAATGACTTCGACATCTATTTCTACTGTTTTCCCTCCTAGTTCAATTTTTAAGTTATTCAGGATACCATATGGGGTATACGATCGTCCATCAAATGCTTTTAATGTTGTTGAAGATCGCGACAAGGTTGGAGATCCTAATGTTTTCCAGCAACTCATCGACATAATACATGTGGATGCCCCCTCATCAATAATCGTTCGATGAACGGTTTTGTTGAGGGCTTTCACTTGAATAAGGAAAGCTAGTTGAGCTGGTAACTGAGGATCGTATCCTTTATGATCGAAGGATACAAGATTGGAATCCCTTGGGTCCACCCCACCGATAGCTGATAACAAAGCTTGCCTTTGGGATGGGCAATTCTGTAGTACTTCAAGAGTCGACATAGCGGATGGGGATTGGGCCAAATCTTCCACTATGTTATAATGCTGCGCTGCCCTAGCGCGAGGATTAAATGTCGACTTGTGTACTACTCCCTTTGGCGGTTTTATTGTTAATTCAGGAATGATGGGTGGTACAACTTCTGTCGAAGTTGTTGTCGAACTACCTGGTTGATCTTTATCCTTGTTGTTTGACAGCTGTGGATTCCCGTAATCTTTGTTCCTTGTCGAGATCAAAGCATCATTTTGCTATTTTGAAACCGACAACATTAGCACTTGAGACGGGGAAGCATTTCCACTATCAACCAGATTTTGTCCCGGATTTGGAAACGGATCAGTTAACACAGCTGAGGTTTTCGAACTCTTAAAGAATCTTTTAAGCTCAGCTTTGTATGGACAATATGCTGTCTAATGATCCTCATCGCATATATAACATGGATTTTTTGGTTTCCTATTTCCAGGAGGGTTCGAAGAAGTTTTTTCAGGAGATGATTCGTCCTGTTTCTTCTTCTTCCCTTTGCTTTGTTTCTTCTTGCTTCCTGGTTGTTTGGTTTCTTTGCCTTTATCTGCTGATATGGCATTTACTTCCGAAGCAAGAATTTCGTCTTTTGCATTTTGATCTGAAGTCTTACGGGCCTTCTTGGAGTTGGCCTTTGTCGACTTCGCGTTTGTCGTGCCAATGACACCATCGCCGGAATGAGAGTCATTGTTTGATTTATGAGGAGGGGGAATTGAAAATTCTGGTCTAGGGGCGTCAGGTATTTTGTCATAGAGCGTGCCAGACTGAGTATAGACCAAGTCTAGATATTGCGCATGAGCGATAACTTGCTCTTCCGTTACGACTCCCCCCTTTGCCACATCTTCCGTTATTGCAGGAAGTAACGACTTGATAAACCATTCAGCTAATAGCTGATCGGGAACGTACGTTTTTACCATCCTACGACGACGCCGCCACTCATGTATATGATCAGATATGTGAGTGGCCGTCGTCTGTTTGAAGTTGGTTAAGATTTCCGTTCCCGTTTCATACCTTATCGGTAATTGAAAATGGGTTAAGAATGTCGTGGCTAAGGTGCTGAAATTGTCGAACGAAGCTCTAGGCAATTCAATATACCATTTTGCCGCTGGACCCGTTAACGTCCTCTGAAAAAGGCGAAGCCTTATCGAATCATCGTTCAGGGTGTTTGATGAACACCATAGATGAAAGGTCATCACGTGATTCGATGGATCTTCACCCAGATTTCCATTAAATTTAGGAATGTCTGATGGAAGTTTGTGTGGAATCGCTGGCCACCAAGGGGCGTAAGCAATTGGATCGTTCGTTAACCGGTGTAAATCAGGTAACTCTAGAGTTGCCACGAATGGTAACTGCTGGCTCAGGTTAGGTGAAGCATACCCAGGATATGATGGGATCGCCTGAGCAGTTGGTCTTTGCATACCAGCATAATGCAGCTGATGCTGGTATGACTGGTAAGGTTGGTGGACAAGACCATTATAAAATGGTTGATTTTGACCGTTTTGAATGTACGGTTGTCCACTGTTTGCAAAGATCTGCTGCTCAGAACCTTGGTATACTTGTTGGAATTGTGGTTGTTGGTATTGCACCAGCCATGGTTGAGAAGTCATGTGCTGTTGCGCTATACTAACCGTTGGACCAAGGTGTGGGGTAATTGTACCCGTTTGGACCTGTGCCGCCCCACTAGTTGGCGATTGTGGTTGAGTCGCAGGGTCAAGGGGCTGTTGCATTACAACCTGAGAAATCTGAGGTTGACATACAACAGGCAACGTTTGAACTTGCGACACCGTCACAATCGCTGGTGTAGTTGGGATGTTCGACATAGGTACACACTGTTGCATTGAATACACAACCCTTGGTTGTTGAGGTAGCATAGGCACCCAACCACTTGAAGCAATTCCAGTGTAACCTGAACTTTGTTGTGAACTCCCGTATGGATAACCTCCCGGAGGGGGTAATGAAAGGGCATACTGCCCCCCATACGGTGGTGATCCAGCACTGAAAGGGATTGTTTGCCCTTGAGGACCGGATTGCCCAAATTGACCTCCAAACGGATCAATTTGTCGAGTTTCAACATAAGAGTTGCCGGGTATTATTCCGGAAGAACAAACAGGAACGGACCATACTGTCGTAATAGCCCCTGAATGGGCTCCTTCCAGCGGTTGAGAGCCAGTTGGGACAGATGGTATGCCGGCGAACATTGTCGGAGTGACGGCAGGGAGTTCTGCCGTCGCTGTGTCAGGTGCCACAGTCCTAGATGTTGACGGTTGTTCAGACATTTTTAGTCTATCCAAGAGATTCCCTAGCGATTCTACAGGAACTTCCACTGGTGGTAGACTAACTTCTGATGTCGAAGGAAATAGAGTGACCCCGACTCCAAAATGTGTTGGAGTACTTGCTTGCGAATCTTCTACAATTTCCTCTATTGCAATCAAACCAGGTGGAAGGGGAAGACCGTCAGGTCCGTAAAATATTTCTGGTGCCGAAGAAGGGGTTGAATCAACAGCGACAGATGTTTGAAGAAAAAGACTCCCTGAACCGGTTACAGATGGAACTGGTTCAGTAACACAAGTGTTTGTTCTCAGACTAGAATCAGTATCACTGTCCCTCTGTGGTTGTTGAACTTCTTCTGTAGAGGCAGGGTTTCCAGAAATGTTTGGAGTAACTGGAATCTCAGATGTTGTTGGAACACTTGTTCTAACTTTGATAGGAGATTTCGAACCGGTTAAACAAGTTCGCTTTTTCCGTACTGTTTTCAGTTCCGGAGACAAAGACGGTTGACTCGTAAGCCTCTGCGAACGACGGGGTTTCAATTGACTTTCTTCCACGATTGTGGATTACTCGATCAACCAAAATACAAAAGGGGAAAGTGTGTTTCCGAATTAAATGAATTTTTTAGACGCTTTAGACACAACTTGCTTTTTCAATTTTAAAGAGTCGAGAAACAGCTAAAGATGACTCTAGTCTCCTTCGATGTTTTAACGAGCCCGAAGTGACAAATGCTCGGATGGACTTTTTCCGTTATAGAGTCTGAAAAATGCCAAAAGGAACTGCTCTGGAGTTCTAGGTAGAGGGTGTGCCAAACTTTTCGCAAAACCGCAGAATACTTTTTAAGGTACGGGCGGTCAATCTTCCTGAATGCTGTGTTCAGTGCATTGCGATCAATAGGGCGGCCGACACGGCTTCCTAAGGATAAAGGTTTTATGCCTATAGGGGTCTCCCAATATATACTCGACGGTACGTGGGAGAACAATCCGTACTGGCGCTATCGTCCCTCAGGAGGAATCACCCACCATCAGCGAGATCGACAGTCACCAGGCTTTACGACGCCGGAACACGTCTCTAGCCTAGACCTCTATGTTGTGCGTTAAGTTACAAAGCGTTGTTAAGTTCATTCAATTTATTTTAGGTTGATCTTTCTTAGAAGTTTGCCTTTTGAGGTTCACCACGAGATGTAGATACAACTCCTAAATGCAATCTAAAAGATGATAAGCAAATTTTATCTCTTTTTCAACAATGAAAATCCTAGCTACAAAGGGAAAAGAAAGACACCATCTTTTCTCAAAGAGCAATCAGCACACTCTAAATGCACTTTTCCTAAATCAAGCATGCAAACTATCAAGATGCAAATGCACAATGCAGGTGTTTGTTTTCCGCTCTCTTAATATTGATGCCTAAAAAGAAAGCTTTTTGTACAACTTTGAATTTTCTTTTAAATGACAAATACAAACAAGTTTACTTTTTCGAAATCAGAAAGGGTAGAAGAGAATACAACACTTTACGACTTTCAAAATGAACACTTGTTTTGAAACTTAAAAGAGACAAACTCAAACCAAAAGCAAAAGTAAACGTATAATCAACTGTAAACAGCCAATGAACTCTCTCCTAAGATCACAATCAACAGATCTGAATCAAGGGCTACAGGATGACTATTTCACTCTTGCAAAGGAAAACTGTAAATGACGCCACAAACACATAAAAACACTCACAGTCTTTTTGTACAAAAGGAGGCGGAATTAAAGCAGAGAAAAGGGGTTATCAGACAGGTACCTATGCTGGTTACAGGCTGCAAAAAACAGAGATCAAAACAAGGCAAAACAGAGCAGAGAACCCCAGCTGCACAAGGCCTAAGCTGGATCAGCGCACCTGTATAACAGAGAAACTGAATTGCAACGCAGGTAGCCTTCACGGGAACTGCGTTGAAATGCAGAGTCTCTTCATAGAGCCTGCGCTGGAGCAAAAACGAGAGTTCTTCTCTGGGTTCTGGGTCACAGTTTGCTGATTAATCTATGGTTTCAGGCCAAATAAAAAGCAACAAGCAAGGTACAATCAAAGGGATGATTTGAAAGAAGGCTAAGATCTATCACAAAGGATCATCAAATCATTTGTGAGTCCATTGTTCAGATCATAGACAAATCCAGTGATTGGATCAAAGCCGCAGCTGTCTACTTTTCATCTGAGAATAGCATATGTAGTTCGATTGCTGCTCTTGAGTCTATGAAACAAACAATGATAGAGACACAAATAAAATGACTAAACAGATCTCCCCAGCGGAGTCGCCAATTTGTTGTGGGGAAAAATGCCTATGCAGGACGATCCTATCCACCTAAGGTGTGACAGTGCCTTAGCAACAAACAGAAACAACTATTCTAGTATTCTTCCTTTATGAATTAAGAATGAAGAGAGATGGATGGACTAACCGGTGTCTTCCGTTTGTCCCTCGATCCGGTTTCTCTTCTCTTTGAGAGTTCCCAGCTACTTGCCTTCTCGCTTGCCCAGCTTCAACAGGTTCTTGCAAGATCACAAGAAGGGAACACTACACAAAGACATAGATTCATATTCATAACTAGTTCAGGATTAGAAATAAACTAAACATACTAATACAATCATACATCAAAGATACATCAGTATATAGGAGAAACCAAGATAGCTTTATTGATGAATAACAAGGTTCAGGAGGAGATACAACCAAGAGAGTTCCAATCCAGCATCTACCTTCCAGCGAATGAAATCCTTTCTTCACCTCCCTTCAAAGCATTAAGCACCCAATGATTCCAATCTCAAACCAACAACAATTCTTTGCAATAACAAAATTCCAGCCTCCAGGATCTCATGGAGGAGAGATCCATATATAGATGTTTGGAGAGAGGATGAGTCAGCTTGAGATCTGACTAGTGTCCTCTCTCTTTGTCAGTTCTTGCTTCCACTTGGAGGCTAAGAGCCTCTTACTCATCACTTAGTCGAACTCATCAAGGCAAGTGTCATGGAGGAAGATTCTAGAAGCTTCCACAGTCTTTACACCTCGCACAAAGGACCCTGCCATTTGTCATTTCCCGCTCAGTGCACCCTGGTAGTGCTTCCACCTACGTTGCAATGTAACTAGCCAGTGTAGCCTCTGCATTTGAACGCAGGCAGCTAGTGGAGCCTCTGAATTGATCCTGAATTGACTTGTTTTTGAGCAGTTTCTGGTGGAGAACTTCTGTGAATTGCTGTGGTTTGTTAGCCTTGTTCCTCTAGGGGTAGGAACAACATGTTTAGGGACTTTGGATCCCTTGGATTATGGACATTTCATGCCTATAGCTGAAAGGCACAAAAATGTCTATAACATGCAGCTCTTGGGGTTGGGCCCAACCCGAGTGCTAAGGCCTCCTTTATGTATTGTTATCTGTTCTTTATGTATTTGCAAAATCATTTCTGTTAAGTAGATTAAATCTTGCTGATTAACTAGGTCACTATTGATGATTAGAAAGACTTTTGATGTTCAGATTGAGTTGATAGGTTGTTAACAGGGAAATGCTTCAAAAAAGGGCCATCAAACACCTCTAATTTCACCTCTCCCTCAGTGGGATCAGGAGCTGGGATCAGGGTGACGTTGCTGCCCACAAAAACATTGACTTTGCTTTTCCATGCAATCACTAGTGTTTGATTTTCCTTTGTAGAAGTTGGTTACATGTTCAGATTTTTGCTTGCTTAGTTGCATAAGTTAGTATACATGGTTTCATTGCAGTTCAAACTTCTGTTCATTCTCTTTACTGACAGCTAGATCAGATTAGGTCAACGTAACTAGGTCTTTGAATTTACAAGTCTTCATTGGTTCAGTTGGAAAAACGACTTGCAGAGCACCTGTATCACTTCTCTATCTGCCCATACTCCATCAAACCCATCTGCTCCATTCCTCAACTCAGCTTCTTGCCTTACATTTTCCATTTGCTCACATAACCCTAGTTTTTGTGCAACATTGCTTCAGTCCTCCTTGAACAGATCCAACCATCTACATCTTTCCTCAACTCCATCCACCAAGACCTGGACCACCTCCAACCCTTATCCTACCTCCATACCCACTCCTTCATCTTTCTCCATCCATCCATCCTCCAAAATCCCATTTCTGAACATCCTGTAGAAAAATTATAGACATCCTGTAGAAAATCACAGACATCCTGTAGAACCCCTGCAGACTTCCTGTAGAAGCTCACGAATGAGGTTTCTTGATAGCCAAACTCTGTGAAACTCTCTGGAAGGGTGTTAGGGACCCCTTAGGCCCTCTCTGAACCTTCCCGACCTCCTCCAATCATTTCCTCTCGCCAAGCCACCTCTGCACAGTCAAAACAGTCAAATCGCATGCATGATAATTCTAACAACTTATTCAAAAATACAAAAAGATGTTTTTTCAGATGTTGTTGTAGAAGTAGCTTAGATACATGTATTTACCTTCCTAGAAGTCAATGTCGTTTCTTTCAGTAGTTTGCATCCTCTTTCTTGCATTGGTAGGGATAGCTGGTAAAATTAGGGTTTGTTAGGGTTTACGTTTCCTTTCATCTTTCCAATTTCTTTCTTCAAGTAGATCAGCCTTCTTTGAGTTAGCTTTCGTCCATCAGTTAAAAATCTTCTTCTCAGAGCTCATAGAAGTTGGCTTAAGCTCCTAGCGGACTTGTGCCAGCTGACCAAGTGACAGCTACGGCAAGAGCTAGTACTTGTGCATACAGCACCGTCGCTTCCAAGTTTGTTACGAACTACCAGGTTGATAAAAGTAAAGAAGGGAGTCCCAAGAGTTGCAGCATTATTGCTGCAATACTAGAGCTCACCACTCTTTTTGGCGCCGTTGCCGGGGAAGCGTCAGAGTATTTGTGATTGCTGCTTTTCTTCTATTTTCCTACTCTAACCTTCTGCTAAGTAGTTTATTTCAGTTCCATTCTGCAATTTCATTTCTGCAAGAGTAAATTAGACATTTCCTGCTTTCATAGATTAGCCTTTCAATTCCACAATTTCATTTCTGCAAGCGTAGAATAGAATTTCAATTCTGCAAGCGTAGTCTAGCATTTCATTCTCGCAATTTGATTTCAGCAAAATAGATTAGTCCTTTCCTGCTTTCATTTCAATTCTACATTTTCATTTTTGCAAGATAGATTTTAGTTAGTTGCAATTCCATCTGTTTCAGTTTTGCAGGTACAAGCAGAAAAAAACAAAAGCAACCAAAAATCCTTTCATGCCTCGTAGGAACAGAGATAATACCAGAAAATTCCTACCCAACACCCCCACCACTTCACTGAGTCACCCTTCTCTCTTCTTTGGTGGCAGTGACCCAGAAGAACCTATAGGTTAACCTCCTGAGATATACGAGGATCCTATAACAGAAGAAGAGCAAGAAAACATTCCTTTTGAGACCATGGCTGACAACAGAAATGGTAGAGACGATGACGAGAGAATAGAAGGTACCTTCCCCATCCGAGAGACCAACGAGGACATGAAAATGAAGAACATAAGTCCCTCAGCCTTACCTCATTTCCATGGATTGACCACTAAAGACCCTGATACCTTCCTGTTTGAGTTTGCTGTCCTTTGTCGCACTTATGAATATACAGAAGATGAGCAAAAGTTGAAACTTTTTCCCTCTACCCTCAAGGATGCAGCATTACGCTGGTTCATAGGGTTACCTGGAAACAGTATCACTACTTGGGCTCAGATGCAGCAAGCCTTTAACAACAAATACCGGGATTACTGTAGGTCAAAGGAAACCAAGGGAGAAATCTTTCGGATGACCATGGGAAATGATGAGTCTTTAGAAGACTATGAGGAAAGGTTCCAACTTAGCTATAAACGGGCCAGGTGCACACTTGACCCTAAATCTCTAAAGTTGGTTCTACCCCAAGGAGTCCCTGAAGACCTTCTAGATACCTTTCACATGCTAGCTGGAGGAGACATCTACCAACTACCTTATGAGGACATAAAGATTGTGTTTAGAAACCACTCTAGGGCAGCCCGGAAAAGAGGTAGGAGGAATCCACTTTTAGCTAGTACTACCTTCTCCAAGCATGAGTTTGCTAATCAAATGGAAGACCTCAAAAGTGAGATGAGACAAAACATTGCCATGCAACTTGATACTTTCCGAATCCAACAAAAGAAAGAGGAAACTGAGAGGGCTTTGGCCATTTTCTGTCCCAGATGTATGAGGAAGCACCCTAAGAACGAGTGTCCATTTCACTCAGTACAGGTATGTTTCGTTTGTGAGGAGAACCACCCCACAAACCAATGCCCAACCTTACCCAGATTCAAAGCCATGTACCAAGGGACTCAGGCACCCACTGAACCTCTCTACTTCCTCAACCAAAGGAGGCTGCATGGACCCAGACCTTACCAGCAGGGGATGCAAGGGACATCCCAAGCTTATTATAGCCCCAACCAATCTGCTCACACGCCTTCTTGGGGTCCCCCTGCTCATCCTCCATCGTTTTCACCTCCTCCATGGTCTTATCCACCTCAATACCATACTCAACCCACTGCTCATTTGTTTCACTCACATGTCCAGCCACAACCTCAGTGGAATGCACCTCAACCGGGGTGGAGGCCCCAATACAACTCTCCTCCTACCATTCTGCCTCCACCACCGGCTCAGCCACAACCATTACCTCCTGCTCCTCCAAGACAACCCTAGATGCATGCTCAACCGAACCCAAACCCCAACAACCGACAGGTCCAGTAGGTATACACTAGGGAAACAACATGTCCTACCTATGCTGTGGAGATCCAGGAGATCAACTTGCGATCCGGGAAGACCCTTCCAGATCGCCAACCTCCTCCCCCAGAGGACGAGGAAGAGAAACAGGAAAGTGAACCCATTCCACCCTTTCCTGAGCGACTAACAGTAACCACGAAACCAAACCCAGAGGAGACTGAACTTTTGGGAGAACTTAAACAATTGTGTGTGAAAATACCACTTCTCCAGGCCATCAAAGATGTATCGATATACAACAAATTGATTAAGGAGAAGTGTTTCAGGCACCCAGGCAGGCGAAAGAAAGATGCCTCGACTATCAATGTCATCAGACAACTGTCCGATCTAATGTTGGGGCAAGTAATCTGTCCAAAGTATTTGGACCCTGGGAGTCCTGTAGTTGATGTCCACATCAATGGCACCATAATCCCCCATACCTTGATTGATATAGGGGCTGCCATTAATATGATGACCAAGGACACCATGCTTAAACTCAACCATTAGAATTCCTTAATGAAGACCTCGACAATCCTGCAGTTGGCAGATCGCTCCACCGTGACTCCCGAAGGGATTGTGGAAGATGTCTTGGTATCTGTTGACTCTTGGGAGTACCCTGCGGACTTCTTGGTCCTTCAGCCAAAGGCAAAGCTCACTGGATACCCCCTCATTTTAGGAAGGCCTTGGTTAGCCACTGCGGATGCTTACATCAGTTGCCGAGCTCGAAGCATGACCATCAAGAATGGGCCTATGTCCAAGCAGCTAGTCCTATATCCTCCTGCCCAACCTCTGCTAGAACATGACTTACCACTCTGGTTGGAAGAAGGAGATGAGGATGAGGTCTACTCTGCACCATTGTGCACAGTAGAAACCACTAGGGGAGGCCCTCAAATCGAAGATGATTTGATTGAGACTTTGATTCAAAATCCACCTCCCAGTGCACTATCCTTAGAGGAATTGGTGGAAGATACCCAAGCCAGCACCTTAGTGGACCTCTGTGTGACTGATCCGACCTCTCCCAGAGTTAAGAATGTGGAGTTTGGTCCCGAAAGAACTTTAAAGATTAGCTCCTCCCTATCTCCTTCCCAGGAGAAGGAGCTGTGTAGCTTACTGAACAATCATTTAGATGCTTTCGCTTGGAGCTATAAGGAGATGAAAGGAGTCCATCCTTCGGTCTGTACCCATCACATCTACATTAAAGAAGATTGTAAACTAGTCAGGCAGCCTCAGAGGAGAATGAATCCAGCCCTTAAAGACATTGTCAAAGAAGAATTGCAAAAATTATTGGATGCAGGATTCATCTACCCTATCTCCGATAGTGAGTGGGTCTCGCCTCTAGTGCTTGTGCCCAAGAAGAACGGGAAGTGGAGAATCAATGTAGATTACCAAGAAAGACCATTTCCCTTTGCCTTTCATAGATCAAGTGTTGGATGGACTGGCAGGGAAGAAGTTCTTCTCTTTCCTAGATGGGTTCAGTGGGTATAAACAGATCCAAATAAGCTCGGAAGACCAAGATAAAACCACCTTCGCCTATCCTTGGGGTACCTTTGCCTACCGAGTCCTTCCCTTTGGGCTATGCAATGCTCCTGCCACTTTCCAGAGAGCAGTATTTAGCATCTTTTTTGAGTTGGTCCATGATTCAGTAGAAATCTATATGGATGACTTTACTCCTTATGGGTCCAACTTCCAAGAAGAATTGACTAATCTGGGAAAAGTTCTAACCAAGTGCATTGAGATGAACCTGTCCCTCAGTCCTGAAAAATGTGAATTCCTGATGACTGAAGGGATCGTGCTAGGACATACCATTTCTCGGCAAGGGTTACAGGTGGATCCTAATAAAATTGCTATCATCCAAAAGGTTCCTCCTCCTCAAAAGGTAAGAGATGTTCAGAGTTTCCTAGGCTTAACAGGATATTATCGAAGATTCATTAAATACTTCAGTAAGCTAGCCTCGCCATTGTTGGCCTCTTAGGGAAAGATGTTGAGTTTAAATGGACTGACAACTGTTAAGGGGCACTAGATGAGTTGAAAGATAAGCTGGTGTTCGCCCCGATCTTGAGAGGTCCAAACTGGGCCCTACCTTTCCACATCCACACTGATGCCTCGAACAAAGCCATAGGGGCAGCCTTAGGAAAAGTTGAGGAGAAACTCCCATATGCCATATACTTTGCCAGCAAAAACCTATCCAAGGAAGAAATGAACTATACCGTAACCGAGAAAGAGTTCCTGGCTGTAGTCCATTCCCTAAACAAGTTCAGACACTACATCACTGGTTATCAAACATTTGTACACACTGATCATGTTGCGATTAGATATTTAATGAATAAGCCTGATGTCAATGCTCGTATCATTAGATGGTTACTTTTGTTGCAGCAATTTGATTTGATGATTGTCGACAAGCCAGGTAAGGAAAATGTTGTTGCTGACTTCTTGTCTAGATTGGACTTGCCTACAGGTGAAGAAGGAACAGTGGATGACCAGATGCTAGATGAACATCTGTTTGCTATCTCAATGCTCTCTCCATGGTTTGCTGATATAGCAAATTACTTGGTCTCAGCACAGTTCCCTCTGCATCTATCCTCAAAGGAGAAGAGCAGAATTGTAAGGAAGAGTGCCCCGTTCACTTGGATCAGGGGCAACCTGTTTAAACTTGGCCCAGATCAGATCTTGAGACGTTGTGTTAGGGAGGAGGAAGTCTTTGACATCCTCCTAACCTGTCATGACGGACCTTGTGGAGGCCACTTTGCAGCAAAAAGGACTGCCTTCAAAATTCTACAGGCAGGCTACTATTGGCCTACTCTTCATCAAGATGTCAGAAGATACATCAGCCAGTGTGACCGATGTCAGAGGATGGGGAAACCGACTCCAAGGGATGAAATGCCTCTCCAACCTCAAGTGACCTTCGAGCCATTTGAGAAGTGGGGCATGGATTTTGTGGGTCCTATCAACCCTCCTTCAAAGCAATGGTCTTACATCATTGTGTGCACCGACTATCTGACCAAGTGGGCAGAAACGAAGATAATCAAAGTAGCAACAGAAGAAAAGGTGGTTGAGTTTCTGAGGGAAAATATCTTCTACAAGTTTGGCTACCCAAAAGAGTTAGTCACAGATCAAGGAAGCCAGTTCACCTCCAACCCGATTGAAGACTTTCTCGTGCATCACAAGATCAAGCACAAGACTTCCACCCCGTATCATCCCCAAGCAAACGGGTAGGTGGAAGTCACTAATAGAGCATTGGAAGGGATTTTGACTAAGGTTGTGAGCAGCAGCGGAAAGGATTGGGCAGATCGCCTGGTTGAGGCCACCTGGGCCTACAACACCACTTGGAAGACTACAACAGGTTTCACAACTTATGAGTTGGTCTACGGGAAGAAAGCTTTGTTGTCCATAGAGTTCGAGTACAATACATTGAGGGTGGCAGCTCAGCTGGACCTAGATCTCAGCCATGCTCAACGTGAAAGATTATTGTAGCTGAATGGATTAGATGAACACAGAATGCAGGCCCTCCTCCACTCAGAATTAGTTCAACTCTAGAGGAAGATATGGCATGACCGGCACCTTAATGAGAAGCAATTCTAGCCGGGAGATTGGGCGCTGTTGTATGACTCAAGATACAAGGATTTCAAAGGAAAGCTGAGGACAAGATGGTTAGGACCATATACAGTGGAGAAATGCAATGATAATGGTTCAGTCCTTATCAGGACCATTGATGAAGAAGCCATCCCCATGCTTGTCAATGGGCATCGATTGAAAATCTACAAGAAACCCCTTTCGAGGCAGGAGTTCATTGAAACTGTGGAAAAATCAGTGCTGGTAGTAGAGCAGGGTTCTGCCTCTATTCCGGCCACACCTTGATCATCAAAAAAAAAGGGGGAATAAAAAGATCCCTGGGTGAAAACCTCTCTGAGGCGCCCAGGGCAGACAGTGAGGGTGAAAACCTCATGGAGGCGCCCCAGCTGTCTCTCAGAAATAAAGAAATGGAATAAAAAATATCCTTGGGCAAAAACCTCTCTGAGGCGCCCAGGGCAGATAGTGGGGGTGAAAACCTCATGGAGGCACCCCTGCTGTCTCTCAAAAAGAAAAAAAAAAAGAAAAAAGAAAAAAGACGAAAAATAAACAGGTCTAATCTCTGGAATTATTGCAGGTTGCAGGGAATACAATGCAGATAAAGAAGGTCATGCAAAATGAGGACAGGGGTCCGTACCAAGCTACTAGACATCCTCACAGACACCCCCTCCATGGCCACTCACTTTTTCCAGGATTTGAACACATTCCGGTCGAGATTCAACCTCCTACAGGAAGTTTTGAGCTTTCTACAGGGAGTTTTGGGGCTTTCTACAGGAAGTTCCGCATTTCTACAGGAAACATCCTGTAGAGCCTACGGGCAAGCTAAAATCGATTCTAGAAAGGGATTTAAATCTTGAAGTCTGTTGATGAGGCCTGCAGCCACCCCTCTCTTCCCTCCATCACCGGTTTCATCTCTTTCCACCGCCATTACAACAATCTGGTCCTGTATTCTTGCACAGTCATGCTTTTCCATGCAATCACTAGTGTTTGATTTTCCTTTGTAGAAGTTGGTTACATGTTCAGATTTTTGCTTGCTTAGTTGCATAAGTTAGTATACATGGTTTCATTGCAGTTCAAACTTCTGTTCATTCTCTTTACTGACAGCTAGATCAGATTAGGTCAACGTAACTAGGTCTTTGAATTTACAAGTCTTCATTGGTTCAGTTGGAAAAACGACTTGCAGAGCACCTGTATCACTTCTCTATCTGCCCATACTCCATCAAACCCATCTGCTCCATTCCTCAACTCAGCTTCTTGCCTTACATTTTCCATTTGCTCACATAACCCTAGTTTTTGTGCAACATTGCTTCAGTCCTCCTTGAACAGATCCAACCATCTACATCTTTCCTCAACTCCATCCACCAAGACCTGGACCACCTCCAACCCTTATCCTACCTCCATACCCACTCCTTCATCTTTCTCCATCCATCCATCCTCCAAAATCCCATTTCTGAACATCCTGTAGAAAAATTATAGACATCCTGTAGAAAATCACAGACATCCTGTAGAACCCCTGCAGACTTCCTGTAGAAGCTCACGAATGAGGTTTCTTGATAGCCAAACTCTGTGAAACTCTCTGGAAGGGTGTTAGGGACCCCTTAGGCCCTCTCTGAACCTTCCCGACCTCCTCCAATCATTTCCTCTCGCCAAGCCACCTCTGCACAGTCAAAACAGTCAAATCGCATGCATGATAATTCTAACAACTTATTCAAAAATACAAAAAGATGTTTTTTCAGATGTTGTTGTAGAAGTAGCTTAGATACATGTATTTACCTTCCTAGAAGTCAATGTCGTTTCTTTCAGTAGTTTGCATCCTCTTTCTTGCATTGGTAGGGATAGCTGGTAAAATTAGGGTTTGTTAGGGTTTACGTTTCCTTTCATCTTTCCAATTTCTTTCTGCAAGTAGATCAGCCTTCTTTGAGTTAGCTTTCGTCCATCAGTTAAAAATCTTCTTCTCAGAGCTCATAGAAGTTGGCTTAAGCTCCTAGCGGACTTGTGCCAGCTGACCAAGTGACAGCTACGGCAAGAGCTAGTACTTGTGCATACAGCACCGTCGCTTCCAAGTTTGTTACGAACTACCAGGTTGATAAAAGTAAAGAAGGGAGTCCCAAGAGTTGCAGCATTATTGCTGCAATACTAGAGCTCACCACTCTTTTTGGCGCCGTTGCCGGGGAAGCGTCAGAGTATTTGTGATTGCTGCTTTTCTTCTATTTTCCTACTCTAACCTTCTGCTAAGTAGTTTATTTCAGTTCCATTCTGCAATTTCATTTCTGCAAAAGTAAATTAGACATTTCCTGCTTTCATAGATTAGCCTTTCAATTCCACAATTTCATTTCTGCAAGCGTAGAATAGAATTTCAATTCTGCAAGCGTAGTCTAGC
Source organism: Pinus tabuliformis (assembly GCA_031772625.1). Classification (NCBI taxonomy): domain Eukaryota; kingdom Viridiplantae; phylum Streptophyta; class Pinopsida; order Pinales; family Pinaceae; genus Pinus; species Pinus tabuliformis. Next base: position 378,389,917 of record CM062820.1, on the reverse strand, counting down.
ATTTCATTCTCGCAATTTGATTTCAGCAAAATAGATTAGTCCTTTCCTGCTTTCATTTCAATTCTACATTTTCATTTCTGCAAGATAGATTTTAGTTAGTTGCAATTCCATCTGTTTCAGTTTTGCAGGTACAAGCAGAAAAAAACAAAAGCAACCAAAAATCCTTTCATGCCTTGTAGGAACAGAGATAATACCAGAAAATTCCTACCCAACACCCCCACCACTTCACTGAGTCACCCTTCTCTCTTCTTTGGTGGCAGTGACCCAGAAGAACCTATAGGTGAACCTCCTGAGATATACGAAGATCCTATAACAGAAGAAGAGCAAGAAAACATTCCTTTTGAGACCATGGCTGACAACAGAAATGGTAGAGACGATGACGAGAGAATAGAAGGTACCTTCCCCATCCGAGAGACCAACGAGGACATGAAAATGAAGAACATAAGTCCCTCAGCCTTACCTCATTTCCATGGATTGACCACTAAAGACCCTGATACCTTCCTGTTTGAGTTTGCTGTCCTTTGTCGAACTTATGACTATACAGAAGATGAGCAAAAGTTGAAACTCTTTCCCTCTACCCTCAAGGATGCAGCATTACGCTGGTTCATGGGGTTACCTGGAAACAGTATCACTACTTGGGCTCAGATGCAGCAAGCCTTTAACAACAAATACCGGGATTACTGTAGGTCAAAGGAAACCAAGGGAGAAATCTTTCGGATGACCATGGGAAATGATGAGTCTTTAGAAGACTATGAGGAAAGGTTCCAACTTAGCTATAAACGGGCCAGGTGCACACTTGACCCTAAATCTCTAAAGTTGGTTCTACCCCAAGGAGTCCCTGAAGACCTTCTAGATACCTTTCACATGCTAGCTGGAGGAGACATCTACCAACTACCTTATGAGGACATAAAGATTGTGTTTAGAAACCACTCTAGGGCAGCCCGGAAAAGAGGTAGGGGGAATCCACTTTTAGCTAGTACTACCTTCTCCAAGCATGAGTTTGCTAATCAAATGGAAGACCTCAAAAGTGAGATGAGACAAAACATTGCCATGCAACTTGATACTTTCCGAATCCAACAAAAGAAAGAGGAAACTGAGAGGGCTTTGGCCATTTTCTGTCCCAGATGTATGAGGAAGCACCCTAAGAACGAGTGTCCATTTCACTCAGTACAGGTATGTTTCGTTTGTGAGGAGAACCACCCCACAAACCAATGCCCAACCTTACCCAGATTCAAAGCCATGTACCAAGGGACTCAGGCACCCACTGAACCTCTCTACTTCCTCAACCAAAGGAGGCTGCATGGACCCAGACCTTACCAGCAGGGGATGCAAGGGACATCCCAAGCTTATTATAGCCCCAACCAATCTGCTCACACGCCTTCTTGGGGTCCCCCTGCTCATCCTCCATCGTTTTCACCTCCTCCATGGTCTTATCCACCTCAATACCATACTCAACCCACTGCTCATTTGTTTCACTCACATGTCCAGCCACAACCTCAGTGGAATGCACCTCAACCGGGGTGGAGGCCCCAATACAACTCTCCTCCTACCATTCTGCCTCCACCACCGGCTCAGCCACAACCATTACCTCCTGCTCCTCCAAGACAACCCTAGATGCATGCTCAACCGAACCCAAACCCCAACAACCGACAGGTCCAGTAGGTATACACTAGGGAGACAACATGTCCTACCTATGCTGTGGAGATCCAGGAGATCAACTTGCGATCCGGGAAGACCCTTCCAGATCGCCAACCTCCTCCCCCAGAGGACGAGGAAGAGAAACAGGAAAGTGAACCCATTCCACCCTTTCCTGAGCGACTAACAGTAACCACGCAACCAAACCCAGAGGAGACTGAACTTTTGGGAGAACTTAAACAATTGTGTGTGAAAATACCACTTCTCCAGGCCATCAAAGATGTATCGATATACAACAAATTGATTAAGGAGAAGTGTTTCAGGCACCCAGGCAGGCGAAAGAGAGATGCCTCGACTATCAATGTCATCAGACAACTGTCCGATCTAATGTTGGGGCAAGTAATCTGTCCAAAGTATTTGGACCCTGGGAGTCCTGTAGTTGATGTCCACATCAATGGCACCATAATCCCCCATACCTTGATTGATCTAGGGGCTGCCATTAATATGATGACCAAGGACACCATGCTTAAACTCAACCTTGAGAATTCCTTAAGGAAGACCTCGACAATCCTGCAGTTGGCAGATCGCTCCACCGTGACTCCCGAAGGGATTGTGGAAGATGTCTTGGTCTCTGTTGACTCTTGGGAGTACCCTGCGGACTTCTTGGTCCTTCAGCCAAAGGCAAAGCTCACTGGATACCCCCTCATTTTGGGAAGGCCTTGGTTAGCCACTGCGGATGCTTACATCAGTTGCCGAGCTGGAAGCATGACCATCAAGAATGGGCCTATGTCCAAGCAGCTAGTCCTATATCCTCCTGCCCAACCTCTGCTAGAACATGACTTACCACTCTGGTTGGAAGAAGGAGATGAGGATGAGGTCTACTCTGCACCATTGTGCACAGTAGAAACCACTAGGGGAGGCCCTCAAATCGAGGATGATTTGATTGAGACTTTGATTCAAAATCCACCTCCCAGTGCACTATCCTTAGAGGAATTGGTGGAAGATACCCAAGCCAGCACCTTAGTGGACCTCTGTGTGACTGATCCGACCTCTCCCAGAGTTAAGAATGTGGAGTTTGGTCCCGAAAGAACTTTAAAGATCAGCTCCTCCCTATCTCCTTCCCAGGAGAAGGAGCTGTGTAGCTTACTGAACAATCATTTAGATGCTTTCGCTTGGAGCTATAAGGAGATGAAAGGAGTCCATCCTTCGGTCTGTACCCATCACATCTACATTAAAGAAGATTGTAAACTAGTCAGGCAGCCTCAGAGGAGAATGAATCCAGCCCTTAAAGACATTGTCAAAGAAGAATTGCAAAAATTATTGGATGCAGGATTCATCTACCCTATCTCCGATAGTGAGTGGGTCTCGCCTCTAGTGCTTGTGCCCAAGAAGAACGGGAAGTGGAGAATCAATGTAGATTACCAAGAAAGACCATTTCCCTTTGCCTTTCATAGATCAAGTGTTGGATGGACTGGCAGGGAAGAAGTTCTTCTCTTTCCTAGATGGGTTCAGTGGGTATAAACAGATCCAAATAAGCTCGGAAGACCAAGATAAAACCACCTTCGCCTATCCTTGGGGTACCTTTGCCTACCGAGTCCTTCCCTTTGGGCTATGCAATGCTCCTGCCACTTTCCAGAGAGCAGTATTTAGCATCTTTTTTGAGTTGGTCCATGATTCAGTAGAAATCTATATGGATGACTTTACTCCTTATGGGTCCAACTTCCAAGAAGAATTGACTAATCTGGGAAACGTTCTAACCAAGTGCATTGAGAAAAACCTGTCCCTCAGTCCTGAAAAATGTGAATTCCTGATGACTGAAGGGATCGTGCTAGGACATACCATTTCTCGGCAAGGGTTACAGGTGGATCCTAATAAAATTGCTATCATCCAAAAGGTTCCTCCTCCTCAAAAGGTAAGAGATGTTCAGAGTTTCCTAGGCTTAACAGGATATTATCGAAGATTCATTAAATACTTCAGTAAGCTAGCCTCGCCATTGTTGGCCTCTTAGGGAAAGATGTTGAGTTTAAATGGACTGACAACTGTTAAGGGGCACTAGATGAGTTGAAAGATAAGCTGGTGTTCGCCCCGATCTTGAGAGGTCCAAACTGGGCCCTACCTTTCCACATCCACACTGATGCCTCGAACAAAGCCATAGGGGCAGCCTTAGGAAAAGTTGAGGAGAAACTCCCATATGCCATATACTTTGCCAGCAAAAACCTATCCAAGGAAGAAATGAACTATACCGTAACCGAGAAAGAGTTCCTGGCTGTAGTCCATTCCCTAAACAAGTTCAGACACTACATCACTGGTTATCAAACATTTGTACACACTGATCATGTTGCGATTAGATATTTAATGAATAAGCCTGATGTCAATGCTCGTATCATTAGATGGTTACTTTTGTTGCAGCAATTTGATTTGATGATTGTCGACAAGCCAGGTAAGGAAAATGTTGTTGCTGACTTCTTGTCTAGATTGGACTTGCCTACAGGTGAAGAAGGAACAGTGGATGACCAGATGCTAGATGAACATCTGTTTGCTATCTCAATGCTCTCTCCATGGTTTGCTGATATAGCAAATTACTTGGTCTCAGCACAGTTCCCTCTGCATCTATCCTCAAAGGAGAAGAGCAGAATTGTAAGGAAGAGTGCCCCGTTCACTTGGATCAGGGGCAACCTGTTTAAACTTGGCCCAGATCAGATCTTGAGACGTTGTGTTAGGGAGGAGGAAGTCTTTGAAATCCTCCTAACCTGTCATGACGGACCTTGTGGAGGCCACTTTGCAGCAAAAAGGACTGCCTTCAAAATTCTACAGGCAGGCTACTATTGGCCTACTCTTCATCAAGATGTCAGAAGATACATCAGCCAGTGTGACCGATGTCAGAGGATGGGGAAACCGACTCCAAGGGATGAAATGCCTCTCCAACCTCAAGTGACCTTCGAGCCATTTGAGAAGTGGGGCATGGATTTTGTGGGTCCTATCAACCCTCCTTCAAAGCAATGGTATTACATCATTGTGTGCACCGACTATCTGACCAAGTGGGCAGAAACGAAGATAATCAAAGTAGCAACAGAAGAAAAGGTGGTTGAGTTTCTGAGGGAAAATATCTTCTACAAGTTTGGCTACCCAAAAGAGTTAGTCACAGATCAAGGAAGCCAGTTCACCTCCAACTCGATTGAAGACTTTCTCGTGCATCACAAGATCAAGCACAAGACTTCCACCCCGTATCATCCCCAAGCAAACGGGTAGGTGGAAGTCACTAATAGAGCATTGGAAGGGATTTTGACTAAGGTTGTGAGCAGCAGCGGAAAGGATTGGGCAGATCGCCTGGTTGAGGTCACCTGGGCCTACAACACCACTTGGAAGACTACAACAGGTTTCACAACTTATGAGTTGGTCTACGGGAAGAAAGCTTTGTTGTCCATAGAGTTCGAGTACAATACATTGAGGGTGGCAGCTCAGCTGGACCTAGATCTCAGCCATGCTCAACGTGAAAGTTTATTGTAGCTGAATGGATTAGATGAACACAGAATGCAGGCCCTCCTCCACTCAGAATTAGTTCAACTCTAGAGGTAGATATGGCATGACCGGCACCTTAATGAGAAGCAATTCTAGCCGGGAGATTGGGCGCTGTTGTATGACTCAAGATACAAGGATTTCAAAGGAAAGCTGAGGACAAGATGGTTAGGACCATATACAGTGGAGAAATGCAATGATAATGGTTCAGTCCTTATCAGGACCATTAATGAAGAAGCCATCCCCATGCTTGTCAATGGGCATCGATTGAAAATCTACAAGAAACCCCTTTCGAGGCAGGAGTTCATTGAAACTGTGGAAAAATCAGTGCTGGTAGTAGAGCAGGGTTCTGCCTCTATTCCGGCCACACCTTGATCATCAAAAAAAAAGGGGGGAATAAAAAGCTCCCTGGGTGAAAACCTCTCTGAGGTGCCCAGGGCAGACAGTGAGGGTGAAAACCTCATGGAGGCGCCCCAGCTGTCTCTCAGAAATAAAGAAATGGAATAAAAAAAATCCTTGGGAAAAAACCTCTCTGAGGCGCCCAGGGCAGATAGTGGGGGTGAAAACCTCATGGAGGCACCCCTGCTGTCTCTCAAAAAGAAAAAAAAAAAGAAAAAAGAAAAAAGACGAAAAATAAACAGGTCTAATCTCTGGAATTATTGCAGGTTGCAGGGAATACAATGCAGATAAAGAAGGTCATGCAAAATGAGGACAGGGGTCCGTACCAAGCTACTAGACATCCTCACAGACACCCCCTCCATGGACACTCACTTTTTCCAGGATTTGAACACATTCCGGTCGAGATTCAACCTCCTACAGGAAGTTTTGAGCTTTCTACAGGGAGTTTTGGGGCTTTCTACAGGAAGTTCTGCATTTCTACAGGAAACATCCTGTAGAGCCTACGGGCAAGCTAAAATCGATTCTAGAAAGGGATTTAAATCTTGAAGTCTGTTGATGAGGCCTGCAGCCACCCCTCTCTTCCCTCCATCACCGGTTTCATCTCTTTCCACCGCCATTACAACAATCTGGTCCTGTATTCTTGCACAGTCATGCAAAGAGTCCTGTTTTCCTCAGATTGCAATTTTTTTTTCCCAAGCAAAAAATCAAGTACACGAAGGCTCGCACACTCTACCCATTAAAGCTCCACCAAGACCCTTCATCTGTGAATACAACCTCGCTCGTTTCAGCATGCATCCCAGGAGGAGAAGCAGCTACAGGATGTCCTACAGGAATCCTGTAGCAGCTGATCCATCTGGAGCACACACTATGGAGTCAATAGCAGTTGAAATCAACGTAGGAGGCATGTAACCAGCTTCGCTTGAACGTGAACACCTCCTCGACAGCTGAGAAAAGACAGAGCCGTGCATGCAACGTTCACCACCAGAGGATCGGGTCCCGAAGCCTTACATACAACATCAGCCAATGAACGAAGGAATTCCAACGCCTGTGCACGAAGCAGCAGTGAGCAAAGCCATCGTTCCATGTCCCGAAACCTGCAGAACACGTCCACGGCCACACAGGTAAGTGTCTAACCTTATTTCGTCAAATTGCATAGACTATACTATGAAAACTGCATGTCTGTGAATGGTGCGGATTGAATGAATTCGGTGGCCAGTCAACTGGCCACCCACAGTCAGTCAAATGGCCTCATGGGATCCAAACGAGCTCGGTTACGCTTGAATCCACCAAAGGGACGTGGAGCCGACACATGGGAAGTGTCCAGTCGAGGAAAATCGGCGGATTTGCAGTGAAATCGGTGGATTGGCAGTGATGACGGTGGGTAATGGCAGAGATAGAAAATGGCAGTCAGAGACACGCCGAAGAATGATGGCCATGACGTTGGCTAATGGATCAGCCTGGACACCTCACCCCCGCGCCATGAATTGCGCCGTAATTCAAAATCGTTCGGCCAGAGCACTCACATTAACCACTGTCATTTACACTTGCAACCAGTTTTCAGCAAAGTATGTGTCCTCCTCCTCTGCTGTTCGTTAGCCCAAGCTTCTCGGCCCATTTCAAACTCCTTCCGCGTCCCAGGCTTGCTCAGAAGCGCCGTGATGTCCTCCAGAAGCCGGCAAAGCTCTCTACAGGAAGGAGCTCTACAGGAAGCATAGCATAGCCTCCCGGAGCAGAGAAACCCGGATCTTCTGCATCGGAATTGGAGTTTCAAAGAGAGGTAGGCTCGAAAACGCCATTCCCATGCACGATATTTCGAAAGGTTGTGAATTAAACTATTTGGGGTAGGAGAATTAAAACAAGTCTGCCTGTGGGTTAAAAATGGTGGTTTTCCTGTGTGATACACGGAATTTCTTTCAAATGGTTCTGCATCACATTCTCCTCCACGGCTCCTGTTAACAAATTCCTCCTGTAGAAATGATAAACCACTGTAAGGGCTAACTTGTGCATGAAGAATGTGACTTGTATGTGATTATGTTATAGACATTTTTGTGCCTTACAGCATAGAGCATGAAATGTCAATAATCTAAGGGATCCAAAGTCCCTAAACATGTTGTTCCTACCCCTAGAGGAACAAGGTCAGCAAACCACAGCACTTCAGATCAGTTCTCCACTGAAAAACACTCAAAAACAGGTTAATTTTGGATCAAAGCAGCTGCTCCACTAAGCATCTGCGCTGAATGTCAAAAGCTCTATGGTGTACCTGCGCTGCATAGCAAGTGCAACAAAGGCTACTTGCGCTGGGCGTACTTTGACATGTGGAGGAATCTTTTCTCAATGTGCCAGTGCCCAGGAAGCTTCCAAAATGACACTTGGATCAGAAGATTCGCCTAATGAGGAGTTAAGAGCTTCTAAAACTCCAAGTGGAAGGTAGAAACTCTGAGTGGACTCAAGGACTGAAGAACAACTAGAGTTGAAGAGGACAACAAGTCACACATCAAGCTGACTTATCTTCACTCCAAAACTCTATATAAGGATCTCATCCCATGGGATCTAGAGGCCGGAATTTTGTGCAAAGAATTGCTGTTGGTTTACAGTTGAGAGTATTGGGTGATTGCTTGAGGGAGGTGAAGAGGAGATTTCTTTTCGTCGGGAAGGTGATGCTGGATTGGACCTCTTATGGTTGTATCACCGCCTGAACCTTACTTTCTTCCATTAATAAAGCATTTGAGGTTCTTATATTCGCATGTGTTTCAATGATGTGTTGTCTTACTTGCGTATTTGATTTATGCTAATCCTTGAATCAATTATGAATGCATGCTTCTTGTAGTTTCCTTTTCTCGTCTTGTTTGCAGGATCTTGCGTAGCTGGGCCCGTGAGAAGACTTGGAGCTGGGAGCGAGTGGCAAATAGAGGAGATTGGATCGACCATTCGCGCAAGACATCGGTAAGTGGATCTCTTCCTTTCATCTCTTGCATGTCATAAAGAAGTAATCTTAGATAGCTTTGCTTCGGCTGTTGCTAAGGAACTATCACCCTTAGAGTGGGATAGGGTCATTCCGTGTTGGATACTTTTCCCCACAACAGACTGGCGACTCCGCTGGGGATCGTGTCTTGTTGGTAGCTTGTGTTTCTTGCTATTCATTTCCTAAACAAAGGGAGTACCGAATCGAACTGCATTCGAATCCTTCGAATGCAAAGTAGAGGGCAGCTACTCTAGCTCAGTGCTGGGCATGTTTATGATTTGAAGAGCTGATCCACAAGGACTCTTTTTAGCTCTTTGTGATAGTGTTCATCTTCCTTGATCATCCTCTAGTGTATACTTGACTGATAGCCTCTGATTTGGCCAAAAACCATTGATTTTTGAGCAAACTGTGACCCGGAATCTGAGAGAGACGAGAGTTGTCTCTTCAGTGCAGCTGCAGCAAAGGCTACCTGCGCTGCAACGCAGGTCCCGAAGGGGCTACCTGCGCTGCAACGCAGGTCCCGAAGGGGCTACCTACGCTGCATGTCAGATTGACAGTGCAGTACCTGCGCTGATCCAGTTTTGCCTTGTGCAACTGGGATTCCCCACTATCTGTTGCCCAGTTTTCAATATTGTTTTTGCAGCCTGTTGTCAACCTGTATACCCAGCTGAAACTACCTCTCTTTGCCCTCATTCCGCCTCAGTTGTATGAAGAAACCGTGATTGTTCTTATTGTATTTCTTGCTTTCATTCACAGTTTCCCGTAGCGAAAGTGAACTAGTCTTGCTATGACCTCTTGGATCTAGACCTGTGAGAAAGTGTCGTTGTGATTCTAAGAGCTAGTTTATTGCTGTTCATAGCTGCTTGAGCATTTGCTTTCGTTATACGGTTCGAATTTCAGTATTTCTTGTGTTGAAACGAGTGAATCTTAAGGTGTTCTTTTGATTATTGGACAAAAGACTTGTTTGCTTTCGCTTGAAATTGAATTCGAAATTATACAACAGCTTTCTTTTTGTAATACATCAACATTAAGGAAGGAGAAAAGAAATACTTGCATTGTGCATGTGCATTTTGACAGTTTGCATGTCGATTTAGGAAAGTGCATCAGTGTGTGCTCTATGATCTGTTTGAAAAGATGATGTCTTTCTTTTCCTTCAGTAGTTAAGATTTTCATAAGTTGAAAGAATTGAAAAAGCTTGCTTATCATTCTTAGACTGCATTTAGGAGTTGTATCATACATCACGTGGTGATCCATAAAGGCAAACTGCTAAGCAAGATCAACCTAAAAAGAACTGAATTTATCTAACAACGCTTTGAAACATAACGAAACACAGTAGAGGTCTAGGTAGAGACGTGAACCGGCGTCGTTAAACATAGTGACTGTCGATCTCTACGAAGGTGGGTGATTCCTCCTGAGGGACGATAGCACTAATACGGATTGGTGCCCCCGCGTACCGTCGCGTATATTGGGGGACCCCTATAGGAACAAAGTCTTTATCCGTAGGAAGCTGTGTCGGCTGCCCTACTGATCGCGATGCAGTGAACACAGCATTCACGAAGATCGACCACTCGTACCGTAAAACGTATTCTGTGGTTTCGCGAAAGGTTTGGCATACCCTCTGCCTAGAACTCCAGAGTAGTTTCTTTTGGCCTTTTTCAAACTCTATAACTGAAAAAGTCCATCCGAGCATTTGTCACTTCGGGCTCGTTAATACATCGAAGGAGACTAGAGTCATCTTTAGCCTTTTCTCGACTCTTAAAAAGTGAAAAAGCAAGTTGTGTCTAAAGCGTCGTCATATAAAATTCATTCTAAACGGAACATAATCACCCCTTATTCCTACGTTGATCTTTAGGTTGAGAACATGGGACACACCAACCAAGGGATTCCACATGATGGGACCCCTAGCCCTTTCTCCTCTTGGGGAGAAGTTGGTGCGCCCCACATGGCCACGTTGTCGCTTCCAGGACTGACAATTGGCCTGCCAGTTTGGCTATTCTCAACCACTGTAGTTCAGACCACCACGGTTCCTGAACAGTCGAGTCAACAGTTAGACCAGTCTAGAGCTGCCCTCCAGCCTTCCACTTCTTATAAGCCTTCCTCCGATCCTTCTTCTTCGAAAGGTCAAGCCGCCGAAAGCGGAGCTCCCATAGAAAAGAAGAAGGAAAAGACGAAGAAAGAAAAGAAGCAGAAGGAGCCAAAGGCGCCTGGGGGCAAGCAAAAGGCATCTAACAAAAATCCACACACAGCACAGACCGGGCCCAAATCGCCATGTGTCATATGTAGAGAGGACCACCTCCACCGTGATTGTCCCAGTATTCCCCGGATACTAAGGGACTGGTCCCCTCGTTTGCACAGTTCGGAAGCGTCAACCTCTGACAACCAGGTCGAATGCTTACCGTCGACCAACGAAAGTGAAGGTCCTAGACGACGAAGGGGAATGAGATTCCCCTGCGAACTGAGTGAAGGCAATCACACCCTCCGCCGTTGTCCCCTTTTAGACGAAGCCAAGAGAGTTTTGGAAGATCAACCGGTTGCACCGTTGCTACTTCCTCCTGCATACCAAAAACTCGCGCCAAGTCCTTCGTTGGTTGAAAATACAGCTGCCCCGCTCGTAGGGCCAGCTGAAGTGTCAGTCACTGAAAGTGAACCTACTGAATCCGGACCGGACGGAAGTCCAAAGGTTGAAACGGCAGTTGACCCGGTTCTCCCTTCAGAAGTTTCATCTTCAAATACCACAGTCACTGAGGATTCATCTTCAGTTGACACCCTACCGAAGAGAGTAAGGATGACACCGTCCAGATTCTTTTCATCAACACCGATTCTGATGAACATTAGGGCAATGTGCCCACTCCTTTATCGCAGGAAGGAGCATCGTCAGGATCATACCCGGCCATATATTCGGTCCCACCACCAAGCAACCTGGTTGTGTCCTTCGATTGGAACCAACTAGGCAGACCCCGGTTACCAGCCAGTATACCATTTAGAATTATAGTCCAAATATACAAAATGGTGATGGCTGGAACTATCATTGATGAAGGGGCATCTGTGAGTATCCTGTCCTCTATTGCTTGCAAAGCACTGGGTTGCTCGGTGCTTTTGCCTAAGATAAGGAATCTCTCGGGTTTTGACAAAGGAACCAGTCGACCATTAGGGATTCTACCTAATGTGCCTATTACATTGAAAGGGAAGGCTGTCAAGATGAATTTGATGGTCGTCCAAGGACCCTTGGATTATAACCTACTCCTTGGAAGAGACTACATATATTGCATGGAAGCAATAGTCTCCTCACTCTTTCGAATAATGTGTTTTCCATACGAAGGAAGAATGGTCAAGCTCGTAGACCAACTTTCATTTCCGGGATCACACATCGCAAATAGTCACATACCTATCCTGAATGGTCTATTTGATCAAGAAAGGTCTCTACCTCCGGTTCTTCTTCCTGATGAGTGCGAGTAATTTGGGAAAGTAGGGCCGGAACCCAGGGGGCATGCATCCTGGTCTGCTGGGGTCAGAGAAAACCTTGGGTGTAAAGTAGAATTTCCGCGGGAGAATATGACTAGTCCGTATCCCGTCCCCTCCTTCATCTTCGTAAAACAGAAGAGCCGGCAAGAGCTCTCATGCAGATGAAGGGGCAGTTAGGAATGGGGTTGTTCTGGAAAAAGATTCTTTTGTTAAAGTTAAGTGTGTGGCGGAGCATCGTCATTCACCTTTGTCTAAATAAGTAGGCTCTGCCAAAGAAGGGGATCCATTTGCGGCAGCAAGTAGTAACCATCTTTGGGTAAAAGGCAAGCCTCACCCATTAAAACAAATGTTTTAAAGGATAAGTAGGGGCAGCCTCCAAAGAAAGATATTCTATTGCTGCAACAAATTGTAACCATCTTTGTGTAACCTAATGATAGACATCGCCGAAGAAAGTTTCTGTTTGAAAGGATTAGCAGAACGATCTTTGGATAACCTGAAAGAGGTAAGCCTCACCCATTGAAAACAAGGGTTTTCAACGGACAAGTAGGGGCGACCTTGAAATTAGACTTACACCTGGGGGTATGCAAACCTCTTGGAATGCAAGCACGGGCGGCTATTTTGTTTTTTAGTTTTTTAGGTCCTCCCTTTAAACCTGTAGGTCTAACCAGTTAAACTCGTAGGATTAGCCGATACCCAGCTTGCATAAAGAGAGGGTATGGAGCAAAGCGTAGGGAGATGAAGCTCCTTAAAAAATAGCAATCTTCCAGGAGACCTTCCTACTTTATGACTGGTAAAAAAACGAGCCGTTTTGGCATAGTTCATGCTCGTTAAAAAAATAAAATAAACGCAAAACTGAGCAGTTTTAACGCGGACTTCATGCTCGTGAAAAAATAAACATAAGCATGTGAGCAAGCTTCCCCCAGAGTTCAAGCTCATCAAGAAAAAATGAACCGGTAAATAACCATTTGAGACCGTAAATTCATCAGCCATAGAAGCCTTGGTCGTGTTTGTGCACCGTCACCTCCACTTTTCATTTGGCCGATCATTCACATCCACTTGATTGTTTACCTATTTTGAGGAACAACTGCGAAGAGTGATTTCACTTAGCCATCCTTGTAATACTGCCGTGATTGGAAAATTCCAACCTGTACCTGGAATCTTCTGCTATCCCTGTTTATCACTCGTTCCTCAAAATACGAGTCTTCTTTGAGCTCTTTTCACTGACTCGTAAAAAATGAAAAGTTTGCCGAGTTTTGGCCTTCCAGCTCGTTAAAAGGACCAGAAGAGCTATCCCTCCTCTAGATTTTAATCTTTTTGGACCTGAGGGATTATTGCACAAAAAGATCGAGCGCTTGTCTAGTTCGGCTCGATAAAGATATCGAACATTCATCCCTTCTGTATTGTTTTATACTTTTTCGGACTTAAGGGATTAGATGACGAAAAAGGACCCCTGGAGTCCACTTTATGTACCCTTTTCAGACTCTCTAAAGATGAAAAGGACCGAGTTGTCTTTGTCGCTGGGCTCGTTAAATACATTAAATAGCGACAAACTTGTCTTTAGACGAGAACGAGTTTCCCTATCGCTAGGCTCGTTAAAACATAGCGATGGGCTTGCCCGAAGGGCAGGTTATAGAACAAGCATATGTTATCCTGCTCAAGCTTGACAAAAATAAAGAGGTACTGGTCAGAAATGACTGGGGAAAAATTGAGAGAACCTCAAAGCTTAATGGTAGCAAGTCGCTCTTGAACATGACACTTTTGCCTCCGTAAATATCGGGTTGGGTTATTATCATTCACCGGTCCCTTCACCATGGTCTCGCCATACCATCCATACATGGGGTAATGCTACCGATCCATCACATCAGTGTCGTTATATGTTCAAGAGATGTCATTCGGAAAGTGTCAACCGGGTCCCATCCACTACCATACATCATCTTTCATCCTTCCATGACCGCCACCCTGAATCATATTTCACAGATCGTTTTCACCATCATCACTAGCTCCGTTCCATGTCACTGATGTGGGATTCATTAAGGCCCTCCTTTGACGGATCACTTCTTGTCGACATCAGCTCATTAATCAAGAAGTTGATCTAGGAACACCCCCTCAGTACTTTGAAGCTTGCATGCCTCAATGGCAAGTTTCTCACTTCCGGCGATAGGTATACATTAATGACCTTCGACCAGGAGACTTTGCGTGGTGTTCGACGTCAGATCCTATATTCACGCCACGTGAATTGTGCTGCAGTACCTTGAGGGTCATCATCATTATCAGTGATTCCTCTCGCGCTTGTTAACAGTTTACATTATTGACTGGTAATCAAGCGATGTCTTTCCATGTTCGACTTCAAGAAATTCTCACATGGATCGACTTGTACTAGAGTGAAGATCGGACAAGTTGAAGACCCCGGATCTAGTTTCATCCATCCGGGCTGCGATATATATTCAGGAGATAAAAACATAGACATGTGCAGCAGATGATCATCCTACTAAAAGGATGATAATTAAAAGCAGAGAATTATCAGTCTATTATCAGACAATCGTCTGTTTATGTACAGCAAATGTATTTATAAAGCTGAGCATGGGACATGCCCGCATCAGCTAGATCATGAAAAGAAAGTATGAAAAGATAATGTATTGTATTGTATTTTGTTACAGGTCACCTCCCGACGATTGAATGAACTTCGGATCCTCCTAATAAAGCATTTCACCCGATAAACGACCTCATACTTTAGGGGGCAACTGTTATAGACATTTTTGTGCCTTACAGCATAGAGCATGAAATGTCAATAATCTAAGGGATCCAAAGTCCCTAAACATGTTGTTCCTACCCCTAGAGGAACAAGGTCAGCAAACCACAGCACTTCAGATCAGTTCTCCACTGAAAAACACTCAAAAACAGGTCAATTTTGGATCAAAGCAGCTGCTCCACTAAGCATCTGCGCTGATTGTCAAAAGCTCTATGGTGTACCTGCGCTGCATAGCAAGTGCAACAAAGGCTACCTGCGCTGGGCGTACTTTGACATGTGGAGGAATCTTTTCTCAATGTGCCAGTGCCCAGGAAGCTTCCAAAATGACACTTGGATCAGAAGATTCGCCTAATGAGGAGTTAAGAGCTTCTAAAACTCCAAGTGGAAGGTAGAAACTCCGAGTGGACTCAAGGACTGAAGAACAACTGGAGTTGAAGAGG
The DNA here is from genome assembly GCA_031772625.1 of Pinus tabuliformis. Classification (NCBI taxonomy): domain Eukaryota; kingdom Viridiplantae; phylum Streptophyta; class Pinopsida; order Pinales; family Pinaceae; genus Pinus; species Pinus tabuliformis. The sequence goes on along the minus strand of CM062820.1, from coordinate 378,374,754 downwards.
ACAACAAGTCACACATCAAGCTGACTTATCTTCACTCCAAAACTCTATATAAGGATCTCATCCCATGGGATCTAGAGGCCGGAATTTTGTGCAAAGAATTGCTGTTGGTTTACAGTTGAGAGTATTGGGTGATTGCTTGAGGGAGGTGAAGAGGAGATTTCTTTCCGTCGGGAAGGTGATGCTGGATTGGACCTCTTATGGTTGTATCACCGCCTGAACCTTACTTTCTTCCATTAATAAAGCATTTGAGGTTCTTCTATTCGCATGTGTTTCAATGATGTGTTGTCTTACTTGCGTATTTGATTTATGCTAATCCTTGAATCAATTATGAATGCATGCTTCTTGTAGTTTCCTTTTCTCGTCTTGTTTGCAGGATCTTGTGTAGCTGGGCCCGTGAGAAGACTTGGAGCTGGGAGCGAGCGGCAAATAGAGGAGATTGGATCGACCATTCGCGCAAGACATCGGTAAGTGGATCTCTTCCTTTCATCTCTTGCATGTCATAAAGAAGTAATCTTAGATAGCTTTGCTTCGGCTGTTGCTAAGGAACTATCACCATTAGAGTGGGATAGGGTCATTCCGTGTTGGATACTTTTCCCCACAACAGATTAGTGTGAAAATTAAGCTCTGCACTTTGTCTGTGAGAGCCTAATTCCGTTTTGACAGTCGAGTTTTGGGCAGCAGCGACATTATAACCAGGGAATTGGTGCAAAGTGAGACACAAACATCTGAGAAACCCTGTCCTGAGAATTAAAGGAGGAAACCATACACAGAATTCCCCTTCTGATTAGAACACAAGCCAAAACAGAGCATTCTCACCATGCCAGGAGGGTTTATCAGAAAGGAACCCTTGGATTCTAGGAAATTGCGAGAAACTCCTAAGGTGGTAGACCTATTTACCCGTGCCAAGTGGATGACCTTCTATGCCAGAATTCAAGGTCATGATGATGAGGTAACAGAGGAGTTCTTAATGTCCCTGCAGCCTAAATCCAAGATACTAGCCACTATAAATTTCATATGATTGACCTTAAAACTTACCCCACAACTCATTAGTCGAGTCACTGATCTGCCATTGGGGATACCCTGGAGCAAAGAGGAGAGGGCATTGGGCCAAAAAGCCAAAAAGGAATTCTTCCTACAAGAGGAACAATTTTCAGAGGATAAAAATGGGGTCCAGAGAGCTAGCCTACATCCATTTTGGAGTGAGGTCAGCCTTCAGATCATGAAATACATTACCTGTGAGGGGCGGTTCAGTATTGTATATGGTTATCGCTTCCGGTTGCTAACAGAACTCAGGCATAATATGGATTTACCCACAGAACAAAAGCTAAGCATCCCATATTTCCTCCTACAATCATTAATGGAGTGTGGCACAAAAATGAAGGAAGAGACATCGGACCAGCTGGCTCATCATGGGTTTATCAAACTTCTAGTAGAAGATTCCCTCCATACCTATACTATCCCTCTCTCTTGGGATATTTTTCGCAATATGTCCAAGAATGATGATATCCGGATTCTGGCCGAGGAACTCACTTCATCCAGTAGTGAGGAAAGGGAGCACATTGAGGCAGAAGAGAAAGCCAAGGGTAAGGAACCCCAGGACAGACCACCACAGAAAGAGCAAAAAGAGAAACAAGAGAAAGGCCAAGCTGCTGAGCCCAAAACTGTGGGTGGAATAAAGGCACAAACACCAAGGGAGAAACGGTTGCAAATCAGGGCAGAAAGGACTGAAAAAGTCCAAGCAAGTGAGGGCACATCCAAGGCAACCACAGCAAAATTAAAAGAGAAGGCACCCCCAGCCAAGCAGGCCAAAACAACAAAAACCGTTTCTACAGGAAGCCCGAAAACCGTTTCTACAGGAAGACAGAAAACAGTTAGCACAGGACTTTCTACAGGAAGTCTGGAGACAGGGAAACAAGAGGAAAAATCGCTGGAGATTTTAGCTAGGGAGGCAGCAGCTGTGCTGGCCACCCTAAGCACATCTCCCAAGCAGAAGGGGAAGTGAAAGAGGGAGCCTTCCCTGTATTTTAAGGCAAGAAGGAGTGTGAGGATTAAGACTGGCAGACCCCAGCCACCGTCAAAAGAACTAATCACAATTGTAGACACCCCTACCACACAAAAGGAGAGGCCCCCCTCCAAGGCATCCATCAGTTATGAACGGGGAAGCCCAAAGACATCCACTTGGAGAGAAAGAATGAAAATGTTGGACACAAAGGCCTCTCTACAGGATGCTGAGACTATTCTACAGGAAACACTGGCTAGGCTGAAGGAGACCGAAGCAATGGAAGGTGAGGCAGCTAAATCACCACAGGAGGAAGAAAAGGTGGAGAACATTGTGGAACCTAGCCCCCAGCCCAGCTTGGGCTCCTACTATAACTTCTTAGAGGCTGGAAAGATCATTCCTCAAAAATTCACAGTGCCACTTTTCCTTGCACTAGAAGAAGAGAGAGTGAGGACCCACACTTGGATGAAAATCGCTAAGTCCAAGGGTGTGGTGGATATAGGTCCTCTGGAGGAACAACTCAAAGAGGCAAGAAGGGAATTGGCTATGGAGAGCAGCCAGCGGGTCAAGCTAAAGGAAGAAAATGAGCTGCTTAGATAGTAGCTACAGTTACAATGACAGAGGAAGGAAGACAGGCCTCATATCTTGGGAGAACAACAGCAACAGGAGGAGCCCACAATAGCCAAAGATACCCCTGATGAACAGCAGAGAAAGGAAGGGATGCAGACTGAAATTGAGACACTGAATCGACAGCTACAGGAAAAAGAATTGCAAGCAGGCTTGGAGATACAGTCTCTGAAACAGCAGGTACAAGAAAAGGAGGCCCAACTGGCCTGCATGGCCAGCTGGGCAATGGAAGCTCTGCAGTGTAGGCAGCCTGCCAAATCCTATGCCCTATACCTCAAGGATTAGTGGTTACAGTTTCAGATCAATACCTTGGCCCAAAGGGGCATCACCCCATTCCAAAATTATCATCAGTTTGCAGCTCTATGTGGCAGTAGTTCATCAGAGGATAGGGCCAAATTATCAGAGTTCTACTTGCACAACTTCGCCCTTCTGAACATGAACGCATGGGATCCCAACACGGTGATAGGAGATGTCCAGCTTATGGCCATGGCCTCTTGGATGAGCCATGAGGAGAAGAGAGTAGTAGAGGTCTGCAGTATCATAGGCAGAGAGCTCAGTGAGCCACTCATGATCAGAGTAGAGCCGGATGACCCCTCAGCAGTGATAAGCGCCCACCAGCACTTGGCCAACAGTCCTCAGGATCTACCGAAATACATTGAGCAACAGGCTCAAGCCATTGCCCACTTTGAGGACATGGAGAGACTGTTGGGAGAAAATTGCCTGCATGCCTGCACAAGGCGATGGAACACACTGCCTCACAACCTGAAGATAAAAGAATACCACTCTCCCACCAGGATGAGGGAAGCCTTGGCAAGGGTACCTCTCTACAAACAGTTGATGCAGAATTTGCAAGCCAATTGGATTGGCCTGAAATTCAATCCTCCTTTACTTTTGGGATTGCTAGAAGGAGTGAAGGAAGAGGAGGAAGGTAGACAATGGGAGGAAGTGGAAAGGAAGGCAGGATTCCATGACCGGGAAGAGGATATCACTGCAGAGGCCTACGACGTGAGGGAGGCGATCAAAGCCATAAAGGATGATGAGTTGGACAAGTTGCTGAGAGGATGAGCAACCCATTTAGCAGGGGGGTGATGATGAGCCTCGAATTGGGTAACTTATTGGGCTCATTTTGCCTAATTGTTCTTGTTCAATCCTCCATTTTTCATAGATTATGCATGTTTTTCTAGTATGTTTATGTTATTTGAACGAATAAGGGTGGTCACTCTACCAAGGAGGCTAATACGTGGTCATTTCAGGTTTTTTGGACAAATTTTGGAGCAAAACCAAGAAATTATGGCCCAGGTGATAGCCAAGCTTGAGGTGAGGATTCGTAGGGAGGTTGTCTTTGATATTAAATGGCCCTTCCTCAAAATCTCCACCCTCAACTCCGAGCTCAACAGGCCACCAAAACGAGTTCTAAAGGCAGCCAAGTAGCTTTGGGAAGAGTGGCTGTTTACTAGCAGTTGGAACAGCTGAGTCCCTTGAATTTAGGAGGGCTGCTAGGCCCCTCGTAGTGTACAAATAGGAAGGCCTCAGCCTTCATAGTTTACTTTTGGAACTGTTGGTATTTGCACTATAATGCTGTCCTTTCCAGCTCGTTTTTCTTAGCTACTACTGTATAACTTTCTTGTGATGATTATTTTTGAGTAATTAGAAGCAGCTTTACTTGGCATCAGATCTGAGTTCTTTATAGGAGCCTGCAGCTCTTGGGGTTGGGCCCAACCCGAGTGCTAAGGTCTCCTTTATGTATTGTTATCTGTTCTTTATGTATTTGCAAAATAATTTCTGTTAAGTAGATTAAATCTTGCTGATTAACTAGGTCACTATTGATGATTAGAAAGACTTTCGATGTTCAGATTGAGTTGATAGGTTGTTAACAGGGAAAAGCTTCAAAAAAGGGTCATCAAACACCTCTGATTTCACCTCTCCCTCAGTGGGATCAAGAGCTGGGATCAAGGTGACCTTGCTGCCCACAAAAACACTGATTTTGCTTTGCCATGCAATCACTAGTGTTTGATTTTCCTTTGTAGAAGTTGGTTACATGTTTAGATTTTTTCTTGCTTAGTTGCATAAGTTAGTATACATGGTTTCATTGCAGTTCAAACTTTTGTTCATTCTCTTTATTGACAGCTAGATCAAATTAGGTCAACGTAACTAGGTCTTTGAATTTACAAGTATTCATTGGTTCTGTTGGAAAAATGACTTGCAGAGCACTTGTAACACTTCTCTATCTGCCCATACTCCATCAAACCCATTTGCTCCATTCCTCAACCCAGCTTCTTGCCTTACGTTTGCCATTTGCTCACATAACCCTAGTTTTTGTGCAACATTGCTTCAGTCCTCCTTGAACAGATCCAGCCATCTACATCTTTCCTCAACTCCATCCACCAAGACCTGGACCACCTCCAACCCTTATCCTACCTCCATACCCACTCCTTCATCTTTCTCCACCCATCCATCCTCCAAAATCCCATTTCTGAACATCTTGTAGAAAAATTACAGACGTCCTGTAGAACCCCTACAGACTTCCTGTAGAAGCTCACGAATGAGGTTTCTTGATAGCCAAACTCTGTGAAACTCTCTGGAAGGGTGTTAGGGACCCCTTAGGCCCTCTCTGAACCTTCCTGACCTCCTCCAATCATTTCCTCTCGCCAAGCCACCTTTGCACAGTCAAAACAGTCAAATCGCATGCATGATAATTCTGGCAACTTATTCAAAAATACAAAAAGATGTTTTTTTCAGATGTTGTTGTAGAAGTAGCTTAGATACATGTATTTACCTTCCTAGAAGTCAATGTCATTTCTTTCAGTAGTTTGCATCCTCTTTCTTGCATCGGTAGGGATAGCTGGTAAAATTAGGGTTTGTTAGGGTTTACGTTTCCTTTCAGCTTTCCAATTTCTTTCTTCAAGTAGATCAACCTTCTTTGAGTTAGCTTTCGTCCATTAGTTAAAAAGGTTCTTCTCAGAGATCATAGAAGTTGGCTTAAGCTCCTAGCGGACTTGTGCCAGTTGACCAAGTGACAGCTGCGGCAAGAGCTAGTACTTGTGCATACAACACCGTCGCTTCCAAGTTTTTTACGAACTACTGGGTTGATTAAAGTAAAGAAGGGAGTCCCAAGAGTTGCAGCATTATTGCTGCAATACTGGAGCTCACCACTTGTGATGAAGGAAGATGGTAAGCAGTAGAAAGATAGTGAGCAAGAAATTTAATGGTCATATTTTTGAGTTGTGGAAACTCACAATGGAGGATCTGCTGGTGGATGAAGATCAATGGATCGTGGTATACCTGGGTACCAAACCGATAACAATGTTAGATGAAGACTAGGTGAAGTTGGATTGAAAAGAAAAGAGCACAATACGGTTGTGTGTCTTAGATTCAATATTGTTGAATGTATCAGGGGAAGCTATGGTGAAGGTTTTATGGTATAAGTTAGGGACTTTATACCAATCTAAGTCTCTAGTGAACAAACTGTTCCTACGAAAAAATTTGTATAACCTGAGGATGAAGGATGGAGACTCAGTGACAGAGCATTTAAACGCCTTTAATATTGTGGTAAGATAGTTGTTATCTGCTGATATTAAAATTTCAGATGAAGATTAGTGCATTAGTTTGTTGTGTTCTCTACCAGATTCATGGGATAGTCTGGTTGTTACAATAGGTAGCAATACAACTACCTTGAAGTTTAATGAAATAGTCTCATCCTTGCTATCGAAGGAGATGAGATAGAAAAATATGGAGGGCTAGTAGGGAGATTCCTTGTCTATACGAGGGAGGTCCTAGAAAAAAAAAAAATAAGTCCTCGAGTTAGAGATCTAAATCTCCAGGAAAACCTATAAAGGTGTGCTAGAAATGCAAAAAGGAAGTGCACTTCAAAAAGGACTGTAGATCTAGATCTCCTGAGAAAGGAAAGGGATATGACGATGCTCCCTTTGTAGAGGAAAACACTACCTAATATGAAGATGGGGATGTTTACTTGGCTTCTTCTTCAAGTACACATGTAGATCATGAGGCATGGTTGATTGACTCAGGTGCATCCTTTCACTTCACTCCCCATAGGGAGTGGTTCTGCGAGTATGAGAAAAATGATGGCGGTGATGTCTTCTTAGGGGATGATAGGAAGGCTAGAATTGTCGAACGAGGAAAAGTCAACTTTAAGTTGCAAGGTGGAAGAATTAGAACAATTTTGAGTGTTCTGCATATTCCTACAATGGCTAGAAATCTGATTTCTATAAGCAAGATGGATGATACTGGTGTAAAAACATTCTTTAAGAAAGATACCTGCAAGATGGTTAAGGGAACACTGGTATTGATGCAGGGAGTTCAGATTGGAACTATGTAAATTTTTTTGGGTAGTACTGTTATTGAAGGGTGCAACAGTTATGTGGTTCCTGAGAGTGAAGTAGAAAATCTAGTGGTCTTTGGAGAAAATACCATGCTATGGCATCAAAGGCTTGGACATATTGGAGAGAGGGGACTTTTAAAACTTCATGGTAATGGTATGGTAGAAGGTATGTCTAATTTCTCTCTGGATGTTTCTTTCTGTGAACGTTGTGTATATGGGAAGCAAAATCAGGTGAGTTTACCCTCAAGTATTAAGAGGGTGAAAGGGATATTGGAGCTTGTGCACAATGATGTGTTTGGACCTGTGTCAGTTCCATCACTAGGTAAGTCTATGTACTATGTATCATTTATAGATGACTTCTCAAGGAATACATGGATACACTTTCTTAAGAAGAAATCTAAAATATTTGATAAGTTTAAAGAATTTAAGGCTCTAGTGGAAAACCACACGGAGAAGAAGATAAAGGTGTTGAGGATAGAAAATGGTGGAGAGTTCTACAAGAATGAATTTGAAGAGTTTTATAAGAAGTGTGGCATAGCACGACAGAATAATACTCCATACACATCTCAAAAAAATAGATTTGTAGAAAGAATGATCATGAAGTTGATGGAAAAGGCAAGAAGTATGCTCATTGGTGCAGAATTAGGATAGGAATTTTGTGTAGAGGCGGTGGAGACTGCATGTTACCTAGTTAATAGATCACCTTCATTAGCATTGGAGGATATGGCTCCACATGAGGTATGAACTAGTAAGAAACCCTCTCTTTCAAATTTGATGGTATTTTGCGGTGATGCATATGTACATGTTCCAAAGAAGAAAATAACCAAGTTGGATAGTAAATATAAAAGGTGCATCTTTATTGCGTATAAGGATGGTTGAAAAGGTTATAAGCTTTGGAACCCAAAAACAAGGACAATTGTGTATAACCGAGATGTGGTATTTAGAGAGGTGAAAGATGTTATTAAACATGAATTCCTACCAAAGGAACCTGAGAATATAGAGTTTGATCTAAAGGAGGAAGAATCAGACTCTGCAACAGAACAAGAATCAGAAGATGAAGAGCCACAAACTACAGTTGTGAGAAGATCAGTTCAAGAAAGAAGGCAACCAGAAAGTATAGTCTATCTACTTTCTATTAAATTTTTTCTTTATCTATTACTCATGATGATCCCATAACTGTCAGGGAGGTAGTAGATTCAAAGGATGGAAAACTTTGGAAAGATCCCATGGTTGATGAAATGACATCTTTGGAAAAAATATGGCTTGGTATCTGGTGGAGTTGTTAGCTATAAGTAAACCCATTAGAAGCAAATGGGTGTTTAAGATGAAGATGAATGCAAAAGGCAAGGTGGAGAAAGACAAATCTCGATTGGTAGAAGACGGTTATTCCCAGGTGCCGGGAAGTGATTTTGGTGATTTTTTTTCTCCTGTTGCCAAGGTAGCTTCTATTAGATTACTTTTATCCATTGTTTATACTTTTGATTTTGAGGTAGAATAGATGGATGTCAAGGCAACAGTTCTTCATGGGGATCTAGAAGAAGAGATCTACATGAAGCAACTTGAAGGATTTTCAGTGAAGGGTAAGAAAGAATTGGTATGCAAGTTAAAAAAGTCTTTGTATGGGTTAAAACAGTCACCAAGGATGTGGTATCAGAAATTTGATACATATATATGGGTACTTGGCTTCACCAGAAGAAAAGCATATCACTGTGTGTATTTTAAATTAATTAATGACCGTCTTATTTATTTGTTCTTGTATGTGGAAGATATGTTGCTGATTGGAAATGACAAAGAAATTATCCAGGATTTGAAGACCCAATTGTCCTTCGAATTTGAGATGAAGGATCTTGGTGATGCAAACTATATTTTGGGAATGGAAATTAAATGAGATCGGGAAGAAAGGAAGCTATGGTTAAACCAAAGGAAGTATTTCGAGACAATATTGTAGAGGTTTAATATGGAGGATAGTAAACTGGTGAAGGTTGCTATTTTTATACGTGTAAAGTTATCTGCTGAATAGCGTCCCAAGACACAAGAAGAGGAAGAGGACATGTCCTGTGTTTCATATGCAAGTGCAGTCAGTAGCCTGATGTATGCAATGATTTGTACTAGAATAGAAATTGCACATGTAGTGGGAGTATTGAGCAGGTTTATGTCAAAACTAGGGAAGGAGCATTGGACAACAATTAAGCGAGTTTTTAGGTATTTGCGGGGCAACAAGGAAGACTAGGATTGGATAGAGTTTTAGACATTTGTGGCTTTGTTGATGCAGATAGGGCTGGAGATCTAGATCATAGAAGATATACAAGTGGGTATGTTTTTAAACTATTTGGAAGAGCATTCAGTTGGATGAGCAAAAGACAGAGTGCAGTGAATATTTCAACTGCAGAGGCTGAATACATGGCAGCCACTTATGCAAGCACAAAAGCAGTTTGGTTTCCGAGATTGTGTTCAAATATGGGGTTGGTACAATGAGATATAAGGATATACTGTGACAGCCAAAGAACAATTTTTTTGGAAAAGAACCATGCTTATCATTCAAAGACAAAGCACATTGATGTTCAGTATCACTCTGTGAGGGATATGGTGGAGAAAAAAAACATGTTGGTGGTAAAGGTGGACACTTTGAAGAATGTTGCAGATGCATTGATGAAGTTTGTGAGCATTGAGAAGTTTTCTTGGTGTAGAGAAAAAAATGGGTGTTGCAGGGCTAGGCCAATGACTAAGCTCTCATGTGACCCCCTGTGTGGAAACGAAAACAATAAGTGGGAGAATTGGGTGTGTGTTATATTATTTCCACGACTAGTGACATGCGTAGGAGGGGTGGAAGCTCCCCTTATTCATTGCAGTGGGAACAGTAGGGGGGGTGTACCCCCCCTTGTCGAGGGGTTTCAGGGGGGTGGTAGCCCCCTTGAACGGGGTCTGGGGCAGTGCCCTAGGAATTTTTTTTTGACCCTATATGAGGTGGGTGGACCTACCTATGGTTTTGTGCATGGGTTTTGCACATGGTTTTGCGCATGATGGTTTTCCACCCATGGTATTTTATAGATCTAGTCAAGGGAACTATGGTTATGTTATAATCCTGGGTTAATGGATTAGGGTTTTATGAATGCTCCAGTTTTGGGATCCAGGGGAAAATATTTGTGTATTTGTTTTATATTCTCGCCATTGTTTATTATTTTTTTTAGAATTCGTATTTAGGTAATTTATGTATAGGGTTAAAACCTATAACTTGGAGGACCTGGTAGGGGAAGAAGAGGATTTGACCAAGGGCAGAGTACTATAATTTTCTATGATTATGGACAACAGGGACACTTGGCTCATGATTGTACTAATCCATGTTGTATGTGTATTTATTACAATTCTGTAGATCATCCAATAGAGAATTGTCCCTAGTTGATTGCCAAGTGGCAGGAAAAATAAATAACCCTTTGTTCAAATGATACCAATAGAGTCATGCAAGGCCCAATGACAGGTCAACATAATAATTTAGGGAGGAACCAAGATGGGAGATGATGCCATGTGGTCTCGAGAACAACAACTGCAATGGGTAAGAAGAGCCCCTAAGCCTAATGTCGAAGTTTGATTCCACGAAGGAGAAGGCTATGTACAAAGAGGCTCGGTGGGAAATAATTTCCAAAGAAGGGGAGAAACCAGGGTCTAGGCGTGAAGCAGTTATGTTGGAGATATTCAATAGTACCATAGGAACATAGTGAAGAACCATGGTAGATCTTGTACAAAGTTTTATACAGAGCTGTTTGGATCTAGTGAAAGATCCACGAGCATTGGATAAGTTCCAAAAGTTGGTAGAACAATGCACTGAGATTATTGAGGGGGCTCTTGTGCATCCTTCACCAAATATTGTGAACCAGGTTTCTCATCGAAAAAGAACTAGCAAAGAGTTTTCCTTTGGGGCGCAGATAGGTGAATATGAGATGGATAATAGTATTTTGTATATGGGACCAGATGTAAATATCCTACCAAAGAGAACTTGGGAGATGATGGGGAGGATGAAACTAATGTGGTCTCTGATTCAGATCAGACTGGCTAATCAACATCAAAATTTTCTGATCATATGGTTGTCAAGGGTACTAGTGGACATCGATGGGGTCTTAAGAATAAATGATTTTGATGTTATCGAAATCGTGGATGACACTTAACCTTATCCTTCTCTCCTTGGGATTGACTGGGCCTTCAACAACCAGGTAACTATCAATTTGAAAAGAATTCAAATGATCTTTGAGGGAAAAAATATTCGGGTTATTGCACCATTGGACCCATGTGAAGGGGATCGCTATGTGGAGTTGGGAAAAAGTGATCTTAGTTTGGAGGAATTAGAAAATATTATTATTTTACCACCCGACAATATGAATATGTAAACCCAACAACCGATGGAATATTGAGCTAGCACAACACTAGGTCCTATGCATCTGCCTCAACAAATGCTTTAGAGAACTGGAAAAATCAACCTCATGAGGTAAGTACTAGGCGATGCACCCACCTTACAAGGGTGGTTCATTGGATCGAGACCAAGGTGATAAATCCACCATGTTTTGATGGACTATCTAAAATAGATATTTTGTACAAGAGTATGAAGAGCAGGTACCCAACTGCTAGAGGATCCCTACATTAGACGTCACACTATGTATAACACGAACTAGGTGGTGGGATGCACACAAGGAAAAAATTGCAGGGTGGCAAAAATGTAAGAGTTGTTGAAAGTAAGATTTGGACACAACTCTGGGGTCCCTGGGAAAAAATGCTCAGGAATGGAGTACCCTAAAACTCACTTGAAGCAATGCATTATCGCATGGACATATGAAGGGTGATTCTTATTCATACCTTGGATGTTATTCTGAAAAAATTGTATATTGGGTTAGAGAAGCACAAAGGGACCTAATATTGGGATGAGTTGGCACAGAGTTTCAATGAAAACTTCAAATTTCAAGAAGATGAACCTAAGCTAGATAAGGCCCTAGAGGTGTTGCGATGAAAGATATTTGCAGCTGACGAATCAGTTCTCATCAAGGATGGACCATGGTGTGATGCATCTCAACACTTGCAATAGGTTCAAGACTTTTTTGAATGCTACAATGTGGCAGATAATGGAGGAGATGTTGAGGAGCATCCTCAACATTTCTAGATTCTAGAGGTAGAAGGTGAATGCACGTTGGAGGGGCTACCTTTACAGTTTAAGGAATATGTGCAAACAATTAGGACATAGAAGATTAATATTGGGATTGAGGAACAACCTAAAATGGCTACCATTGGAGACTATTGTGATGCAGACATGGTTGAAAACGTTGTAGACTTGTTACGTGAGTACCAGGATTTATTTCCCAATATTTTTGAAGAAATGAAAGGGATTGTAAGAGAAATTGGAGAAATGAAGATTCCTTTTAAAGTGGATGTGAATCCAGTGAAACAAAGGCCATATTGGTTGAATTCCATATATAAGGAAAAGGTTAAGAAAGTGTTTGATAAGATTTTAAAAGATAGAATCATTGAGCCAGTGGATGAATCAAAGTGGGTGAGCCTTATGGTAGTCAATAATAACAAAACAAGGGAGATTATAATTTGTGTGGAATTGAAAAAATTGAATGATTCCTATGCCCATCATCCTTTCCCTACATCATTCACTGATAAAATTCTAGAGAATGTAGGACAATGGGAGTTATATTCATTCACTGACGGGTTTTTAGGATATCACTAGGAGTGGATTGCCAAAGAAGATCGATAGAAGACCACCTTTGCGACGGAGTCGGGTTGTTTCTAGTATAAAGTGATGCCATTTGGATTGAAAAATGCACCATCTATTTGCTCTTGAATAGGGCTGAAATATTTTAAGGAGTACATGCATAAGTTTCTTGAATTTTATTTATATGATTGGATTATGTTCGGTCTGCTGAAGAAGCGTACTGAGGTGTTGCAAGTAATGCGAGACATGTGTAGATGCCTACAAATCTCATAAAACCTAAGAAGTGTATATTTTGTGCTCCTTTCAGCATCCTGTTAGGACATGTCATATGTAAATAAGGACTATTGGTGGACCCAACAAAGATTGTTGTCATTGTGGACCTGCCACCCCCCACCACAATGTGATAGTTGAGATCCACTCTAGGCCACACATGATATTACCAGAAGTTCATACAGGGATATGTGAAAATCAAAACTCCCATGGAAAGGTTATTGAAGAAAGGGGTAGAGTTTCAATGGACCGAGGAGTTCCATGTGCATGTTGATGCTCCCTCAATCACGCTCGGAGCCATTTTGGCCCAACTTGGTGAAGGAGAGGTTGATCATCCAATTATTTTTGCTAGTCATAAGTTGTCAATGACTAAACAAAATTACGTTGTGATTGAAAGAGAATGAATGGAAATGGTATATGTCCTCCAAAAGTTTGGACATTACATATTGGGTAAGAAATTCAAGTTATATAATGATCATTTGACCTTAAAATACGTAGTGAATAATACTGTGTTGGGGGGGGAGAATTTTTCAATGGTTGTTGTTATTTTAGGAGTACGATTCCCAAATAGTGGTTAAACCGAGGATTTTAAAATCAGGGCCTCATAATCTATCACGTTTGACCTCGGGTGAGGAAGAGCGAAACTTGGAAGATAATTTTCTAGATGCATAGCTATTTACAATGACCATGGTAGATGACTAATTTATAGAGTTTGTACAATTCCTAAGTATTGGGATGGTGCCGAAAGGCTATACTGTGGCGCAAAATAAGTAACTTGTGGTCAAGGAAAAAAACTATCAACTAAGGGGCGCTATACAAGCTAGGAGCTGCCAAGATTCTGAGAAGGTGTGTCATGGAGCATGAGCAACCTGGAGTCTTAGCAAAGGCCCACGTTGGAGTCGCAGGGGGTCACTATGTGGGTCGACTACCATGCAGAATATTTTACATGCTAGGTTGTGTTTTCCCACTGTACATGTTGATGCTAAGGAGTATTGCAGGGCCTGCAATGTATTCCAAAGAGTCGGAAGACCATTGTAGTGAGATAAGATACCTTTGAACCCCTAGCTCACTCTGTAGTCTTTTGATAAGTGGGTTATTGATTTTATCGAACCTACAGAAGGACTGACACACAATATATGAACACTGGTATGGAATATCTAACAAGATGGGTTGAGACTGCACCGATGAAAGACTGTAGCATGGAGATAGCTGCGTGTTTTTGTTTGACCAGGTGGTAACCAGGTTTGGGTGTCCTATAATTCTTATGAGCAACTATGGGACATATTTTTTGAACTAGATCATAGCAGCACTAATAGAAGAGTTTGATATTTACCATAAAAAAAGTATGTCGTATCATCCCCAAGTGAACGAGACAATGGAGGATTCTAATTAAATTTTGGAGACTACGCTTACGAAAGTATGTAATGTATAGCGCGATGACTGGGACTTGAGAATCCTTGCAATTTTATGGGATTACCACACCATGTGCAAAAGTTTGACTAGAAAATCCCCTTTTCGACTAGTTTATGGATGGAAGCAATTATGCCAATGGAGATTTTGGTTCTAAGCTTGCACATTACACTAGAAAACCCAGATGACATAATCGAATGTTGTGGAGAACTGATTACAAGATTTTCTACAATTGGAACAAGACTGCAATTTAGCAAGATTTCAACGGAATTACAAAAGGCACAAGATAAGGCTTGGCATGAATGAATGATTAAACAAAATGATTTCAAGGAATGAGACTTGGTATTGCTATATGATAGCAAGTTTTTGAAGCATCTAGGAAAATTTCAGATGCACTAGTTGGGGTCGTATGTGATTCAACATGTTACTTATGGTGGTGCAGTACAAATAAGGAATATGGATGGCACAATGCGTGAGGGTTATGTGAATGGGAGAAGGTTGAATATTTATAGAGGTGGCTGAGCTCCCGCACCATGGATAAAGGAACATAAATGCCTAGTCTACCAGCTATACATAATTAAGGCAGACTGGAGCAGAAATTAGGGAGGTTAGAAGGAGAAAGAGACAGTAGGCTGAAAGATAAATAGTTACTTTACAAGAAATTCATTTTGGACATAGAAAGGGAAATTAAGAAGTATGCCATGTTGGGGGCACTTGTACCCAAAGTAATTTGTTGAGGGAGCTGAGATTATTTGGCGATGAAATTGGTAGTAGGATATGTTCATGTCAAATTAATTGCAATAGATGGGAGATAATGGGAAAGAATGGTATATAGAGGGTAACACAATAGCTGGCAACTGAGCATACAGTAGGCGGATTACTAAAAATCATGGAGTTGATCAAGGCATATAGGGAATTTTCCATAAAAAATATCGCCATGATGACTAGGAAAGGAAACCGTTCATTAAAAAACCATGAATCAATGACCATTATGATGACAAGGGCATGAAAACTAATGGTTTTAGAGGGACATGGCATTTTGAGTCAGGGAACGGATAATTGGGAGGTATGTGCTTGAGTTCATGGTAATAACAGTTAATGAGGAAGCTATAAAGTTGGGTACGGGAAGCTAACTTCCACACCACCAAGCAGTCTAAAGAGGAAGAGAGCTAAGGAGGATGAGGAGACTAAGCGACAACCAAAGAGAGGAAAAAATGAACAGGGAGATCTTGTCAGAAAAGGAATGGGAATTTCACACTAAATGTTTCTAATACTCACCAGAAAAGTCAAAAAGGAAGGTCACCAAGGGCAAGGTAACTCTAAAGAAGGAAAAATCAAAACTAATCTCAGACGGCACAAGCCTAAAGCCAAGCAAAAAGGAAGTGAATTTCTTGGCAGAAATTGGTTACAAATACAAGCCCAAGTACATGCCACCCTTTCCAGGACCTATAGTAGAAATATTGACTTCTAAGGGAACTAAGTCCACACTACAAATTCTACCCTCGCCCCCTAGGGTGCTTCTCTAGGGGAGGGTGTGAAATATTATGCAGATAATTAATATTCCGGTCATGATTTATGTGATCCATCTAGGCACCTTGAATTGCAAGACTACATGCAACTATCAAAGAATGAGCACAATGTGCTTGAGTTGAAACCATAGGACTAGGTGGAGAAACTGGAGATTACAAGGATACTGAATTTGTTCCTTATTACCCATTTTGGTCACAGGGAAGAGGTAACCTTTGTTACTAAATTTATATTTCCTTATGTGGACGATGGATACCTATGGTTATATTTCCCCTTACCCATCATGACTGAGTTGATTCATAATAATACTAGTATTTCCATGGACGAGGAAGACCCAGGGCCCCTTATTAATGAAAAATCCTTTACGTCAATTATGGAGAAGACGTAAAATACTAAGAGAGGGAATTGATGGTTTTTTATCTCTAAAACACCGAGCCGTGTTTTTTGGTTCATTGCATAGGCCATTGCATGCAAGTTGTTGTGGAAGCGTTGGGTGAATGAGGTATTGGCTAGGGTTATCGTAGTAGCATATCACTGTGCCAAGGGAAAGAATTTTGCATGGGTTCCTTTTTTGTTGAGGGAATTCAAGTAGGATTACTTGGACATACAAGAGTTCAATGATAAATTTCATTACACTGGACTGTTGATCATGATAGTATTAGTTGAATGCAAGAAGTCATAACACTAATTTCAACCAGTGATAGATCTAGTGAAACCCATTACGGCAACTACATTTCAAAATTTGTGGGTCTCCATTGATCATGAATGTAAGAAGATCAACACCCTAATGTTTTGCTTGTATGGGGAAATCATAAGGAAAATCATAGAGGATATGTCACTATCACCTATGGGATGTGTGGAGAAGTACAAAGGCATAGTGAAATTCAACGCTAATCCTCAACATCTTTAGATTCAGGTGCGAAAAAATCTGGTGAATTTTTGGTTAAAACAACCTTACCGACTAATTGAGGATGGCATTCAAGGTATAGTGGATTCTTGTGATTTAGAATAGAAGATTCCAAAGGAATAAATTTTCGAGATAGAGATGATTTTAAGTGGGGAAGAAGCCAATGTCACCTCCTTGGCTCAAAACCAACAAGAAGTTAAATCTTTTGTTAACCCAAAGCATGAGCTGTAAGAAGAACTGACCACTCGAAGAGACCAACGATGAACAAGAAAGAAGAGGGCGTCAAAGGGTAGCATAGGAGGTTCATCCACCTTGAAGGCCAGGAAGAAGAAATTGGCCTTTTGCCCATCCCCAACTCATATGACTTTATTGGAGGATGAATTTCAACGAATTAGAGATCAAATGGTTGATGTTGTTTTGACTAGGTATGATCATCTACATCAGCGTATAAAGGAAATGAATGCTAAATTGTATGTTTATTCAAACTCAAGGGAAGGATTGTCAGTAGCGTTGGGGTTGCAACCTCGAAAGAAACATCAAGCCTATGTGACTTTGTCATCCTGTCAACAACGAAGGGTATACAGGATTTTGGTTACTATAGTAGAGGTTTGGGATGGAACTGTACATAATTCCTTGAGCATTGGTGCATAAATTGAATTGTTGTTCTCAAACTTAGGGTCAGAAGATCTGGTACAACTACAACACAGTGCATCCCGGATATTGTTGGATCGACTTGTGATAACAAAAGAAGACTTGGGATAGAGAAAAAGGACTGAAGAAAAGTTGCACCATGAGAAAAAAATGTTAGATGATAATGACCTAGAATGACTCAAGGCATTTACATAGGCCTATGAGGAATTCGTCAAAGTCACAGTAGAGGAGGCTACCCTCACTCAAGACATGATGATGAAAATAAAAGATGTCATCTAGAAACTGAAGGTGTTGGTCATGGAAGTTGTCATTAAATAAGAGTTATAGGTGTCATTAGAGGATCAATAATGAGAGGAAAGGGTCCAACAGAGAAAAGAACAGTTGGCAGTGTTGTCGCTCCCAAAGACAACTTTGGATTTCTTACAAGACCAGTGCCTTGGCACATCTAGATTTTGTGTGTCTTAAATGATTCTTGGGAAATTGGAGACATCACATGTATTATATATATATGAATGGGTTGGCTCATTCATCCAAAGGTATAAGTCATGTATTTTAGGTACTTCTTCACATATGTAGGTCACAAAAATATGTGCATAAAATAGTGGAGGCTGAGTAGTTCAAGGACTTATAGTTTAATAAGATTGTGTAGAGAAAATGAGAGAGGATAAGGAGAGAAAGAAACTCATCACATAGAGCTTAAAGCCTCAAGAATTCTATACTTAACACATAGAGCTCAAAGCATCAAGAATTTCTAAGCTTATCTAAGTTACAGGTGGATATAATGGACAGAGGAGAAATTGGGTGCTATGATTCATGGAGCGCAACTTTAAAGATATAATTTCAATGATCCATACAGGCACATGCATTAAAAATGTTGATACAAATGAATCTGTGAGGAAGTTTGAAATATTTCTAGCAGCTATGATTACATGAATTCAGAGAAGAAATATGAACATAATGAGTTTTAACATAGGGATAACATACTATAATACATTAAGGGGGAATCACCACCATTTACTTGATATTCTAAAAGATTTGTAACATAAATTTATACAGTCTGAAAATCACATGTATACTTTTCTTTAGAATTTTTGAACCTTTGTGAAGTGTTGCTTCCTCCTATTTATCTAGAGAGGGGGAGTGTTGAACATTTAGTACAACAAAATATCTTCTGCCGAGTCTCAGCTGTAAGATCGACTAGCTGTCTCGGTCAGGGATGGATCTATGGCCCAAAACCATTACAAAACATTTAATTTCCTCATTCATTTTCCACACATTACAGGAATATAAAACAAGTAAATCAACCAGATGAGAATGCCAAAAAAAAATATATTAATGCCCATCCATATGATCGATACTTCTTCAGGTTGTAGTTTTCTCACATTATGGCCTCCTGTGTTGCTCAACCGACTCCCATCATTTCTGCCTTTACTGCTTGAATCATCCCTCCTTCAAATATGGGAATGGGCACTATCATTTTTATGCAGCAGTACTAAAGCAGAGGACCCCTGGGCAGTACTTCGTCCTCCCTCTATATGGGTGCAACATACTGGATCATCATGTCTTCCTGAGTTACCAAGTCCTTGTTTACTTCTGTCAGCGTCGACCTTAGTTTTGTGTCACAGAGAGCCTTTCTAGATCAGCCCATGACAGGTTTGAATGCTCCCTCTTCCTTATTAAATGCCATAGCTGCCGACCCACCGTGCCTTTAAAATTTTGTGAAACACTAGCGGCATCCTAATATGCCCAGTGATGCACTTTTGGTGTAACATGGAGGACTTTCCGGTGCTGACCTTTATCACTAAAACATCATGAAACCAACAAGTTTTGATCCCCCTTCACCCTTTTTGACTTAGCCCCTTTTACTTTGTGTGATCAGTGGCTATGACCAGGTGCTTAGTGCTTGGGTGCTAGGGCCATTAGACTTCCCATTCGGGGGCTTCTTCCTTTGTTATATAAAATCCCGCATACCGGCAATTTATAACACTCGCCTTCGATATCTCTCGTTGAACCTTGCGATCACCGATCTGTGGGATTAGGCCCACCCAAGGTATCGTATTCGCAACATAGAAGAGGGCCTTGCTATGATACTCCCTTGAGTTAGCTGATTGTCAGGACGCGACGATCTATAGAAGGAATTACATAAAGTATCACATCTGAGGGGGGTATTGAATGAGCATGCGGAATTTGAAAGGGAAGGACCCGATAGCCCTTTAACTTCATTATATAAAATATCGTGTCGGGGGAGTTCCTACATATCACAATTCCAAGCCGGGAAGGAATTCGGCAGAGGAGGAACCTTTTCTTTGTGCGATCACCGATTTCAGGATTGATGACATCATCAGTGCCACGTGGTACTTCTTGTGTTGTGACATGTGTCACCCGAATATGCCCCCATAGAACCCCTGAAAATTCCAAATTTGTCTGCCACATGTCCTCTATACTGCCACGTCATGCTGACATCAACTGCCATGTGTATTCATTCGGACCATTGGTGCTCTACCATGTGGCCCCCTGGAGGAGAGACAGAAAAGGCCCATTTGCCTATGGTCTTGCAACTGATTTCATTTGTAAAATGAAATTAGCCCCTCCCAACGCTTTAACACTATCGACGTATTCCACTCGCAATTCCTTAAGAATTGTTCGTTGGGCCCGTCAATCGCCGATTTGCTGATATTGCGTGCCTCTGCCCCTTTGTACTACACTTTGAAATCGCGTCGATCGCTGATAAGCCACACTTTGGGTTTTTTACTTTTGCAATTGTCAATATCGACAATCGCTCAATTGTAGTTTCATTGTGTCTTTCCCCGTTGCTGCTACTAGGAAACTGTGATTGTGATTTGCGATTTTTTCCCGAACCTCCGATAAGCCGCTAGATTAGAACAGTCGGTTTGCGATATGTGATATCGGTGATTGACTGATCACAACTTTTGATTTCTTCCTCTTTGTCACTGCTTCAGTAAACCATGATTTGTGATTTGCAATGAGCTGAAACCTTAACCATGTCTCCTTTGTTTTGTGGCCTTGAAAGGGTATATTTAATATGCTCTAACTGCTGATCTAGGAGTCCATTTTCGAACTTCCATATACCATTGGAAAGCTCGTTCCAAGAACTATGCAATGGAGAGGGTATGATTTTTCTTTGAGTGCTTCAGTGGCCTAGAAGATGGCATCAAACTTCACTTCTCTTTAGCAACTTTGATAAACTAAAACCTCATAATGCAGTGAGTGACAACATTTGCTCCAACTGGGGATAGTGCCTTGTTGGCAAAGTGCTGAGAACCTACAGATTAGTAGCTTTCCTTCCATTGGGCATGGAGTCATTTCTAAAAAAATGATAATTCTATAAAAGTGTGATTTTCAAAATAAACTGGAAATTTCATCTAACAGTTACAATATACACATCGATATTTACAACGAGTGCAAGATAGGTACCTCTAGTTTTGGAAAGAGTTTAACGAACTGACCATTTATTGGTAGTTCCAAAGATTTACCGTCCAAAATTTCAAGCATGTACATGTTATTTCATCTTTCTTCTGCAATCTTGAAAGGGTTGAACCATAGCAGATCGAATTTTCTGTGTTTTCTTTTGTCTTCCCTTCGGATGTCCCAGCGGAGAACTAAATCTCCTGGTTGAAGAGGTCGATCCTTGGCCTTCTTTTCAAATAGGGATTTCATCTTCTATTGGTAATTTGACAATTTTTCCCCCACCTGCTCTCAGTTTTCATGAAGCTCGACCAGCTAATTTATCCTTTGTCTCAAGATGCTTGGATCCTCCTCTGCTTCTTGTAGTAACTTCGCCACTGGCGTCACTAATTGGATCGGGAAGATCGAAACCTTACCATACACTAGCTCAAAAGGTGATTTCCCCATGGATCGTTTAGGAGTTACCCGATTGGCCCATAGGGAAAACTTCAGTTGGGAGTCCCAGTTCTTCTAATTCTCAGCGATGGTCTTCTTCAACGCACTCATTACAGTTTTTGTTGAGGACTCAGCCAAGCCATTACCTTGAGGAGGTAGTGTTGAGTGTGGAGTCTGATTATCTTCTTTATTCAGAGGTATCGTCGCATTGGAACCCAGTTCATAATGTGGCAGCAACACCGTCCATAAAATGTTTGCCGCTAGGGGGTCCAGGGGGGGTGATAATGATTATTTGGAGCCCCCCTTGGCGGGGGATCGGGGGCAACGCCCCCGAAGCTAATAATAGACGTCAAATTGCCTTGTAAAATGTTGTAATTCGTAGTCAATCTAGGTCGTTCATTAGGCAGAGATATGATGGTAGAAGTTATGTTTAATTTAGGGTTTTTTCCCTAGAAGGCAACCCCTTGCTATATATGATGGAATTGTATTGAATCTATGTAGGTCTGTATTCTGAGTGAGAAAGAGAGAGAACATTGTGTGAGAGCGAAGAGTGAATTACAACAAATCTATTGTAGCTTGTATCACTTCATTTTGCTGGATAATATAAAGGAAGGACTGGTTGTTTCTCTGTGGATGTAACCCAAATTGGGTGAACCACATATATCTATGTCTCTCTTGTTGTATGCATTTTCTGTGTTTATATTCTGCAATATATTTTATGTGTTCCATTGCTCTGTAATATATAATTTTTTAAGAGGCAGTGGAGTGACCGATGATGATATTGAATTTTTGGCAGAAATTGGTGAATTTGGAAGAATTGAAAACCTGAGCATTGTCAGTGATAATTTTGATTGGACAACCAAAGCGAGATAATATATTCTCCTCCATAAATTTAATTTCCACGGAATTTATAATGTTTCTGGCTAGGATGGCCTCTACCCACTTAGTGAAATAGTCAGTGGCTGTTAATATCCACTTGTGTTGACCACTCGATGGTGGGTTTATTTCTCCCATGAAGTCTAGTCCCCACTGTCTAAAAGGTTCATCCACACGCATTGGAATTAAGGGGAGAGGAGGAAGATTTTGTCTCTCATCAAACACTTGGCATTTCTTTCATGACCTGATCTAGGAATGTACATTTCCAAACAACGTAGGCTAGTAGAATCCCGCCTTGAGGATTTTATGTGATGTGGTCTTCCAGCTATAGTGACCTCCACAAACTCCTCCATGAAAATCCTTAATCACTTTATTGGTTTCGCCCTCTACCAGACATAGCAGCAATACTCCCATCGGGTCCTTTCAGTAGAGTAGGACCATTGGCTATGATATATTTTTTCACTTTCAATCTCAAAGTTTTGTATTTGGATTTATCCAGCCCCAATGAGCACCTCAGGAATAAGACATAATGAATAATTTTATTATACTAGGGTGATCCCTCATAGTTAGCATAAATCTTCTGCTCAGATGTTTTAATCCCACTCTGATGATCCTCTAGTCTACCTTCCTCTGTTAACAGGTTTATCCCTAAAGCTTGGCAATTTGACTCAGATAAAACCTTGGCCAACCCCTAGACTTTTATGAGCTTAGTAGGCTTTATTTCTAGCTCATATTCTTGTATTTTTCTACCCACCTACCCCTTTTTCCTTCGCTGTCTCCTTGCACTAGGATATCCTTGACTACTGTCGTTGGGAAAAATGTTGTGATTTCCGATTGTAGCACATACATACAAAATGCCTTCAAAGCCTTGACTAGTGCATAGGCTTGTTTCTCTAAGATGTTATATTTCAAAACAACATCCCTTAGGACTTGGCTGAAGAAGGCGATGGGTTGTTCATAACCATATTTATTTTTCTGTAAAAACACTACGACAATAGTATGTGGAGAAGCGAAAGAAAAGATATAGAAAGGCACTCAATAAGCGGGGTTAACTAGTACCGGGCTTCAACCAATGGTTCTTTAATTCTAGCGAAAGAATATTTGGGGGCATGGCTCCACTTGACTTCATTTTCCTTCTTAAGAATGTCTGTAGTACTCTTAACTATTTATACATATTTAGGTATGAACCTCCTGAAGAATTTTATTCTCCCCCAAAATGCTTCGATCTCTTTCTTATTTCTGGGCAAGGGAATATGACTGATGGCTTTGACTCATTTAGGATCGATCTTTACTCCTTCCTATGCTACTATGTGTCCTAGTAGCTTCCCCTCACTAAGGGAAAACTAAGATTTCTTAGGATTCAAAGAAAGACCATACCTCCTGCATTTCTCACAGGTGAGCTTCAAATGGAGGATGTGCTCTTCATCAGTCTTAGAAAAGAATATGATCTCATCTAGATAAACCACCACGAATTTGTCTTGCTCCCCTAGGAAATATATGTCCATGGCTCTCTGAAATGTGGGCCTTGCATTAATAAGACCGAAAGGCATGTGAGCGTACATGAATGTTCCCACAACGAGGTGAAAGCGGTCTTCTTCTGATCATCAGGGTGGACTGCTACTTGGTTGTAACCAGAGAACTCATCCATCATGGACATTCTACTTGTGTCGATCACCTTCTGCAATATATGATCCATATTAGGAAGCAGGTAGTTGTCTTTCAGCAACGACCTGTTTAGATTTCAAAAATATACACATAGCCTTATTTCTATGTTCTTTTTCCGAACAAGGACTAAGTTGGCCACCCACTCTGAGTACCTTAAAGGAACTATGATCTTTTCTTGTAGCAAATTTATCACTTCTTTTTCAATGGAGGGGAGTAAGAGTGGATTTATATGCTTGATTTTCTTATTTCATGGCTTTATTCCACTCTTCAAAGGAATCTTATGCTGAATGATGTTAGTATCAAATTCTTTCAAATCCTCATAAGATCAAGAAAAAACATCCCTGTATATTTTGAATAGATTTAAATACTTTTTTCTGTAGTGCAAGGGGATTCCTTTTGATAGCCTGATTATCTGGGGTTCCTCCTTTGAGCCGATATTGCATTGTTCTAGTTAATCGTCTATCTTTGGAGCCATTGGTTTGGCGGCTATGTCATCCTTATTAAAAAGCCTTTACAATGGGACTACTCCGCGAGGGATGGTATTTATCTTTTAGTTGCAGAATTTTGTGCCCAACCATTGTGTCTTTCCACGAAGTGGCTTCTTGATCTTCTCCTTCTTCTTCTTGATCAATGGTGGAGTGGGCGAACTCCCCAATGAATTCTATGAATCGTTTCACTTGCTCTTCATCCTCGAATACCTACCAGTGCTTGACATTATCAGGTATTGAGGGTTTGTATCTGACTTCTACCTCATACTTGAGGAGTCGATTTTTAGGGGGCATAAAACTTCTTGAAGCTACAACAAGGGATTCAACCATTCTGTTTCCTTCTCTAGAAAAAAATTTGATATTAAAGGCTAGGAAGAAGTTATCATTTAGATCCCACACTTCATTCTGGTAAGTCCTCAATATGGGGTGTTTGGCCTGGCACTGATCTCTGATCTACCTTACGACCAACTCAGAGTCTCCATATGTCGTTAGGCATTCAATATTCATATTATTTTCCATTTGTAACCCAAGGAGCAATGCTTCATACTCCGCCACATTGTTGGTTGCCTCAAACTCCAGCTTGAATGAGAGGGGTATCAGGTTGCCCTCCGAAGATACCAACAATACTCCATCTCCATTTTCCTCTTTTGAGTTTGCTCTATCAAAGTATAATTTCCATACTTTGTTTTCATTTGTGTGATGTTGTTCGAATGCCTTGTTAAGTGTACTAATATTTCCTCTAATATTGCCTCATATTCTTCTAGGAACAGGCAGGAGAGGTTGCTTTCTTTCCCATGCATTGGGGAGTTTTTTGAGCCTTTAGTTGGGGTCACAATTTTTACAAACCTAGACTCTCTATAAAACCTCCTTTGCTCGCCTCCAAAAGTGGGAATAGTGGCATAAGTTAGATCTAACTTGATAGAGCCCCCCACCTTGGAACCCCAAGATCTAGATAGGAGCATGTCGAACTGAGGGGGAATGTCTGCCACTACTATGTCCATTACCACACTCTTCACAGGGATCTGAGCCAAGTTTACCACCAGATCCTTTATCATTCCTAAGCATTTGACCCTCTTAGAGTTAAAGGAGTACATGTCCTTGTAGGGCCTGGTGATCTGGAAGCCCAACTGTTCCATTACTTTGTGTGGTGAAATCTTCTAGAGTCATCACATTCATGTTTATTTGTAATCAACATTTTGAACCAACCTCTGTGGTTCATCATGAGGATCATATGAATGAATAAGTCAAAGATGAATAGGGTAATAAATAGAGAAGAGGGCTGGGATGGGAATGGATGGAGCCGAAAGTTTAGAATAAATGTAAGGTCTGACTTCTTCTTTGCAATATGTGCTCTAGGTCATTCTAATGCACAAACTTCTTGTGATTTCTCCCTCCCGTATAGGTTGAAAATCACAGATTTGAGGCTTCTGTGATCTGCATTTTGTGTGGTGATATATTCCAGAGTGATAGCATTCATGTTTATTTGTAATTGATGTTTCGAACCAACCTCTATGGTTCATCATCAAGATCAGATGAATGAATAAGTCAGAGATGAATAGGGTAATAAATAGAGGAGAGGGATGGGATGGGAATGGATGGAGCCGACAGTTTAGAAAATGATATGAAATAGATTAAGGCCTAACTTCTTCTTTGCAATTTGTGCTCTAGCTCGTTCTAATGCATGAACTTCTTGTGATTTCTCCCTCCCATATAGGTTGAAAATTATAGATTTGAGGCTTCTGCGATCTGTATTTTGTGTGGTGATATCTTCTAGAGTCATCGCATTCATGTTTATTTGTAATCGACATTTTGAACCAACCTCTGTGGTTCATCATCAGGATTAGATGAATGAATAACTCAGAGATGAATAGGGTAATAAATAGAGGAGAGGACTGGGATGGGAATAAATAGAACCCTCTCCTCTATTTATTAGCTTTTTGTCTCTGACTTATTCATTCATCTGATCTTTATGATCAACCACAGAGGTTGGTTTGAAACATCGATTACAAATAAACATGAATGCGATGACTTTGGAAGATATCACCACACAAAATACAGATTGTAGAAGCCTCAAATCTATAATGTTCCATTACTACTAGGGGCATGAGGTTGTGTGAGGCTCCAGAGTTCAACATGAAATTATGCAATAAGAGGCCATGGATTACTAGGGTCACGTAGAATGGTGTAGTAGAAGGATCAAGTTCTTCCACATGCAACCCAAAAACAACAATTGGCCTCTCCTCTTGGAGGTTTAAACTGTCATGGGTTGGTGTTGAGGTGGATGGATGCATGAATTGAGAGACTTGAGATTTATAAGTAGGCTTCTTTAGAAGCTCAATTAGAGGAACATGAATTTTTACCTTTTCAAGCTCCTTCTGAAGATTGAATGTGGGTTGGACCTTTTCTATACCTCCTGGCTCTGCTTCTCCTTCCTTACCACTGGTAGTTTTTTGCAAAACAGGTGCCTCCTTTTCTGTGTATCCCTCAGAACTATTTCTTTCCTTATTAGAGGAAAATTTTATCTTGGAAGGGCTAATATTTAGCTTACCTTTCCCTGTATCTAGAACTGGGGGAATAAATTGAGCAGTTCCCTCTTGTTATTTTGGTTCTCTTGACCTCTTCTTTGAAGATCTTAGATCATACTTATGATGTGGTTGTGCTTGCTTGAAATATGCAAACTGTTTACTATCATAATCGATATCCTCCTCATTTTCTAGTGCTTCTCTATCATGACTGGTCTCTTGGTGAGCCATATTCTCATGTTCTTCTTCAGAGAAAGTGGAATACAAATTTCGCTGCATCTCATGTGTATCTGATGATTGTTGATTGAGATCATCTTCTAAATATACAGGATGAGGTATCTGATCAAGTTGTTCATTTCTTTCCCTTGGAAGTATCTACAATGGAGGCCTTTTATACTGTGGGTTATAACCTCGGTTGTTTCCTTGAGCATTCTGTTTGGAAATACTCTTGTTCTTAAGTTCAAGCTTTCCAACCTTATGTGATAAACTCATGATGAGTTTATCCAGCTCATCCAACTTCAGGTCTGCTTATTCTTTAGCTTGACTAGAGGAGGATGCCTCGTCTTTCCCTCTTTTATTCTCAGTAGGTTCCTGCTTTCCTCTTGACTTCCCAGTTGAGGTGAAATTTACTTCCACGTCAAGCGCATAAAGTTGTAGTTGATCTAAAATGGGAGACTTTCTTTCTCTTAAGGTAAAACCAAAGTCAGATTCAAAGGCTCCCAAAAAAGCTACGCGAGCAGCAACTCGAGGAGGATTTATCTCATCAGGCAAGTTATTATACTGCTTATTGAACCTTCTTATAAATTCTAATATATCCTCTTTTGGCCTCTTCCTTATACTGTTAAACTCTGTGAGGAGGTACTCATGATTTCTATTTTCACCCCATTTTTGCGTGAAAGAGTTTTCAAGCTCCTCCCAGGTGGTGATGGAGGCATTGGGTAGGGATTTAAACCATTTTCTAGCTTCTCTATAAACGGATTGTACAAAAAGTCTCATGACAACATCCAACTATTCCACGTTTAGGTTCTCAGCAAAGGCACAAAAGGTTTCAATGTGTCTCTGTGCAATGTTATCATCCTCCCCATTGAACCTAGGAAGAAGCTTTAGATAGTCCTAGGGCATAGCACTTAGGGGTTGAGATAGATTAAGAGGGGCATATTTATTTAGCAAACAAACTGGGAGAGCCATCTGGATTATTGGAGGGGGGTTGAGGTTTTCTTGAGGTACTTGGGCCAAAAACACAGTGGTAGGAGTGGCTAGACTGAAAGCAGGGTATGTAATGGTTTTAGGAGTAATTCCTGAGTAGTGAGTAACAATGGGTTGAGAGTTGGATGAGGAGGCCTCAAAGATTGACAGGACAGTAGCACAGATAGTAGGAGTTTTCTCCTTCCAGAATTTCCTGAAAATTAACTTCTCTGGGTCAGACACAAATGGGGCTTTCTATTGAGAGGTATCTGAGTGAGTGTGTGGCTTTTTAAAAGCCAGGATGATGAATGATAAAAGGGTTTGTGGAGTTGCCAAGGTGATGTGGGTGCAATCAAAGCGCCTTTTCTCACCTACACAAAGAGTTCTCAATTTGTCGTATCCTAGGGGAAAAATCCTTCAATACATTCCCCCGCAATGGTACTAGAAGATGTTGTCACTCCCAGAGACAACTTTGGATTGCTTACAAGACTAGTGACTGGGCACATCTAGATTTTGTGTGTCTAAAATGATTCTCGGGAAACTGGAGACATCAAATGTGTATATATATATATATATATATATATATATATATATATATATATATATATAAAGAGAGAGAGAGAGAGAGGAATGGGGTGGATCATTCATCCAAAGGTATAAGTAATGTATTTCAGGTACTTCTTCACATATGTAGGTCACATAAATATGTGCATAAAATAGTGGAGGTTGAGTAGTTCAAGGGCTTACAGTTTAATAAGCTTTTGTAGAGAAAATGAGAGAGGAAAAGGAGAGAAACAAACTCATCACATAGAGCTTAAAGCCTTAATAATTCTATACTTAACACATAGATATTGAAACATCAATAATTTCTAAGATTATCTGAGTTATAGGCGGATATAATGGAAAAAGGAGAAATTGGGTGTTATGATTCATGGAGCACAACTTTAAAGATATAATTTCAATGGTCCATACAAGCACATGCATTAACAATGTCGATACAAATGAATTTGTGAGGAAGTTTGAAATGTTTCTATCAGCTATGATTACATGAATTTAGAGAAGAAATATGAACATAATGAGTTTTAAGCGAGGGATTACATACTATAATACTTGAAGGGGGAATCACCACAATTTACTTGATATTCTGAAAGATCTGAAACAGAAAGTTATACGGTCTGAAAAATCACATGTAGCCTTTTCTTTATAATTTCTGAACCTTTGTGAAGTGTTGCTTCCCCTTATTTATCTAGAGAGGGGAGCATTGAACATTCATTACAACAAAATATCTTTTGTCGAGTCTCAGCTATCAGATCGACTAGTTGTCTTGGCCAGGGATGGATCTCTGGCCCAAAAACATTACAAAACATTTAATTGCCTCATTCAATTTGCACACATTATAGGAAAACAAAACATGCCAATCAATCAGATGAGAATGCCAACAAAATATCTTCATGCCCATCCCTATGATCGATACTGCTTGAGGTTATAGTTTTCTCATGGTGTGGCCTGCTATGCTACTCAACTCACTCCCGTCATTTTTATATTTACTGATTGAATCATCCTTCCTTCAAAGTTGGGAATGGGAACTATCAGTTTTATGCCACAGTATTGAAGTAGAGGACCCCTGGGTGGTACTTCATCCTCCCTTTGTATGGGGGCACCATGCTAGATCATCAAGTATTCCCGAGCTACCAAGTCCCTGTTTACTTCTGTTAGCATCGAACTTAGTTCCATGTCACGAGGATCCTTTCGAGATCAGCCCATGACGGGTTTGAATGATTCCTCTTCCTTATTAAATGCCACAACTGCTGACCCACCGTGCCTTTAACATTCTGTGAAACACTAGTGGCGCCCTAATATGCCTGGTGATGCACTTTTGGTGTAATATGGAGGACTTTTCTATGCTGGTCCTTATCACGAAAACATCACGAAACCGACAAGTTCTGATCCCCCTTGGCCCTTTATGACTTAACCCCTTTTACTTCGTGTGACCGGGGGCTATGACCAGGTGCTTAGTTATCCAACGATAGGTCCATTAGACTTCCTGCCTAGGGGCTTCTTCTTTTGTTATATAAAATCCTCCATACGGGCGATTTATAACACTTGCCTTTGATATATCCTCTTGAAACTTGCAATCACCGATCTATGGAATTGGGCCCACCTGGGGCATCAAAATTGCAACATAGAAGAGGACCTTGCTATGATACTTCCTTGAGTCAGATGATTGTTCGGATGCGATGATCTATAGAAGGCATTGCATAAAGTATCGCATCGAGGGGGGGTGTTGAATGAGCATCCGACCTTTGAAAGGGATGGACTCGACAATCCTTTAACTAAGTTATATAAAATATTGTGTCCGGGGAGTGAGTTCATATCGCAATCACAAGTTGGGAAGGACTTCGGCAGAGGAGGAACCTTTGCTTTATGCGATTGCTGATTAAGGGATTGATGATGTTATCAGTGCCACATGGTACTTCATAAGTGGTGACACGTGTCACCCAAATATAACCCCATTGAACCCTTGAAAATGCCAAATTTGCGTGCCATGTGTCCTCCATTCTGCCATGTCATGCTGACGTCAGCTGCCATGTGAATTCATTTGGACCAATGGGGCTCTACCACGTGGCCCCCTGAAGGAGAGAGAGAAAATGCCCACCTGCCTTTGGTTTTGCAACGGATTTCCTTTGTAAAATGAAATCTCTCCCTCCCAGTGCTTTAACATGATCGATGTATTTCCCCCACAATTCCTTAGAATGGTTCGTTGGGCTCGCCGATCGCCGATTTGCCGACATTGCGAGGCTTTGCCCCCTTGTACTTCACTTTAAAATGTCGTCGATCACCGATAAGCCGCACCTTGGGTTTTTGACTTCTGCGATTGCCGATATCAGTGATCGCTCAATCGCAGTTTTGTTGTCTTTCCTCGATGTTGCTGCTAGGAAACTGTGATTGTGATTTTCTCCCAGACCTCCGATAAGTTGCCAGACTAGACCCACTGATTTGTGATTTGCAATATCGGTGATGGACTAATTGAAAATTTCGATGTCTTCCTCTTTTTCGCTGCTTCAGTAAGCCCCGATTTTTTATTTCAGATGAGCCCGACACTTATCCATTTCTCCTTTTTTTTGGGGCCTTGAAAGGGTATCTTTAATCTACTCTACCTTCTGATCCAGGATTCCATTTTTGGACTTCCATATACCGTTGGAAAGCTCATTCCAAGAACTATGCAATGGAGAGGGTCCAATTTGGCTTTGAGTGCTTTAGTGGCCTGAAATATGGCTTTAAACTTCACTGCTCTTTAGCAACTTTGATCAACTGAAAACTCATAATGCAGTGAGTGGAACAAGTGGCATATGAAACCATCTGTGGTATTGGTGGTACAAAGAATTTTTGGGAAGGTCAAATTAGCTGATGATCAACTATGCCAAATTGAATTAACAATGACAAGGATGAACCTCACTGAGAAAAGGTAGGCTACGCAAGATAAGACACGACTTAAGGAATATTTGAGTAAGCTCACAGAGAGAAACAACCTTGGAAAAAGATTCAGGATCAGATTATGGAAGTTGTGGATGAATTCAATTAATTTTTGAACAATGTGTAGATCTTGAATAGAAAGGATGTTGGTGTAGTCATTGGGGAGCCGACCTCTGGAACAGAGTACATCGTAGCCAAGATAGAGGCACAAGAAACGAATTTGAAGACTCTGTGAAAATTTGTAGAGGAACAAATTTATTTGGAAAAGGACTGAGTGGCTCGAGGATGAGCCACATTTTTGTGTTGAGGGCCTGTTGGGACTCAAAAATGTTTTACAAAATTTTTGGTATAGTTATAACCACACAACAGGCACAAGGAGTGAGAGGAGATGGGATAATGCATAACGGAGGGCTAGCGTAGGATGCAGACACACAATAGAGGGATGACACGAGAAGGACAGTGTAGCATGTGGTTGGCACAAGGGTTGAGGTGCGGTGAAGGGTGATGCAACATAGGGGGAAGGTAGTGGAAAAAGGAATAAAGGGCCATGGACCGAGGATAATGACCATTAGGATTTTGCAAGAGGAGGAAAATGATCAAGGAGGTCATGGCCACCGAATGGTTGTAAATATTTTGGGACAGGTGATGTTGGGTAGAGTGGAGCTAAACCAAGGCAAAGGATATTTAGAGGTGGTTATACTACACGTGGGACAACTCAACCAACAATAGAGAAATATCTCAATGGCTGGAGGGATGGCTGAGCCGAATGAGCTAGAAAAGTAGATCCTTTGAGAGGAACTTTTGGGTATTATAAAATGGCTTGTCCAAGACCAAATGGGGGTTGGATGAACACTATCAGTTGAATTATGTATTGTTGGTGACCAATGAGCTATTAGTTTGTTTTATGTCCTATGAGTTGAAGCTAGTCTCTGTACTTAGTGTCTGATTATTATGGTTGGCTTGGTCATTGTTCAATAACGTTAATGTAAATGGCATTAGTTATGGAAGATATATATTAATGTTGTTGGAATAGTTCTCTATTTTGTTTTGGATAATCTTATTGATGGCCAGAGGGCTCGATAATATTTTATTTGTAACCTTGGGTATTTTCCTCCTTTTCTTCTAATATATATGGACATGTATCATGATGATTAATATAATTCTATTATGGTTGCAACTATTAATTTAAAAGCTTTGTGTTTTTTTTTCCTGCATAACTGTGTGATTGTATTGGTGGAATTTACTACTGTGCAATTATGATGTGAAAATATGTAGTTGGAAGAGGGGTTCTGTCTATGATTTGAAGTTGGATGATTTTATTGCTAAAGGTTCATGGGTATGTTGATTAATTCCAATGCTCATCTTGTTTTTTTCTTTGTTGTGATAACCTATAGTGACAATATGTATTTGTATGGATCTATAGTATTGTGGCTATTAAGCCTTGTCGAGTAGTCATAGTCGTTGTGTGCCTGGTATTGCTAATAGTGTTAGTTAATGTGACTTGTTAGAGCTAGTTATGTGACTATCGTCCGCTAGTCAGTATGTTAAAGGTTCACACGGTCTTGTTACACTACCCATATCCATGATAGGTATGCACAAAAGATGAAGGGTTTTGTTATGAAACTAGCTCACAAAAAGATAGAAAAGATAGATCAACGTCTTAGAAATAAGCCTCTTCGAGGGGGAAACCTCCTTTACATTACACAAACGAACAATTCTTGGATGATTCAAATGACAAAACCTCCTTTCTATATATAGGAGTCTAAGGGGTCACAATATAACCAAGCTGACCTAACAATAATAATATAGTGGCACAAAAATAACAATAGAGGGATTCTATGGGGCACAATAATAACAATATGGGGACAATAGGGGCACAACAATAACAATAAGGGATACAACAACAATAGTAATGAGGGAATCACTAGTATTATAGGGACCTAACATGCCCCTCTCCTTCAAACAAGTGTTGTCCTCAACGCTTGAGTAGTTATGGATGCTTATGTATAAAATTATCATCCTCCAATGTGGAATCTTCAATAGGTAAGTTATTCCACTTAATGAGATACTTTAAAATTGATCGATTTCATAGTTGTCGAGTTCTTATTTCTTTGACTTCTTCAGGTTCCAATATGATTTTTCCTTCCTCATCAAGTTCTGGCAATATTGTTTGAACTGGAAGCTTGTCACCTATAACCTTCTCTAGGCATGAAACATGGAAAACTGGGTGCACTCGGGAAGATGCAGGAAGCTCCAATTTGTACACCATAGTACCTATCTTTTGCAACACCTTGTACAGACCATAATACTTTGGTGATAATTTATTATCCTTCTTAGGTTGCTTGAGGGACATTTTTTATATGGTTGTAGCCATAGGAATACCCAAGAACCTACATCAAAACTTCTTTTGCTGTGATGTTGATCTGCCTGCTGTTTCATTCTATTATGCGCTAAGGTGAGGTTATCCTTTAAGATTTGGAGCACTTGTTGTTGATGCTCGATGTGATCTTCCACTGCTTGAACCTTAGAATTTTCTCTTAAATATGATGTGATGGATGGTGGATGATATCCATAAAGTACCATAAATGGGGTCATTTTTGTTGCATTATGAAAGGAAGTGTTATACCACCATTCAGCCAGAGGCAACCATTTGACCCATTATGTCTGTTTATCAGATACAAAGCAACGAAGATATCCTTCCAAACATTTGTTTACTATCTCAGTTTGCCCATCAGATTGAGGATGATAAGATGAGCTATGAGCTAACTGAGTACCAAGACAAGAAAATAATTCTGTCCAAAAATTTCCAGTGAAAATGGGATCTCTGTCACTTACAATAATCTTTGGGTTTCCATGTAGCTTTTTAATTGTTTCCATAAATGTAGTAGAAACTGTACTCACTTTTAATGGATTAGATAATGCATAAAAGTGTACATACTTGGTATGTCAACTACCACCATGATAACACTTTTTCCTTCGAAATTGGGTAAACCTGTGATAAAATCCATTGAAACCTCCTCCCAATGTTGGCTTCAAATGGATAAAGGTTGTAATAGTCATGGGGTCTTAATTGTTTCAACTTTATTTTGTTGGAAAACCAAGAATTTCACCACAAACTTTTGAATATCCTATTTAAGGCAGTCCCAAAAAAAATCCTTCTTAACCATGTGGTGGGTTTCTAGAAATCCTGAGTGCCCTCCTAAGGGAGAGGTGTGCAATTCCCTAAGAATATTTTGTTTGAGTTGGGAATTCTTACATAGGTATAACTGATCCTTGTACCATAACAAATCATTTTTCCAGCTAAATGTATCAGATGTACTAGGATCTTGTTGTATCTTTTGGATGAGTGCCCACACTTCCTTGTCATTCTTCCATTCAACCCTTGCTTCGTTTATCCAATCTGGTTGGATAATAGAAATGGCACAAAGAAATACTTCCACATCCTCATCCTTTCTTGAGAGTGCATCTGCCACAACATTTTGCTTCCCTTTTTTGTAGACGATTTCAAAGTCATAACCCAACATCTTTGTGACCCATTTTTGTTGCTCTTCTGAATACAATCTTTGTTCTAAAAGGTATTTAAGATTATCATGATCTGCATTTACCTTTAAGTGTCTTCCCATTAGGTAGGTGTTGGGGAAAAATGATTGCCTATCATTTAATTTTTCAACCCGGGGGTTTCGTAAACTTGTGAAGCATGCGTGCACTGTATGTGCTAGAAATTGTCTTTCAGTTTAGATCAATCTAACTACAAAATAATGAAAACCAATTCATCTAATATATGAAATTAAATAATGAAAATGAAATTCAACTAACCTATGAAATCAAAAACAACTAATGTATGCTTAGTTACTCCAACATTCAATTATGAAGTGTTACCTTCTTGAGATGATGTGTAAGCAACTATTTATACTTTAACTTCTAATGTCCTAGCAAAGCAAGTAAAGTGTGCAGAAAATAACTCAGTAATTGCATGTATCAAATATTCAGCCATTCAATCTCGAAATATGATTAAATCAATTTCTTAAAATGATCTTTAGGAATATCAGTCATTGCAATTAAATGAGGATCTTAAAAGCAAATGTAAAAGCATGAAAAAGTAAAGCTCAATGATTGCATAGGTTGAACATTCAATCACCCAATTTGAAGTCACCTTATTGGCATGATCCTTTATTCAATTATACAATGAATTGATTGTTTGAACTAAGAAAGTAAATAACAGAACATGAAAGGAAACTAAATAACTATGAGCCCTTGCCTCAAACTTAATCCAATTAGAAAATACATAAATCTTCCCTATTGAAATGTTTTTAGAAAAACAAAGATTACACAGTCATTCTAAAACTAATACTAAGAAAGAAAATGAACTTTAATCTATAAAAGCAATTAAATCTCACAATCATTAGATGGCCATTCCAATGGTGTATGAGGATGGCAAGTGAAGAAGCTCCATATGCAAGCAAAACTAAATATTCAAATCTCCAAGTATAAGCTCCAAATTCTCTATTAAAAACATGAGCATTTCTCCAACTTTACACATGCCTTTCAAAGGAAAAGGCTCTCCTATTTATACAAAAACATAAGAAACTACCCTATTTAATGAGGATCCACAAAAATCTCATATAGTTACAACCACATAGCTCATAATGAGACACATATCCCCTAGGTGTCTCATAGAGTTCTAATACAAATAAGAAATGATGAGACATCTCATAGAGTTACAATTGAAATAGGACACATATCCTTCTTTGACCTTTATCCAAATCTCCTTTGAAGGGAATTCGAATTTGAGCATTGGAGGCCACATAAGGGTGCCTTGGAAGCTTCCAAATGACCTACACATGTCATGAAACTCAAGCCACATATATAGATACATGAAACCATGTTAACTTCCTAGTTTTTAATCATAAATTCACTTTAAACACATAAAATAAATAACTTTGGTAAATAAGGATCCTAACCCATATATTTATGAAAATGGTGGCTAATGAAAGATTATATGGTTATGGAGTTGCAACATGTGAGTGAAATGGTGGCAATAAAGGTGAAAGTGGATGTCATTTTAAAGACATTTTGGAGGCCCAACAGTAGGGTCACCATTTATTAAGTGCATGTAGTGTTGCCAGAATTTCATTCTCATAAATAGCTTTGTGTAAATACTTTCCTGTGATTGGACGACTTTCAAAAGTAGTGGGTCTTTCTTCTTGCATTAAAACAACACCAATTCCATTTCCTGAGGCATCACATTCCACAATAAAGGTTTTTGTGAAGTCCAGTGTAGTTAAGGCTGGTGCTTGGCACATTACCTCTTTAAGATGTTCAAAGGCCTTTGTTGCTTTTGGAGTCCATGAAAATGAATCTTTCTTCATTAATGTTATTGGAGGTGCCGCTATTCTCCCATAATTCTTAACAAACTTGCGAGAATACCCTGTCAAAATCCTTGTAGATGTTTTATGGATGTGGGGATTTTCCATTCCTTAATGGTTTTAATTTTTCTAGGGTCTACCTTAACACCTTCATGAGATACAATATGACCCAGATATTCCACCTCTTGTACTCCAAAGAAACATTTGGAGATTTTTGAATATAATTGTTTCTCCTCCAATAATTTGAGCACCATGTCAACATGTTGGACATCATCCTTCCAAGACTTTCTATAGATTAGTATATCATCAAAAAATACTAACACAAATTTTTCTAAGGAAGGGTTTGAAAATGGAATTCATCAAACTTTGAAATGTAGAAGGTGCATTAGTAAGGCCAAAAGGCATGACCAAAAATTCATAATGACCCTCATGAGTTCTAAATGCTGTTTTTGGAATGTCTTCAGTCTTCACTCTGATTTGATGATATCCTGAACGAAGATCCAACTTGGTGAAGTAAATTGATCCATGCAATTCATCCAATAATTCATCAATGACAGGAATGGGAAATTTATCTTTAATAGTGAGCTTGTTGAGCTCCATATAATCTGGACACATGCGCCATGATCCATCCTTCTTGTGAACCAACACTACTGGAGCAGAGAAATAACTTTGACTAGGTTGAATTATACCAGCCTCTAGCATTTCTGCAACCATATGTTCAATTTCACTCTTTTGGACATAGGGATATCTATAAGGCCTGATGTTTGGAGGAACACTTCCTGGAATCAAATTAATAGCATGATCATGATCACGAATAGGTGGGAGGCCTTTGGGAGTCTCAAATACCTTGGAATGATTGTCCAAGACTTTTTGGAGATTTGGAGAAATGGATGATTTCAATGTGGGAACCTCTAGTGAACATAATTGTGCAATTATGCCTCATTGTTCTTTCTTTAGAAGCTTTGTCATTCCGTTAGAGCTGATTATCTTTCCCGGTTTCCCTGCGATACCCCTTAATTCAACTTCCTTTCCTTCTGAAGAGAATTTCATGAAAAGTTCTTGAAAATTAAAATCTATTGTACCCAAGGATTGTAGCCATTGGACTCCTAGTACAACATCAGCACCACCCATTGGAATGGAAAGCATTAGGCTATTCAATACATATTCTCCCATGGATAGCTTGATATTATGGCACTTTCCTGAGCAGTTTACGGTTCCTCCACTTGCAACCATCACTTGACAATCTGGTGCTGGATATAGGAAGCACTTCAATTCCTTGGCTATCTTACAATGAATAAAATTATGGGTACTTCTCGAATCAATCAACACTATTACCTTTTTCTTCTTGACATGCCCTTCTATCTTAATAGTTTGAGGATTGATAATTCCAGCCAATGCATTACAAGATATGATCAGATTCATTTCTTCCTTTTCAAAGGTTTTTTCTTGGTGTATATCCTCTTCTTTTGACGTTTCTTGTTCCTTTTCTTCCTCCTCTTCACAATCTATGTAAAATAATTTCTTCTCGGCACACTTATGACCTTTAGTGTATTTGCTATCACAACTGTGACAAAGCCCTTTTGCTCTTTTTTCTTCCAATTGTTGTGGTGTCGACCTTGTAGGTTGTGGATGGCCAGGGGAAGTAACATTTCCATCTTTATGATTGTGAGTGGTAGGCTTCCTTGTTGCCATAATTTTGCTTTCCATTTTTCTTGCCAACCTGAATGCCCTCTCCAATGAATTTGGTTCCCAAAGGCAAACCTCATGTGGAATGTTATATTTTAAAGTCCCTATGAACACATCAATCCTATGCTCCTCTGGAATATCTTTTACCCTTATATTCAATTTTTGGAAGTCCTCAATGTGCTCCATCATTGAAACCGTTTGAGATTTATCAATTGGCTAAAAAAAGTGTTGCTTTTTGTGCCCTCATAATTTGCAATCATTTCATCCCTAAAGATAGCCCAAGTGACAATTTTCTTACGAGAGCAAAGCCATCGATACCATACAAATTGATTTGGTTCCAAATATAAAGTTGCAATGCGTACCTTTTGTGTGTTTTGCACATTATGGAGATCAAAAAATTGCTCCATCTACAGTATCCATGTTCTGGGATCCTTGCCATCAAACTTCCTCATACCGATATTTGCAACATGGTGGTTCTTCGATCCAATGTTAGAGCCTATGAAATCATGATTAACATTTATTTTGTTCTCATCATGAGTTTCCTTTACTACCCTTTCACCATTAGTAAGCATTTCTTGTAGAAAATTTGTCAAATCTATCTTCAAATCTTCCATGCCTGTCTTCAAAATGTCCATCTTAGCTTCCATGTCTTCCATCTTATCCTCCACGCCATTCATCTTAGCTTCTACACCTTTCTTTAAATCATCCATCTTAGCTTCCATGCCTTTCTTTAAACCATCCATCTTAGCTTCTACATCTTTCTTTAAACCATCCATCTTAGATTCTGTTACTTTTTGTGCGAGTGACATTTGTTGCACTTGGTCTTGTAATTTTGATATATCATGTTGCATTTCTTCCTCTTCTTCATGAGTCATGCTAGAGCTTTCAGGTTGCTTACTAGGTGTTTCCATTTTCTTTCTTCGGGGCATCAATTACCGATAATAATGCTTCACTATGCCCTTTGAATTCCTTCAAACTATTTTTTCAAACCAAGCTTATGCAAAAAAAAAAAAAACTACACACCTTTTTTTTTCACTTTGTAGGAGCTTGATATTGAATCTAATGTATTTATATAATTTTAGATCTCCAAGGTCTGAAATTTCTTCCTGTAGTAACCCTCTGAGTAATATTTCTAACTCCACAAGTCTGATCAAGATTGGATTCTCCAATGAAGAGTTATGCCAAATCTCCCACAATGACCTGAGTATAGACTTGTTCAGTAGAGTGAACTTGTACGATGTGCTGCGGGTCACTGTTTCAACCTTAGGATCTGAAAATGGTACCCAAAAAACTACAATCTGTCCTCTTTTTGTAACTTCTTATGAAAATTCAATCTGATGCTCAAAGAGAAAGTTATGATGATTTTCCCAAGGTGCCCTATTTGGAATGTAATTCGAGGGTCTCCAGAAACCCTAACTTCCTCAGATTATATCTGCACAAATATAGCGATACAGGATCTGAAATTAGGAGCCACAGTTCATACCAATTTCTTCTCAAATGGGATTTTTTTTTTAGCTTCTAAAACTTTGTAGTGAAAGAGTTATAGCGCAAATTCTACAATGCCCTGTTTTAGATGAAATTCTGGAGCTTGCAAAACCCCTAACTTCCTTAGATCATATCTCCAAAGATATAGGGAGACAAGATATGCAATTTAGACCCGAGGTTCAACACGATTTCTTCTCAAATGTTTTTTTTTAGCTTTTGAAACATCACAGAAAAAACGTTATAGCAAAAATTCCACGATTACTTGTTTGGAGCAGCGAAACCCTAGAATCCAAAGCTCTGATACCAAATGTTATGAAACCAGCTCACAAAAAGATAGAAAAGATAGATCAACGTCTTAGAAATAAGCCTCTTCAAGAGGGAAACCTCCTTTGCATTACAAAAATGAACAATTCTTGGATGATTCAAATGATAAAACCTCCTTTCTATATATAGGAGTCTAAGGGGTCACAATATAATCAAGCCAACCTAACAATAATAATATAAAGGCACAAAAATAACAATAGAGGGATTCTATGGGGCACAATAATAACAATATGGGTACAATAGGGGCACAACAATAATAATAAGGGATACAACGGTAATAGTAATGGGGGAATCACTAGTATTATAGGGACCTAACAGGTTTGAGGTCTAGTGTAGAGTGCAATGCAAGATAATAGTAGAACATTTTTGCTTGTGCCAAATAAGATTCATGTATCATAACCTTAAGACAATCCCATCTGCTTGTGGAAATATGGTTCCGATAGTCACCAATTAGCATCCCGGGTCATGACTTCACTCATCTTATGAGTGTTGCGAAAGGGTCGATGCTAAGTGGGTCTTTTTTGGCCATCATGTTGTAAATCTTGGGTCTGTCAGCATCCCACGCGCTAATACCTCAAAAAATTAGAGGACACAATTTATTTCACTTTACTTTTGGTTTAGTGTGATGAGAAATAATGATCACAATGTGATGGTTGAATAGTGATATTAGGTAAGAGCATCATATTTTAGGTTTATATTGTTGTCTTGGAGGAATAATTGGAAAAAAATTAACAAAGAAAACCTTTGCAATATCGTCTTCCTATTAGTCCAAATGGTGGGAAATATTTCCATCAAATACCTACAAATTGTTCATCCTTTGACAGTATAGTCCACTAGGATATCAAATACCATAGGATTGATAAGTCATTCACTTCATAAATTATTAATTTTGAAAATTTTGGTACGATGGACATTTCTCATCGACAATTTATCTATCTATTTTCATGATTGGGGGAGCTGAGGGTCACAAACACCAAATTATAGCTTTGCACAAGAATATCGAGAAATACCTAAAATCACTTAACACTAAAAGTTGTAGCAAAACTAAGACTCCTCAAGCCTGAATAATGACAAATATTTTGTCAAATGTCGGTCAACTTTTTGTTAGACGATGAGCCTGGGAATTGGGATATAATAATATTGAGAAGCATGGTAATGTTAAACAACCAAAAAATTTAGTATGGCAGGCTTCCAAGGTGACAAACTTAACATGTTAATTTTTTTTTTTTCACCCCAACCCATTAATTGACGGCATTTGGATATCAGGGTACTAGAGAACACCAATATTATTGTTTTAAGAAAACATCTTATATTGCAATATTCCAAGGAGATTAATATTTAGGTGCTACTGCTTAAGCACCACACTACCAAGGGCTATGAAAAGGTGCCTACCAGCTGGTATCAGGATATCATCATATCTTCATAATTTTTCCTCAACAACAAAGGGTGATATGCCAATGGCATTAAACCCTTAGGTGTTATTCTTAAGCACCATATGACCTAGATCTATGACTGGGGGATTTCGTGTATCAGGATATTGAAAGATTAATAAATATATGCTTTAACAAAATGTCCTAGTAGGTTGGTATGGGAAGGGAGTTAAGCCCTTATCTTCTACACATAAACACCTTAGTGTCTAGGGGATGTTATCAAAATCTATAAGATATCAAACTATTAGAGAAAACAGAGAACATATTGTTTATGAAACTCCTAGCATGTCGAGGGTCTGGCAAATGGATTGTTAGTTGAAAAAAAAGTTTTTGTTTCCTGTTAACTAATTGAGCAACTAAAAAATTATTGAAATTACAAGGCTTACCTAGTATATGGAATTTTTAGGTTTTTCCAAACTTACCCATAGGCTACCTCTTCCCATGCCTCAAATATTTCCCACACTATACTTCACTCTACAAACCTATTTGTTATACTCTGCCCACTCACATTTGCTCCTCACCTCAAATCACATTGGTTATTTTGCTAGATCCACTAGTAATGTGCTCATCAATCCTATATATAGAAATTTGATGCAAACCCTTATTCTAATTTAATTTGTGCTCAGCCTCAATAGCTAAACTTGTAAAAGGGTGTTTGTTGGAGAGGTAAATCCCCTCTACGGGTAGAGGCGATCCCTACTAGCCCAGCAGGGGTCTAGCAACAATCACACAATGCTGCTACGCATGTTCCTAACTACAATTAAACAAGAGGTAAGAAGCACCTACTTGGATTCCTGCGCTGTCGTTTGACGAAGAGATGTTGTCTTAGCTCCTCCGCTTCGGCCGATCACAATCCTCCGCGATCTCCGCGAATAGATACCTGCACACACGAAGGGGAAACAAACACAAGCGTGAAATCTAATAAAAGTAACCATACATCAGTCAGAAAAGATGTAATTCACATTTAACCATTACATAGACAAATGAGAATGGAACAATAATAGCAGTCATCTATTATTAATCAGAATAGAGAAGAGTACAACCAAATGTTCTGACGTCGGTAACCTTCTCAGGAGGGGCCAGTCAGCATGTATCTCAAGCATTCACCTTTGGGGATGATTCTCCCAAGACAAACAACTCTCTCTCTCACACAAATAGCACAAAACAACCTTCCCTAAGCAATCAATCACTTCCACACCTGGCACACCACACCTATAGCAGCAATCTGAGCACTACAAGCTCTGTACAATCCAAGCTATTCCAAGCTAAGTCTAACTAGCTGCTCATGGTAATGGTGGAAGTTTATATAGGAGAAGGAGTCTCCTAAAAAGGTGGAAGGATGAGCTTATCTTTGAGAGAAACGGTTGCAAAGGGTCGAACAGTCATGCCATAGAAGGGAGTCGACATTCACAAAGCTAACAACCAAGCCTGGAGTTATCTGGAAGGCTGGTTGTTTGAACAAATTCGCCCAAACTGGATCAGCGCGGATAATGAGGAAACTGACGCGATGTCGCCGCGTCTACATAACTGGGACAGTCATGTCAGCGCGGAAGAACACGGGAAAGACGCGCTGGCGACCAGCGCGGAAAAGTGGTGTCCTTCCGAGCTGTCAGCGCATTGAATACACTATGGAGCGCCAGTAATCGCGGATATTTTTCAAACAGACGCGCTGATGCATAAAACTTTAGAAAAATGGGTTTCTGGGCTAGTTCAGAAGACATGAAGCTTAGTGATTGACACAGCAGGGTGACTGACAGGAAGGCAGTGACAAATTACTGTGTAACAGATGCCCCCTAAAGCATGAAGACCGAGAGAGTGGGAGGGGTGAAATGCTTTACAACACACGCCGAACTGGAACACCACCAGGAAGGACCAAAATATCTCTGACAATCAAGTACATGCAGTCTCGGCATGGGCGCAGCCATCCAAAAGACATGCGGAAAGGTCTGTGGAATGGACGCAGCCACCCAGCTAAAGAGACCATAATAATGACAAGGTATGGTCGCAGCCATCCATGAAGACTCAGGTATGGGCGCAGCCATCCATCAATGATTCATGTAATGATCATCCACAAAATCGCAACCTGGCCCACAACAGACACGGATCCAGGGTCTTGCGCTCCGTCCCGATCCGAACAAAGTACAAGTTCAAACGTGTGAATATATGAGTCGAAGTCGAACATGCATGAACATCGTCTGATTACCAGTCAATGATGAAAACTGTTAACAGACGCGAGAGGTACCACCAATAATGACAATGGCCCTCAAGGTACTATAGGTACAATCCGCGGCATGTGAATCAATGAGCTGTTGTCGAACATCCACGGAATCATTCGATCGGAGGCCAATGATGAAAACCTCTCGTCGAACACGAAGAACCTGCCATTGAGGCATGCAGGCTCTAAGGCACCTGAAGGGAGTCTCTAAGTCACCTTCCCGGATAATGAGCTGAAGTCGACAGGAAGGGACCTTGATCGAAGGTGGGCCATAATGATTCCCACATCATCGACGCGAGACAGAG
The DNA here is from genome assembly GCA_031772625.1 of Pinus tabuliformis. Classification (NCBI taxonomy): domain Eukaryota; kingdom Viridiplantae; phylum Streptophyta; class Pinopsida; order Pinales; family Pinaceae; genus Pinus; species Pinus tabuliformis. The sequence goes on along the minus strand of CM062820.1, from coordinate 378,330,444 downwards.
GAAAAAATGATTTGTGTGAGATAACAGATGAGGTTGTATTATTGCAGAGGTCAACTTCTCTTGAACATATCGGCGGCACTGTAGCGGGTTTGGCAGTATTTGACATCAAATGAGCAAAGGATATAGTGATGATGGCAATGGGCAGATGAGAGGTCGAATAGGATAACCCAAACCCACGGAGGCCAGTGAAAAACAAGATGAGATGATCCCACCCAGACACGAAGCAGCAGAGTGCCATGTTCAAGAGCGACATACTGCCGACACGACTATGATTATTGTTCCATTTTCCCCACCATTTCTGGCAGGTACCCCGGTTATTTTTGGATGACAAGCTTGACGGGGATAGCATATGCTTGAAGAGTGTCATTTTGACAATGTCCGATGTCATCAAGTGTTTAACGAGCCTGACAAAGGAAAAACTCGGCATCTTTTCTTGTTTAGAGAGTCTGAAAAGACAGTAGAAAAGGAGACTCCAGGGGGGTCCTTTTTCGTACAGTTGTGTCTCTCGAGCCCGAAAAAGTATAAAACAATGCTCGAAAGAACCGCCCGACCATTACGATCGAGGAGTACTTTTCGTAAATAGTGTTTTTGACCTGAAAAAGTAAAAAAGCGGTCGAAAACACGTCGTTTTAGAGCCGATATCGAGTGCGAAACGACAAACACCCGGCAATCTTTTTAAGTTACACGGTCCGAAAAAGAGCTTAAAATGACCGCCTCTCGTTCCTTTTAACGAGCTGAAAGGAGACTCGGCTATCTTTTCTTGTTTAATGTCGGAAAAGAGCTTAAAGACGACATTGTTGGGGGCTAAGTGATTTCAGAACCATGATGATTTCCACCGTTTATACTAACCTGCACAAGAGCACTACCCGCATAAATCCATTCGATATGAGTAAAAAACATACTAAAACATGTATTTGACAAAACTAGGGCTAAATTTATGGCAAAAGGTGGCAAAAACCCAAAAATATGACAATTTTATAAGTTTTTGCTATAAATAGAAGAGGGTGAAAACTCATTTTTACCATTTTACCATTTCTGGATGCGAAGGACGTGGAGAAGCCAGAAAGTTGACGGAGTGATTTCCAGCCCGTACGGACACCATTTCTCGAACCGCTTCTTCCAGGTAGGTCCTCGCTCTCTTGCCCTGCATTTTGGTCGTTTTTGGTAGAATTTTAGCGGTCGAATTTGCCCAATCGGGCGAATTCTTAGTGCATGGATGCGCTCTCGGTCAGCGCGGATATCCCACGCGGGTCCGCGCTGGCCGAATTAGGACAAAACGTGGCCAACTTCGGGTCAGCGCGGAAAACCCGTGTTCTTCCGCGCTGACCTCGAAAATTAACAAAGGGCTGCCATGGCCAGCGCGTCTGTTTTTAAAACAGCCGCGCTGGCGCGGAAAAATTATTTGGTTTTAATTTGAACGTAAAAAATCCAAAGGCAGCACTTCTAATTTCTTTTCATGGTTCCTGCAGGACGTAATGGCTTTCCAATGGCAGGAAAGAGTGCACGATGTCGAAGATGTTGCTGCTTGGGCAAATGCGGATTGCTGCAATGCCATGCGGGCTTGCGGTTTTATGAAATTTTTCCTCACACCTCGCCTAAGAGCTCAGCATGATCTTCTCGAGCTACTGATCAGGGCATGGAACCCAGTGGATATGAAATTCACTATCCGGGGCCAGGATATCGAATTTGACCACATGGATATCTTCTTTTTGACTGGGCTGTCACGCCGAGGTGCGAGGCCCATCATAGAGGGGCAGCGACCTAGCGGCGGCACGCTAGATGATCTGATGGCTCGGGTATGTCCGGAGGCTGAGAAAGCGCGAAGTGGGAAAGTAGCAATCCCCACAGTGGGAAACATAGTGCTTCGCACCATTCTGTTCATGGTGACCCGGGCAGCGGGTAGTATGGCCAACCACGAGGCCTCAAAGACTCATCTCTTGTTAGCTCTCGATTGCCTTGAGCCTACAGTGTTTGATTGGTGCACAGCAGTGACCAATAACATGAAGAGGCAGCTGAGCAACTGTCGTCGCGGGGAGACGAAACAGTTCGGCTACGGGTCCATCTTAGTCTCGCTTATTCTAGAGCGAGTGCCAGCCATGCGGCTGCAGACGATGGCCGTGGATGCTCCTAGGGATCCTCGGGAGATGAGGGCCTCACGATGGGCTCGAATCATGCCACGCGGAGGTGGCGGCCGGCCACATAGCTGGGGAGCATTTTTCCGAGACTGGCTGGATCAGCAGGAGATCTTTGTGGAGGACTGGCCATATGCGGGCATGGATTTCCGCCATGACCCTGATCTGGCACTGCCCCCAGGTGAACAGTGGGATGATGCAGGTATAACACTTTGACTTTTGAATTTTTTAATGTTTTTGGATTTTTTTATGTACATGTCTTTAACAAATGTCATGGTATGCAGATGTGGGGCCTACTAGACCGATTGGCCTGGCTGCCACGGCACGGAGAGAAGGACAAGGAGCTGGGGTCCTGGCCTTAGCCCCTCCAGGGGTTGATACGTCAGAGACTGTGGCTCGCAACCTTGAGGGGTTGCTGGAGGGGGTGCCTGACTACCAGGGGGTCGAGGAGGTCCCCATAGAGCATCAGATCCATACAGTGGGGGTGCAACCCAGGGTGCACCGCCTTCTGAGGCGGGTGGCACGAGCAGCTGTGTACTACAGAGAGCATCATCCAGCCGAATAGTCGCCTAGGCTTTATTTCCACTGTTATTTTGAGACTCATGACTCAGACATACTGATTTTTGGACATATACACTTATTTTTGAGCGCCTTAGTGCGCCACACGATATATATATATATACATACCGGTTTTTGGATGGATCATTGTTACATGTGATGATGTTTTGTTTATGTTATGCATTTATTCAATACATTTGTGATCTTATGTATGAATTTGCACGACACATGACCCATGGATTTTATATTTTTTAATGCAAGCTTAAAAGCACTCATATGCAAACTATGCTTGAAATGATTTATTTACATATGCTTTACTCTATTATGCTTTCTATGTCTTCTTGCATGATGTTTATCTGTTACGCAAATGTCTATCTAACACATGATTTGCCAATGCGTCGGTCAACGTATTTAATCGTCTCGGAATGTGTTGATAAGTAATGTAATCAAAGTTCCGTTCTAACAATCTTACACGTAGGTACATCCTTAATATGCGCTGGTCTCTGACGGAATATCGCCCGTTGAGTTGATGGACAACTAGCTGGGAGTCCAGGTTCACCACTAGTTCGCGGATGCCAAGGTCAACCGCTTCGGCAAGTAATTCAATTACAGCGCTGTATTCGGCAACGTTGTTAGTGGTACGACCTAGGCAGACACCCTGAAGGTCTACCAATTCTCCGTGAGGATCGTAGATCACCCACGCCGCAGATGACAAATTGCAAGTACTACGGCAGGCGCCATCAGCGAAACCAACATAAGGTGCACTAGACATCTGCACAAGAAGAAGAAAACACAATAAGAGGCAAACACGCTTTCACACCAAGGTAAAACGAAAACATGCACAACACACAAAACACACGTATATACAAAGTGAATGCGCGAAGTTATGCATAATATTTCTTCAGATACAGCCCGTTGCGGGGCTTGTCCAGAGGATTTCCTTCATAATCAATCAACTCATATGCGCCCTTTTGTAAAACTCTTTTCACGATGTAGGGACCTAACCACATAGATTCGAGTTTTCCTGCCCCCAGCTTATCCTTAGCTTGATCGTAGAGCAGTACTAAATCTCCCTCAACAAAGGAACGCGGGTGAATATTCTGATCGAAGTGAGCCTTGACTCTCTTCTTCTGTGCTTCGATAGCCAGAGAAGCCAAACGACGAGTCTCGTCTAACCGTTCTAGGTAAAGAAGCCGTTCCTCCACCGGAGTGGTGTTGGGGGGTAACTCGACAGCTAATTTTAATGAAGGAATCTCGCACTCGACGGGAAGGGTAGCCTCCAGTCCATAAACCAACTGGAAAGGGGTGAAACCGGTGGCATCCTTCACAGAAGTCCGGTAGGCCCACAAAGCTGGGACAAGCATAAGGTGCTAGTTAGAATTGTGCGTATTGACGGTGCGCTGAAGCATAGTGATCAAGACTTTGTTCACGGCTTCAACTTGGCCGTTAGATTGCGGATAGTACGGTGTCGAACTATCTTGGCGCAAGCCTAGTTGGGTTGTTAGCTCCGTCATCATATGATTTCGGAAATGCTTTCCATGATCTATAACAATAGCCTGAGGGACTCCGAAACGAGTGATAATATGATTGAATAAAAACTGCGCCGCGGTGTAACCGTCTTCGTTTAATGTAGGCATCGCTTCGGCCCACTTGGTGAAATAGTCCACAGCAACGATAATGTACCCATGCCCCCCGGCCGAATGAGGGTTACAGGACGTATAATCGATGCCCCATTTTGCAAATGGACCTATGGTTACGACAGGGTGCAGTGGTGCAACAGGTGCACGCATCTTCCGGTGGTAAACCTGGCATTCGTGACATGCACGTACAGCAAGGATGCAATCCTTGAAAATAGAAGGCCAGAAATAACCAGCACGGAGGATCTTCTGAGCGGTAGCATATCCAGACATATGGCCGCCACAAGTGCCGGAGTGGCAGTCATTCAAGACTCTCTCAGCCTCCTCAAGGGTTAAGCATCGGCGAAGAACAGAATCGACGCCGAGGCGGTACAGGGTATCGCCCAAAATGCGATATGGTTGAGCTTGGTGACGAATTCGTCGTCGAGCATCTTTCGATGTGTTGGGACGAAACGAAGACGTTTGTAAATATACGATAATGTCCCCGTACCATGGGTCGAGAGTGCTGATGAGAAATAGCGTTTCATCCGGAATATGTTCCTCTGAACGGGATGGTGCAGACTGAGATGGTAAGGAGCAGAGTAGTTCGGCGAAGACCAGTGATTTCTTAGACTTGGCTGCAGTGAATTCCAAGTCGAACTCTTGGAGGATTACGATCCACTTGGAGTATTTGCCCCCCAGCAACTGACGTGACAAAATATAAGTCATGGGGTTGCAATCAGAGATCATGGTCGTCGTGCGCAACAGGATGTAATGACGGAAACGTTGGACGGCACAGACAGCTGCCAATGCCAACTTCTCGACGTATGCATAGCGAGTTTCCATATCCAGAAGGTTGCGGCTGAGATAATATACAACATGCTCGGTGCCATCATCGTCGTCTTGCACTAAAACCATGCCGATGGTGGTATCGGCGGCGGCCAAATAAAGGGTGTAGTCACGGTGGTAATTTGGAGGTCTTAGGAGCGGAGCTGAGACCAGAAGGTCTTTAAGACGCTCAAAAGATTGTTGAGCGATAGCGTCCCAGTGAAAGGGCGTGTCTCGCTTCAATAATCGCGTGAAACCCTTAGCCACCTCGGCATAATTTGGGATGAATCGTCTGAGAAAATTGGCTTTCCCCTGCAGGCTCTGTAACTGCTGTAGAGAGGCAGGGGGAGGAAGATTCAAAATGGCCTCGACCTTAAGGGGATCCAGACGGATACCTTCCCGGGAGACGATAAACCCGAGCAGTCGGCCAGATTCTACGCAGAAGACACACTTATGCGGATTGAGTCGAATACGGTAGTGTCGACAGCGGAGAAAGATTTCGCGTAAATGAGATGGATGGTCTTGACGTTTAGCTGAATGAGCTGGTAGGTCATCCAGGTAAGGTTGTACGATGTGTCGGATATCATGAAAAGCATACGACATCGCACGCTGGAAGGTGGCACCGGCATTTTTGAGACCGAAAGGTAGCTTCTTATAAGCGAAGGTGCCCCAAGGACAAATGAAAGCAGTCTTGTGCTGGTCTGCGGGGGCTATGTTGATCTGGTTGTAACCAGAGAAGCCGTCCATAAATGAATAAATTTCGCTTCCTGCGCAATCGTCGATAAGCTGATCAATAAAAGGCGTAGGAAAGTTATCTTTTGGACAGGCGCGATTGATGTCGCGATAATCAACAAAAACCCGAATAGTACCCTGTTTTTTATTCACAGGGACTATATTAGATACCCATTCCGTGAGAGGAATGGCATAGATGAAACCAGCTCGAAGGAGTTTTTCAACTTCGGCCTTGATGGCTGCAGCCTTTCGAGGGTGCACTGGGCGTAAACGCTGACGAACAGGCTTAGCGCCGGGATAAGTAGGGATTTCGTGCTCCACGATACTGGGGTCAATGCCGGGCATTTCCTCGTAAGACCATGCGAAAACGTCACGGAATTCACGAAATAAATCAGTGTAAAGTTGAATTTCCTCAGGAGTGCATGTGACTCCGATGTGAATATTTTCGACAACCCCTGTTTTGACAGAGATGTCGATAGCCAGAGTTTGCGTAATGTTACCCATGTTTCCTTCTGAAGACACTTGATACAACTGAACAGGCGTTTGGAGAGGGATAGATGGGACACGTGAAGCAAACCGCTCGAGACATGTGGCCATTTCCGAATGAGGAGGGAGAAACGAAGAGCGATGGTGGTAATCTGACCAAGGGAGCTCCTCGGGAGACATAGTCTCAATGATAGCCTCGTCGGAGGGAAATGATTCCTTCAGGGGATCTGAAGTGGCCTCTCCTCCCATCCAAGGGAAGCGGTCATATGAATCGGGAACACTGCTTGGAAAAGCAGGTTCGGGAGGTGGAGCCGATGCAGCGACTATCTCGATGTAGTTGAGCTCGGCGGGACTCAACGGCATCATCTCGCCCCAAGAGTCTTCCTGATTCAAGGGAGGGAGAACCCATGGATCAGAACGCACTGAGATCATGTTAACGGAGGCGAGATTTGGAGGTGGGAGGGGAAAGACTCCCATCAGGGAGGGATCTTTAAATAATCCAGCACCCACACTCACTAGCGATTTGGAGGTATGCTCTACGAATGGCACATTCCCTTCAGAAGAGGAAGCAAAAAAGGACAGCTGGTCCACTGTGACGATTTTCCCTTGGTGAGGGAAACGAACGACACGGAACAAAGAGGAAGCCACGGCCTGCATGGCATACGTCCAACTTCGTCCAAGGAGGAGGTTGTAGGTGAGATTAGCATCAACGACTTCAACCTCGACCTCTACCGTTTTCCCTTCTAAAGAGATAGGCAATCGCGGGAGGATACCATATGGACGAGATTCTCTTCCATCGAAAGCCTCTAGGGTGGTAGGAGACTGGCTCAGAGCAGGGGAACCAATAGCCTTCCAACAAGCAACCGACATGATGCAGGTTGAGGCACCTTCATCAATGACCGTACGATGGATCGTTTTGCCATTGATGAGAACCTGTATAAGGAAGGCCACCTGGTGAGGCAATCTCTGCGTAAAACCCTCGAGATCAAAAGAGATTAAATCCGAATCTGCCGGGTCTATGCCACCAATTGCTGATAGCAGGGACTTCCTCTGGGAGGGGCAGCTCTGGAGGACTTCTAATGCGGACATAGCAGACGGAGCCTGAGCTAAGTCCTCGACAATGCTATAATGCTGTGCAGCATGAGCATTGGGATTATAAGATGACTTCCTGAGTACACCTTTGGGAGGGGGTCGGGGGATCGTCTCGGTGCTGGGCCTTTCGATGTGAAGGGGACCAGAACTGGACAGAGGAGCGCTGGAGGGAACTTCCGGCTCCTTCCCGGCTGAAGATGGGTAATCTTTCGCTCGAGTTGTAACATGGATGGGGATGGTTCCAGCCATGAACACCTGAGAACCGAACGAGGAAGAGGATTGAGAAGGATCTGCCACCTGATGCGTCTGCTGGGATGGGAAAGGCTCTTTCAGCACGGCAGGGGACCCTGGAGCACCTTTCAAAAGCCGACTAACCTCGGACCGCCTGGGGCAATCCTTGGTGTAGTGATCCTCTTCGCAAATGAGACAAGGATACTTAGGCTTCCGTTTGGCTCCTTCCTCGGAGGGAGGTTTAGGAGGGTTCTGCTTCGGCTGTCCAGATTTATCTTTGGCCTTCCCTTTCTTTTTGCCTTTCGAGGATTTGTCTGCCGCGGTGGACTGAACGGCATTTACCTCGGAGGTATTCCCAGGAATAGATTGGCTCTGAGAAGCATTTTCGTTAGATGTATTTTGTTTCTGCTTCCCAGGGTTCGCGGCCGATTTCTTAGATGGTGAGTTTACGGAACCGATAACTCCATCAACAGAAGGCTTTGGTGGAGCTTTGGGTTGTCCGTGTCTCGGGGCATCTGGCAAATACTCATACAAGGTACCTGACTGAGAATACACTAAGTCCAGGTATTGAGCTCGCGCGATTGCTTGCTCCTCAGTTACACACGCCCCCATTGCGATATCCTTGGCAATTTTAGGGACAAAGGACGTGGTAAACCAGTCGGTCAGGAGTTGATCAGGGATCCAAAATTTAATCAAACGACGGCGCCTTCTCCATTCATGTATATGATCGGAGATGTGCGTTGCCGTATCCTGTTTTAGAGACGTGAGAAGATGGGTCCCAGTCTCGTACCGAATGGGTAACTGAAAATGAGTTAAAAAGGCCATAGCTAACGAGTTAAAATCAGAAAACATGCCGCGATTGAGTTCGATGTACCATTTAGCAGCTGAACCAGTGAGGGTCCTTTGAAAGAGGCGAAGTCGGATAGAATCATCAAGCCATGAGTTAGATGAGCACCAAAGGTGATAAGTCATTACATGGGCCTGAGGATCCTCTCTGGTTTTGCCGTCGAACTTTGGACAGTCACCCGGTATTTTGGTTGGAACCGGTGGCCAATATGGATTATGCAAGATAGGGTCATTTGTTAACTTGGACACATCAGGTTGTTCCAACGTTGCCAAAAATGGTAGCTGCGGGTTGAAGGACATCTGTGGCTGCGGATTCGAGGCGACATTAGGGTTCCACCCAGATTGGGGTTGCCCCCACGAACTTTGTCCGGACGGGCCCGACCCAAAAGGACCTGACGCGTAGGAATTTTGTCCCGACGGACCAGGTCCAAAAGGACCTGGCGCATAGGGAGTCTGTCCGTAGGAGTTTTGTCCGTATGGATTTTGGCCATATGCGGACGACTGTCCCTGTGTCTGCCCCCCAGCTCCCCAAGTATTAGCAGCTTGCCCGACAGGTTGACCATATTGATAATTTTGATAAGGAGTGGCCTGTGGTTACTGATAATTTTGATAAGGAGCATATTGATTTTGCCCCTGGGGTGGCTGGTAGCCAGATGACTGCTGGGTCCCATACGGAGCCTGGTAAGCAGGCTGCGTTTGGTATGAAGGTTGATAACCTGTTTGAGTTTGAGGCCCAGAGTAATGTCCTTGAACCGGCTGGGGTTGAACCATATGTCCCGAAGGTTGACTTGGTCGGATTCGAGATGGACCTGGTTGGCCAGCAGGGTAGCCTTGCTGGGCGCCAGGTTGTCCATGTGCCACCAAGGGTTGTCTTTGCGGAACGGATGGTCGAATCGGCTGGATAGCTGGTTGACGCCGAGGTTGGCCAGCTTGTCCAGTTTGACGATGAGGGTGGACACCGGGTTGATTCGGCTGTATAGACGGTTGGCCCGTTTGTCCCCCAGTGTGACCAAATTGAGAATAGGGCTGGGCTTGCTGCATAGCAGGTTTCCCCCCTTGGTGCATGGGCTGAGCAGAGGGTTGGCCTTGCTGTAGAGCAGGTTGCCCCCCTTGCCCAGAAGGATTCATGATTTGAGGGGTGGGTTGGCCCTGTTGAACATAGGGTTGTCCACCCTGCCCAAGAGGATACCCTTGCTGGACTACTGGTTGATTTGGAGGATTGTAAACTGAGCCAGTTTGTCCAGAGGGGTACCCTTGCTGGAAACCGAGTTGGCCTTGTTGAAAAGAAGGTTGCTCCGGTTGTCCAGTGGGTTGATTTTGATATGGATATGGCGGACCTCCAATGCCCAAGGGTTGTTCCTGGTAAGGTTGACCTTGTGGGCCCCCAGATTGTCCTGGGTCAGGCGGGCCATAAAGTGGTTGCCCCTGGGGGGTTTGCACGTAGAATGGCTGGCCTTGATTGGGTGGTCCTATGGGCTGCCTGGGAGGATCCCGGTTCCCTTTGAACATATGAGTAGCGTAATCGTACGTGATATTCAAGGGTTCCTCGTTTTCTTCGAAAGGGCGATGAGGGAGGCCTGAGACGCTCTCAAGGAACTCACCGTTTTCATCATAGAAAAAGAAGGGACCTTCGTAATCCGGGTCCGTTATGGGTTCCCCATAAGCATCATACGGCCCTGATCCTGGAATTCCACCAACAAAGGAACCAGCTTGAGGGATTTCAGACGAGGAAACCGGTACAGCACTGACGACCGGAGTCGAACGTGCTACACAGACAGTAGGTTGAGTGGGAACTGAGGTGACGGGCGTGTTAAGCCCTGACGTAAGGGGTGTACTAAGGGGTTGCGAAACAAAAGGCCCAGTGGAAGCAGCAAGACTAGGATCCCATATAGTTGTAGAAGTCGTTCTAGCGGCATACCTATCCCTCAGTGATTGGTATCGTGGAGGGAGGGGAGAGGAAGCCGGGATCGGGGTCTCGACGTCTGTGACCACGGGTGTCTCACCGGTGCTGGAAGCTGCCTCATCCATGTGGGACGAAGACATTGGAGACGACATACCGAGAGGGGTACGAGGGGTACGGGGGGTATAATCGGGCTCCCAGATGGGATTCCAATCCTCTATGTAATCTCCGTCGCCTGGGGCACGTATGTTGATAGGCCGGATACTCGGAACAATGGGAAGAGTACCGCTTACAACTGGTACCTCTGGAGCAACAGAGGACGGAGAACCTTGATCACTTAGACCGGGAGTTGATGGGTCAGCCAGGATGACCAGACCCCTTAGAAAACCTAAAGGAAACTAACGATAAAACCCTACTCAAAACTATCGCACACAAGATCTAAAATAGGTGATGTTATCGTGGCCAAATTAATTTTAAGACACAAGAACCAAACTTGACCTTTTCATGTTTCAGGAGTCGAGAAAAGGACGAAAAGATGACTCCAGTCTCCTTCGAATGTTTAATGAGCACGAAGTGACAAGACGCTCACAGGCACCTTTTCGTTTAACGAGTCCGAAAAGGATCAAAAGTGACTGCTCTGGAATTCTAGGTAGAGGGTGTGCCAAACTTTTTGCAAAACCACAGAATACTTTTTAGGGTACGGGTGGTCAATCTTCGTGAATGCTGTGTTCACTGCATTGCGAATCGTAGGGCGGCCGACTCGGCTTCCTATGGATAAAGGATAAAAGCCTAGTGGGGTCTCCCTATATACGCGACGGTACGTGGGAGTGCAGTCCGTGTTAGACCACTATCGAGTCACAGAAGGAGGAATCACCCAACCTAATGTGAAACAATAGTGACTATGTTTAAAGACGCCGGAACACGTCTCTAACCTAGACCTCTAGATATTTGCGTTTAGTTCCAATGCATTTTTAGATTCATTTGGTTCATTTTATAGTTGATCTTGAGATTAAGTTTCGATTTCAAGCTCTATCGTATGTTCGCTCACAATCACCTAGATGCAATCTATATGCCAAAGAATTCCGTTTTGTTCGATGAATTCTAGCTACGAGAGGGCAAGAAATTTTCTACCAAACAAAACAAGTACAAGCAAACAAGCAACTTAATGCAACTAAAGCGAGGAAAGGAAACTTTTCTTTTGAAGATGCAAATCAATGAAATGTTCTTTTCCTTTTCAATTTTCAAAAACAAAGCTACTAGTTTGATTTTCTTTCAGTGACACAAAGCATCTAAAATAATTTGGAGGAACCGGAACACCAAGTAAACTACTTAATGAAAGCACACAAAGTTCCCAAAACGCTCAACCAAAGCTTCCAAATCAAAGGAAAACAAAGGTCTGCACGAGCTATGTGATCTAAGCTCTGCAAGACAAGCAAGGATCGCAAGCAAGGAGGAAGCGAAAAGAAACCACTTGGAAACACAACCCAAAACACCCCAACAATCACTGAACAAGTGCATGAACAGATCTGAACTCGGCTGGTCGAACAAGCAAATAAGCTCCCTACGGCAGGCTTGACACACATACGGCCTCTAGATGTCCTAGAGCTAGAGTGCGAAATCAATAGAAAAAAGCAAACACCCGAAGGACGAGAGTCACAACCAGTCAACTAGAGACACAACACAATCCAGCAATTGCAAAAGCGATGATGGGAACACAAACCAAGCAGCGAAAGCAAAAAAGGGAAGGTATTTGCAAACTTGAAACTGAGCAAAAACGAAACCTTATGGAAACAAGCTCCGCAATCAAGCAGTTCAGAGTTCAAACAATGAAAAACAAGTCATCAGACAGGTGGAGAGAAGAAGGGAAAGTCACAGCAAGAGGTTCAGGAGGCCAATTTGGTCAAAAATGAGTTTTACAGGATCAGCGCGGGTAGCCTTCAGCAACTCGGCGCTGACAGGGGGAGGCCTGTAGCAACTTTGCGACGTCAGCGCGGAAAGACAGGAATAAAGCGCGCTGTCTCAGAAAAACGAGGTCAGCGCGGAAAGAAAACACACAGACGCGATGACAAGAAACACAAAGAAGCGGCGGCGCGATGCCAGCGCGGAAGGACACGAATAAAGCGCGCTGTCTCTGAAAACGAGGTCAGCGCGACTGTTAGACGTACAGGCGCGATGGAAAGAAAACCCAAAAACAGGGTCGCGATGTCAACGCGACTGTTTGGAATTAAAACGCGCTGAGCACAAAAACAAGCAAGGCCAAACTAAAAACTTCCCAAACCAAAGGCAAGAGCTTTTTAACAATAAATATGCTTCCCAGAAACGCCCAGAAAGTTCATAAGCAAAAGAGACAATCCCAAAAACTCGAAAAGAGATCAATCAAAGCCAAACACAAAAGTGGACTCAAGAGACAAAAAGGCTGATCCCCAGCGGAGTCGCCAAATTGTTGGAGAGGTAAATCCCCTCTACGAGTAGAGGCGATCCCTACTAGCCCAGCAGGGGTCTAGCAACAATCACACAATGCTGCTACGCATGTTCCTAACTACAATTAAACAAGAGGTAAGAAGCACCTACTTGGATTCCTGCGCTGTCATTTGACGAAGAGATGTTGTCTTCGCTCCTCCGCTTCGGCTGATCACAATCCTCCGCGATCTCCGCGAATAGATACCTGCACACACGAAGGGGAAAAAAACACAAGCGTGAAATCTAATAAAAGTAACCATAAATCAGTCAGAAAAGATGTAATTCACATTTAACCATTGCATAGACAAATGAGAATGGAACAATAATAGCAGTCATCTATTATTAATCAGAATAGAGAAGAGTACAACCAAATGTTCTGACGTCGGTAACCTTCTCAGGAGGGGCCAGTCAGCATGTATCTCAAGCATTCACCTTTGGGGATGATTCTCCCAAGACAAACAACTCTCTCTCTCACACAAATAGCACAAAACAACCTTCCCTAAGCAATCAATCACTTCCACACCTGGCACACCACACCTATAGCAGCAATCTAAGCACTACAAGCTCTGTACAATCCAAGCTATTCCAAGCTAAGTCTAACTAGCTGCTCATGGTAATGGTGGAAGTTTATATAGGAGAAGGAGTCTCCTAAAAAGGTGGAAGGATGAGCTTATCTTTGAGAGAAACGGTTGCAAAGGGTCGAACAGTCATGCCATAGAAGGGAGTCGACATTCACAAAGCTAACAACCAAGCCTGGATTTATCTGGAAGGCTGATTGTTTGAACAAATTCGCCCAAACTGGATCAGCGCGGATAATGAGGAAACTGACGCGATGTCGCCGCGTCTACATAACTGGGACAGTCATGTCAGCGCGGAAGAACACGGGAAAGACGCGCTGGCGACCAGCGCAGAAAAGTGGTGTCCTTCGGAAAAGTGGTGTCCTTCCGAGCTGTCAGCGCATTGAATACACTATGGAGCGCCAGTAATCGCGGATATTTTTCAAACAGACGCGCTGATGCATAAAACTTTAGAAAAATGGGTTTCTGGGCTAGTTCAGAAGACATGAAGCTTAGTGATTGACACAGCAGGGTGACTGACAGGAAGGCAGTGACAAATTACTGTGTAACAGTGTTAAAGAGTGCAACTAGGGGCTATTTCCACTTCTTAAAAGCCTGTTATATATATATATATATATATATATATATATATATATATATATATATATATATATATATATATATATATATATATATATAGTAAAAATCATAAATAGTGAATAATTAACTAATAATTAGTGATGAAGAGTCATGTCTCCAAGGACATGACCATTCGTGAATGGGTACTAGCTAGATATATAATTGGGACCCTCAGTTGTAATCAAATAATCTCATATCTTCTTGTACGTATTGTTGATGCTCTATGTACAATTATTTTCAATGATAATAAGACATTGAAGTAATTGTTGAAAGCATGGAACATACCACAGAAATTAACAAAGGTTGGGCCCTTAATATTGTCTGACTCAATAATGCACTCCCTTTGATTTTGTTGGGTCTCCCCCTAACATCTTATCCACATTAGTTACTTCCCCTAACTATGACATCAATGAAAGCATTAGAATAGAGGGTTATTGAATTATTTTTTATTTGAGCAAAAGGTCTGTAAATGATTGTTAAGAACAGAGCATACTCTCACACTTGACTTTGATCTCTAGAAATCATTTTATAATAAGAAGTGATTTTGAATTCAGGAGGAATAAAGTAGAGTTTTATTATCTAATCCCACACACACTTTTCCAACACCTTATAAACTTACAATATTTCATATTGATAATTTAATGTTCATTAATTAAGGTAATTAAATTTCCTGACATTTTTGGCATTATTATTGGGGATGTGTTAAAGAATTAGGTTTTTTTTATGTTGTTTTCATTTTGAATTTCCATTGTATTATTATACTTTTTTGTTGAAAATGCAACAAGAAAATCCTAACTTAATTTTTTCCTTGAAATAAATTGGGAATAAAATTGTAATTCCACATCTCATGACAACTTGTATTAGTTAACTAAGGTAATTTGACTTAATAAAATTGTAATTCCACATCTCATGACAACTTGTATTAGTTAACTAAGTTAATTTGACTTAGTTGGCTTAGTTAATTCGAGTTGATGTTCTAACTTGAGTCATGTAGAGTGTCTCATACTTTATAGGAGCCCTGGTTGAGTTTATTGTGAGTTGTAATTAATTAATTCAGTCTAACTGAGTTAAAGTCAGTTAAACTAGTTCCAACTGTTAGAGGAACTAGTGGGAGGTCTAGTAGTGTGGTGCTGCCTATAGTGTAGTGTGGTGATGCCTGCAGTGATCAACCAGTAAAATGATGATTCACTCATAAATAACTCATGCATGTCAGATTTGAGATTTCCCAGTTGAGATTGGAGTGCAGGGACACTGTATTAACGGTTGTATAATCATCTGAATTGTACAAGTGGTGCATGCAGCCATAGGAAGGGCTATGAGGATTGTGCAATTCCAATTAAGGAATTTCCCTAATTAATAGGGGGATAATTCTCAAGGAAATAATGCAAGGAAACAAGGACTTGGGAAAGCAGAAAATTAGCTGGCTATTGGCCTAGGCTTGTCTAGGAAGCAGTGAGACAAATAGAGATAGTGCAAAGATTTGTCAGGCTTGAGCAAAGCATTGTAATATTCTCATATTTTATGACTAATGCAATATATAGATAACAAGGGTTTTTAGTTGTGGATTTACCTAGGAAATCATTGTTTAATGTTTTGATTGAATTCTTTCTCTTGTATGATTCGCGATTTCGCAATCCTTTAATTGTTTCTGCTGACGAGTAGAGTAGATTCAAGTCTTTTGTTTCAGCATATTACATAAGCAGTTTGAATCTAGAAGGAGTTTCTACATTTTTTTGTGCAAAAGACTTGTTTTAGTACTAACATTGCAGAGGTGGAGAGATAGTCAATAGTTATTAACCATGTTGGTACTATATGAATAGACCTAGGGATAATCAAAGTAGATTTCATAAATGTGGTGGTAGATTAGTTTTGATTCTATTAGTGGAATTATCTAGTAGTGCTAAGAGAAATCCACCACATACTAACCTATTGGTAGGGAGGAAAATAGGAATAAATTTAGTGGCTCCACAAAAACCAAAAGAAAAATTAGTTATAGATAGCCCTGTAGGGAAACGATATACACCAAGTGAAACATTGGAACAAATACATGTTTCTACATATCCTGCAACTTATTATACTTTGATCGGTGAGACCATAAAGGAGCCAAAAGAAGAAGAATCAATCCTTGAACCCAAGTTTCTCATAAGAGCTAAGAACAACCTATTATGGGGTTGGTGTAAAGACATGGGAGAAGGAGAAATACAAATATACATGAATCCAAATTGTGAAACTAATGCAATTGCATAATGAGAGGTAAATTTTTGGTTCCCCATAATGGACCCTACCATGAATATAGAGTTGAAGAACATTTCTTTGTTTCCACTATATGGTGACAGAGAACCCTGGTGCATTTAGCTTGAATTTGATATCTTATGTCAAATTTATGACTATTGAAATGATGCTAAAAAACTATAATAATTACCTTTGACCCTCAAGGACTCAACTTTATGCCGGTATATCAAGTTGGGGGGAAATAATATCATAACTTGTTGAGAAATGTAACTAGTTTTAATCTTAACTATTGTATTTGAGTCATGATTTAATGTATTTGTCAAAAGAAAGGAAAAGAAAGTTATTTGTAAAAGGAAAAATATTTAGTAGCATGGGTTTCATGATTATTTATTTTTCCTGTAGGTCAAAAGCACCCCTTGAGTGCTCTAGGGTTTGTGTCTCGAGTCAAAGTATTAATCATGGTGTAAAATACCTTTCTTCGGCTCATTATGTCAAAGAAAATTATATTGATTTAATTTGGTCATTTTCTCCACCACCATCAAGTTGACCTGTTCATTCTACAAGTTGGCCTCAATATTCTCATGTTGGCCACAAAGAAAAGTCACATACTACTATATATACCCATGAGTTTGACTTAGTTTGTAAAGGGAGACAAAAGAGATTCATTCTGCAGTAATCAAGTTAAGAAAGGGAGTGCAAGGAGCCTAATAGTGATGGACTTATCATTGCATAAGTAAAGAAGACCAAATGAAGAAGAATAGAGGCCAAATTTATGTCTTTACTCTGTCACATGTGCAAAATAAGTATGTAATGGAACAACAAAGTTGCAGGGCCGAAGGTACAGTATGAGCTTCAAAATGAGAGAAAAGGACGAGATGTTGTTAACGTGTTTCTAAGGAGCAGACTTGTAAGTTTGACTGATCACATTGGGATGCTAACTTCATGGATGGTGGAAGGTCTTGGTTGTCTCATTTGATTTGGTTCTTGAAGAAGAGAAGAGATTTTTGGGTTTTCCTCTCAAGGAGGTGTTTTTCCCTGGCTATTATGAAACCAGCTCACAAAAAGATAGAAAAGATAGATCAACGCCTTAGAATTCAGCCTCTTTGAGGGGGAAACCTCCTTTACATTACACAAATGAACAATTCTTAGATGATACAATTGACAAGGACTCCCTTCTATATATAGGAGTCTAAGGGGTCATAATATAATCAGAGCCGACATAACAATAATAATGTAAGGGCACAATAATAACAATAGTGGGCTTCTATGGGGCACAATAATAACAATATGGGGACTACATGGGCACAACAATATAATAAGGGGGTTGTACTAATAACAATAAGGGGTTACACTAGTAGTATAGGGACCTAATGTTCCCCTCTCCTCCACAAAGTGTTGTCCTCAATGCTTGAGTAGTTCTTGATGCTTCTGTATAAAATTCTTGTCCTCCCATGTGAAATCTTCTTGTTTCTGTATAAAATTCTTGTCCTCAACACTTGAGTAGTTCTTGATGCTTCTGTATAAAATTGTTTGATCGATTTCCTAGCTGTAGGGTTCTTGTTTTTGTGACTGCTCTAGGATCCAATATGATTTTTCCTTCCTCTTCAAGTTCTGGCAATATTGTTTGAATTGGGATATTCTGCGACTTTTGAATTAGTGGCCACACTTCTTTGTCCTTTTTCCGTTCATCCCTTGCTTCATTTATCCAATCTAGTTGGATAATAGAAATAGCAAAAAAAAAATCTTCCACATCCTCGTCCTTTCTTGAGAGTGCATCTACAACAAAAAATTTCTTCCCTTTTCTGTAGATGATGTCAAAGTCATAACCCAACATATTTGTGACACATTTTTTCTCTTCTTCTAAAGACAATCTTTGTTCTAAAAAGCATTCAAGGCTATTATGACCCACTTTTACCTTGAAGTGTCTTCCCATTAGGTAAGGTCGCCATTTCTAAAGTCATGTAGTATTGCCAACGTTTCCTTCTCATAAATAGCTTGCTTGACATGTAGCCGTAAAAATACCCAATCTCCTACATCAAAACTTCTTTCATTGCGATCTTGATCTGCCCATTGTTTCATTTGATTCTACGCCAAAGTGGCATTATCCTTTAAAAGTTGGAGAACTTGTTGTTCATGCTCGATGTGATATTTCACTACTTGAATCTTTTTCTTCTTGATATGTCTTTCTATCTTGAGAGTTTGAGGAGTCGTAATTTCTTCCAATGCATTACAAGATATGGTTGGATTCATTTCTTGATGCTCGATGTGATCTTTCCCTTCTTAAACATTTTTCTTCTTGATATGTCCTTCTATCTTGATAGTTTGTGGAGTGGTAATTCCGGCTAATTCATTACAAGATATGGTCAGATCCATTTCTTCTTTCTCGATGTGATCTTTCACTTCTTGAACCTTTTTCTTGTTGATATGTCCTTCTATCTTGTGAGTTTAAGGAGTGTTAATTATTGCCAATGATTTACAAGATATGGTCAGATTCATTTCTTCTTTCTTTGGGGTTGGTTCCTAGTGCATATCCTCTTCTTTTGATGTTTCTTGATCCTTTTCTTCCTCCTCTTCATAATCTATGTAAAATAATTTCTTCTCAGCACACTTATGACCTTTAGTGCATTTGCTATCCCAATTGTAACAAAGCCCTTTTTCTCTTTTTTCTTCCAATTTTTGTCATGTAAACCTTGTAGGTTATGGAAGGCTAGGAGAAAAAACACTTCCATAATTATAGTTGTGAGTGGTGGGGTTCCTTGTTTCCATAATTTCGCTTTCAATTTTCCTTGCCAACCTGAATGCCTGCTCCAATGAATCAGGTTCCCATAGATGAACCTCATGTTGAATGTTATCCTTTAAAGTCCCTATGAAGACATCAATCCTTTTCTTCTCTAGAATATAATTTACCCTTATATTCAATTTTTGAAAGTCTTCAATATGCTCTTCCATTGAATCCTTTTGTTCAAGAATTATCAATTGGCTAAAGAAGGTGTTACTCTTTGTATCCTCATAATGTGCTATCATTTCTTCCATGAAAATTGACCAAGTGACAAGTGCTTTACGAGAACAAAGCCCTTTATACCATAAAAATTAATTTGGTTCTAAATATAATGATGCAATATGTACCTTTTGTAATAGTTGAACCTTATGTAGATCAAAATATTGCTCCATCTGTAGTATCCAATTTATCGGATCATTGCCATCAAACTTCCTCATATCGCCTTTTCTTGATTTTAGGAGCTTGATATTGAAACGACTGTAACTCACTAATTTTATATCTCCAAGTTCTGAAATTGCGTCCTGTAGTAGCCCTCTGAGTCCTTTTTCTAACCGCACAAGTCTGATCAAAATATGATTCTCCAAGAAAGAGTTATTCTCAATCTCCTAAGATGACCTGATTATATAATTTTTCAGTAAAGAAAATTTGTACGACGTGCCACGTGTCACTGTTTCAACCTTCGGATCTGAACAATATACACAAAAAACTACAGTCTGTCCTCTCTTTCTGTAAATTCTTACAAAATTTCAGTTTGTTTCTCAGAGAGAAAGTTATGACGATTTTCCCAAGGTCACCTGTTTAGAATTTAATTCAGGAGTCTGCAAAAACCCTAACTTCCTCAGATTATATCTCCGAAAATATAGCGAGAAAATATTAGAGAAAATAATTTTTTCACTACGAAGTTTCAAAAGCTAAAAGAAAAATCCATTTCAGAAGATAACGATCTGAACCTCACATCCGAATTTCAGATCTTGTGTTGCTATATTTTCGGAGATATGATTTGAGGAAGTTAAGGTATTTGCAAGCTCTAGAATTTCATCTCAAAAAAGTTATCGTGGAATTTTCACTATAATATTTTTTCTACAAAGGTTAAGACTATAAAATTAAAACCCGTTTAATCTGAAAGTTTGGTGAAGCTTGGGTTCGAATCTCTGATATTTTCTAGCTATATTTTCAGAGATATGATCTGAGGAAGGTAGGGTTTTTGTAGACTCCCGAATTACATTCTAAACGGTGACCTTGGGAAAAGCGTCATAACTTTCTCTCTCAGAAATAAATTGAAATTTCATAAGAATTTATATAAAGAGGACAGACTGTAGTTTTCTGTGTATATTTTTCATACTGAAGGTCGAAACAGTGACACGTGGCACGGTGTACAAGCTTTCTCTTCTGAAATATTATATAATCAGGTAATCTTAGGAGATTGGGCATAACGCTTCCTTGGAGAATCATATTCTGATAAGACTTGCGGGGTTAGAAAGAGGACTCAGAGGACTACTGCAAGATGCAATTTCAGAACTTGGAGATCTAAAATTAGTGAGTTACAGTCGTTTCAATATCAAGCTCCTAAAATCAAGAAAAGGAGATATGAGGAAGTTTGATGGCAATGATCCTGTAAATTGGATACTACAGATGGAGCAATATTTTGATCTACATGAGGTTAAACTATTACAAAAGGTACATATTGCATCTTTATATTTAGAACCAAATCAATTTTTATGGTATAAAGGGATTTGTTCTCATAAAGCACTTGTCACTTGGTCAATTTTCACGAAAGAAATGATAGCACATTATGAGGATACAAAGAGTAGCACCTTCTTTATCCAATTGATAAATCTCTAACAAAAGGGCTCAACGAAAGAGCATATTGAAGACTTTCAAAAATTGAATATAAGGGTAAATGATATTCCAGAGAAGAAAAAGATTGATGTCTTCATATGGACTTTAAAGGATAACATTCAACATGAGGTTCGTCTTTGGGAACTTGATTCATTGGAGCAAGCATTCAGGTTGGCAAGAAAAATTGAAAGTGAAATTATGGAATCCCACCACTCATGACTATAATTATGGAAGTGTTTTCTCTCCTAGCCTTCCACAACCTACAACGTTTACATGACAAAAATTGGAAGAAAAAAGAGAAAAAGGGCTTTGTTACTATTGTGATAGCAAATACAATAAAGGTCATAAGTGTGCTGAGAAGAAATTATTTTACATAGGTTATGAAGAGGAGGAAGAAAAGGATATACACCAGGAACCAACCCCAGAGAAAGAAGAAATGAATCCAATCATATCTTGTAAAGCATTGGCAGGACTTAACACTCCTCAAACTCACAAGATAGAAGGACATATCAAGAAGAAAAAGGTTCAAGAAGTGAAATATCACATTGAGAAAGAAGAAATGAATATGACCATACCTTATAATGCATTGGCCAGAATTACCACTCCTCAAACTATCAAGATAGAAGGACATATCAAGAAGAAAAATGTTCAAGAAGGAACAGATCACATCAAGCATCAAGAAATGAATCCAACGATATCTTGTAATGCATTGGAAGAAATTACGACTCCTCAAACTCTCAAGATAGAAAGACATATCAAGAAGAAAAAGATTCAAGCAGTGAAATATCACATCAAGCATGAACAACAAGTTCTCCAACTTTTAAAGGATAATGCCACTTTGGTGCAGAATCAAATGAAACAACGAGCATATCAACATTGCAATGAAAGAAGTTTTGATGTAGGCGATTGGGAATTTTTACGGCTACATGTTAAACAAGATATTTATGAGAAGGGAATGTTGGCAATACTACATGCACTTAAGAAATGGCTACCTTACCTAATGGGAAGACACTTCAAGGTAAAAATGGATCATAATAGTAAATAATTTTTAGAACAAAGATTATCTTTAGAAGAACGGAAAAAAATGGGTCACAAATATGTTGGGTTATGACTTTGACATCATCTATAGAAAAGGGAAGAAAATTTATGTTGCAGATGCACTCTCAAGAAAGGATGAGGATGTGGAAGCATTGTTTTGTGCTATTTCTATTATCCAGCCAGATTGGATAAACGAAGCAAGGGATGAATGGAAGAAGGACAAAGAAGTGTGGCCACTCATTCAAAAGTTGCAGAATATCCCAATTCAAACAATATTACCAGAACTTGAAGAGGAAGGAAAAATCATATTGAAACATGGAGCAGTTACAGAAACAAGAACCCGACAGCTACGAAATCGATCAATTTCAGAGTATCTTATCAAGTGGAAGAACTTACCCGCTGAAGATTCCACATGGGAGGACAAGAATTTTATACAGAAGCATCAAGAACTACTCAAGCGTTGAGGACAACACTTTTTGAAGAAGAGGGGCATGTTAGGCCCCTATACTACTAGTGTAACCCCTTATTGTTATTAGTACAACCCCTTATTATATTGTTGTGCCCATGTAGTCCCTATATTGTAATTATTGTGCCCCATAGAAGCCCAATATTGTTATTATTGTGCCCTTACACTATTATTGTTATGTCAGCTTTGATTATATTATGACCCCTTAGACTCCTCTATATAGAAATGAGGTCTTGTCATTTGTATCATCTAAGAATTATTCATTTGTGTAATGTAAAGGAGGTTTCCCCCTTGAAGAGGCTCATTTCTAAGGCGTTGATCTATCTTTTCTATCTTTTTGTGAGCTGGTTTCATAACACTGGTTGAGAGCCTACATCCTCTATCATTGATCTTCATGTTTTGCTTTTGGTAGTTGCTTGTTGATAAGAAGACATCAAGAAATCAAAGAAGAGTTATAAGAAAATAATTAAAGATCACAAGTAATTTTCAAGTTAAGAAAATATTTCCTCCTTTATGATTTTCTAACATGGTATTAGAGCTACTAAAAAGGAGTAAAATGAAAAAGGCAACTAGAAGAGCAATGTTATAAAAGCAACTTTCTAGGCACATTTAAAATTTCATGCCTTTGCAATTGGGCCACAGACCTAAGCCTATAAGAGGAGTTGATTAACATCATTTGAATATTTGAAAGATTAAAAATAAGCCTTAACAAGGTTGAGTCCCTTGTGATAAAAAGAGAAGTTCTGTGCTCAAAGTTTAGGGACTCAAAAATTGTTTGAACCTGCAACATTATGTGCAAATTACCTTAAAGATCTTATTTTTGTGCATAGATGACCAAGTCATATAATTTGTATACTAAAATTAGCCATCATAGCCAATGAAAAGAACAAACCTAGTTCGAGTTTGCATAGAAGCATTAAAGGCCTAATTGGAAGGCCTATGGTGAAGCTACAATACTTGTGTGATACAAGCTACAAGATGACATTAATTTATCTATAATACAAAATACATGACCAATACAAGACAATACCATAAAAGTGATGCCGGAATATGAAGGTGACTTTACTTTGTAGAGGTGACAACAATGCATTGACATATACATACATACATACATACATACATACATACATACATACATACATACATACATACATACATACATACATACATACATACATACATATATATATATATATATATATATATATATATATAGTCTCTGTAGAAAATTAGGACGACATCTCAAAGAAAGAAAATATCATCGAAATGAGTTACAAAAAAGTAAGTGTATAAGGGAGTTCAATATAATTATGAGCATAACAAGTAAAAATTATATTGTTGCATGTTAATATAAAACTCTTTCATAAGGATATGAAATTCAATAAATGTAGTTGGCAACAATGTTTTCTATACAATGCAAATATGTGATGCATGTCAAGTCCAAAACGATAGATCAAAGATTTGGAAAAGGCCTTCGAGTAATCTCATTAATCTAAAGTTACTAAGTCCTAAACAAGTTTGAAGTCACCTTGTGAAAATATCTCGACGGAAGTTGCAATACCTTTGAAGGAAACCTTTGACCTCAACATCTTAGAGAAAATATTGCAGTAGACTTGTTGTGAAGGAATAAGGTACATATAGAAATATTGATCTTATACCATGGGGATTGATTTGTTTTTGTATGATTATATTTGTTGTGCTAATAACAATTACAGATTTATAAACATGTACTTGCTTCTTTCTGTTTGTGTTGAGGTTTCCTTAGTTGTTGGTGCTTACAAACAGGTAAATTTACATAAGTTAAATAAGAAATTCTTGAGAAAAATAGCTTCAAAAATTAATAATGAAAAAAAAAACATTTACAGTACAACAAACCATCAAAGAGACACATTAACACAATGCTTTGATGAAGGAATTCATACCCCCAGGCTACATCTTCTTGGTCCAGCTTCCATGGCTTGGGCCTTTGTATTAGCTAAATGTGGAAAAAATGATGTTTATGAATCTCTGTGGCTCTTGATACTTGCACCAATGTGTTCAGAAGGTCCAAATTAGCTAAGAACAATTTTTTTGATATCAATTTGGTCAAAAATTGAGCAAGTTATGGTTCTCTATAAGGAAATCAACATTCACTTGCCTTGAGGATCCCATTCTATACCTGTACTTGTCTTTGCCCTTTTCAAGCTGATCTTGCATTGTTTGTTGCACCATTTTTAGTCGTTCATAGAAAATCATGGTTTTGTCCATGTCACCATCAAAAGAAACATCCTTCTTACCAAGATGACATAACAACATATAATGAAAATGGACGAAGAATTTCACTACTTGGTTTTCTTGACTCAAGCACGATTGTACATCTTGAAAGTATGAAATTTTATGAACATAACTTTCATGTAAAAGATAATGATGCTTGAATACAACATTTACATACCAATAGGCCTAAAAGGCATAAGAATGAACTTGTTCCTTATACCTCTTTTGTACCTTCGAACCAAGTAAAATTTTTGATTGGTATCCATCCAATGAAAGTGCATGGATCGTTGCAACTTAATATTTACACCATAGAAATCTTCTAAATGAAATAATATGGTGAAGTTTCTTGCATAAACCTGAAACTCAAATGAACCTTTCAAGTTTGAAAGAGCATAAAAAAGAATTGAACTGATCTTTTGGTTTGAAGAAACACATGCCTCTTGTTGTTTGCCTCCCCACTGGAAGACTTTGCACACACATGACAATACATGCCAAGGAGATCCAAAAGAAGAAATGTCAACACCAACTCTCCTTCAACATTGGGATGCTCCCAAAAAACCTCTTATCAAAATGACGATCTTGAGCATTGACTAATCAATAATGGCATCCAACTTGGAGAGGCTTGCCTTCAACTTACCTACTCCAATGTCATGGCCCAAATGCATCAAAGAAGTGAAAGCCAACTTGTACTTTGATATCTTCAAAACATCAAACAATTTTCCTTCATAGATGACATGTGCATAAGAAAACTTTCTAAACATGTGTATGTTACCCAAGTGGACAATTTCTTCAAGAAAGGACTCTTTTTTTCCATAGAAGTGCTACAAAGAACATACAACATTAAAATCCATACAAACCATTCTTGTTTGGTGTTATGTATATTCTTGCATTGACCTCTTTTTACAACTTTGCTTTGGCGAAAACTACTCCTTTTGTTCTCTTTCTTGAAATATTACCATTCTTCTTTGGCACCATAACCATTGATGCACAACATAGCATAAGGGATGATTGAAAGAGCCCATTGTTCAACAAAATTTTGCATTGCGTTGGTGTCTCTACACTTTTCAATTTTGTCAACCCTTACATGCTAACATCACAAAGAGAAACCTCTTGCTGCAAAGATATTTCATGTGAAGTTTCTTTCTCCTTGAAGGACGATTCTTTCACAACCTGAAATACTTCATCACTCTAATGAACTAAACCAACGAAATCAGAATTGAAACTTGCATTACATGCCACAAAATTTTCATAAACAATATCATCATTTGGATTGAACATGAGAAGTACTAAACTTTTACTTGAATTCACTAGTCTTTTTGCCTCCCCTGCGTTAACCAAAGGAATGTTTAGCTTTTTTTGATGGGCTCCACTATGTACTCCACAGCATCCTTGAACAAGTGATACTTGTTTTCATGGCTGTAAAAGACTACTTTTTGGTCATACAAATGTGGACTACCCAACACCACCCCTGAAATATCAAGCGGTACCACATCTAACTCTACTTCGTCAACAAAATTTGCAGTGATTGCAAACTTAAACAAACATTTTATTGTAACCTGTAAACTTGTGTCTCTTGTTACCCATCCCAAATGGTATGGTGTATGGTGAGGTACAGTTTCAAGATTCAATTTGTTGACTAAGTCTTCAGAGATTAGATTTGATTATGACCCACTATCGAAGAGTGTGTCAATCTTGGTGTGTTTAGATATGACCCTAACATGAAATAACTCAATTCGTCTCTTTTCATCTGGAGTAGTAGTAGTGTTATAGTTTTGTGAACTAGTGCTTGTAATATCTTGTTTTCCTTTGATTCCCATGACAGTGATTTTGTTTTCATCACCTGATTCATAACCTAAATCTTCGCGAGCGATAGCAATGGTTTTTTGTTTCCCTTTATTGTTGAGATTTTTTTGTCTCATTTCTGGATGCAATTTTCAACAGTGGGCTTCATCATGCCCCACTTTGGAACATTGTTTGCATGTGATTTTCTCCCCTTCTTTCTTCACACTTTCATTCTTCTTTGCCTTTCATTTTCCTCCTTTCTCTATCTCCTTACCCTTAGGTGGCTTTTTATCACTACTATCTTCATAAGTGTTCTTTCCTCTAGATCAAGACGCATGGCTTGCACACATACTTCATCCAAATTAGTTGGATTGAACATAAGAATAGTGTGTTTAAGATAGGAATGTAAACCTCGAATATATTTCAGCAATGTATCTTGAGAATTCAAATTCACTCCTAATAACAAAGCCCTTTTCCTAAACTCTTGTGAATAATCTTGGATTTTTTGGCCTTTAAGCTACCTAAAATTCTGCGAACTCATAATGGCTTTTTGCATATATGTTAAAGGATAAAACTGTATTTTAATTGCAGAAACAAATTCAACCCAAGTGATGGATATCTTACCATGGATTCTCATTTCCTCTTGTGTCCGTGCTTCCCAACAAACTAGTGCAACTCCTTCTAGCCTTAGTGAAGCCAACTAGATCTTTATGTCATCTTCTTGAAGGTTATGAATTCTGTAGTATACCCCCAACTATCGAATCCAATTGTCTAACTTTTATGCATTCACCTCTCAATTGTACATGGGAAGGTCGAATTTTATGTCCAATTTCAGTAATGGAGTTTTTCCTTTTGGAGTTTTGGAATGAGTATGGGAAGTTGCAGTGGTGGTAGTGGAAGATGATGCTGTGTGAGATGGTGAAGATGATGAGGAAGATGGTGAGGATGGTGGAGATGGAGGTGGATTTCCACCATTCCCTTTGGAACCATTCTTCTCATATTTTTGGTCTTCTGAGCTTCCTTCTTCATGCGGAGGTTTAGAACTCTCTCCAACCATTCTAGTGTTCCTCCCTTCATAGAGGACACCATCTCAGTAAAAGAATAGAAATCTGAAGAGGGACCTTCAGGTTCTCTTTCTCTAGACATAACGACTATGGATTCAAGCTTAGAAATTTGTACTGATTTTACCTCTTCAATCTCAGTTGAAGGCAAAACTTAAGGAGTTTTAAGTGCAGCTGGAATTGGAACTTTGGGTACTGGATATTGTGGCCTTGTGACTCTCCTTCTTCTGGGCATTACCTCAGGATTTGCAACCAATAGCTTCGCTTCTGCTTTTTGCAACTTTAACCTTGTAATCATCACAAATTTGCAACCATTAAAACCCTAAATGCACAAACTCAAGCAATCAAGCAATTCAACCTTGAGCTCTGATCCCAACTTGATATGCTTTTGTATGATTATTTTTTCTGTGCTAATAACAATTATAGATTTATAAACATCTACTTGCTTCTTGCATTTTGTGTTGAGGTTTCCTTAGTTGTTGGTGCTTACAAACATGTAAATTTCCTTAAGTTAAACAAGAAATTCATGAGAAAAATAGCTTCAAAAATGAATAATGAACAAAAAACATGTATAGTGCAACAGAACATCAAAGAGACACATTAACACAGTGTTTTGATGAAGGAGTTCACCCCTCGTGGGCTACATCTCCTTGGTCCAACTTCCATGGCTTGGGCCTTTGTATTAACTCAATGTGGAAAAAATGTTGTTTACAAAGCTCTATGGCTCCTAATACCTGCACCAATGTGTTTAGAAGGTCCAAATTAGCCAAGAACACTTATTTTTTATCTCAATTTGGTTGAAAATTGAGAAAGATATGCTTCATTCAATTTTTCCTAAGAAACCCCACTAAATCTGGAGAGACTCCAAGTAAGTTTGCCAAGTTTGGTGGCAGTTCCAGATTTGGTAGCTCTGCCATAAATTCCACCAACTTAATCCATCATTAACGCAGGCTTAATTAAATGCTAAATGTGATTAGGGGTGCGCTTAACGCTGGCCCTAGCCCTTGGTTTCGACGCTTGGCCGCATGGGGTGGGGGCTGGCCCACATGGCTAGCTCCCACCACCTCCACCGTCAGACTTTTAATGCAACTTTAAATTCAATTTTTTTACCATTTTTTTCAAGTGTCACTTGTTTGGTCTAATGGTAAGGAATTTGTATTGGGAGGGGGAGGTCACGGGTTGAAACCTGCCCTCTGCCTATCCCATTTATATTTTGTCACATATTAAAACTTTGCGCCATTTGAAATATTTCGTTGCCCTTTGTATATATAAATAGTTCGGAACTTATGTATTATACGAATTTGTAATATATATATATATATATATATATATATATATTAAAAAAATACAAGTTGCACATATTATTAATCATAAACTCATAATTCCACCTTGGAGGATACTAGGTAATTTCTCCTTCACACAACCAAACTGGTGAATTCGGAGGTGACACTTGTCACAACCCCATTGGGTGAAAACTATAGAAGATTCCCCTTGCTAACTGGATCACTGATTGGACTGCCATGTTATCATTCTGTCCCATTTTGCAATTTTTTTAGCCGTTTAGGAAAATGAACAACAGGCCTTTTCTCCTTCATCTGGACTCCATTTTCGATGAAACGAATTGTGTTACGATCAAATTGATGAGACAGACACAGTCATAAAATTTTTGAGCCAATATGAAAACTTTTGTTTTTGAGCTAAATACTGAGCACCTGATCATTCCTCCCACTATAAGCCTTTGGACCCCAAAATATATTATTATCTGACAAGTAGATGAGGGTACAACACCCTCACCTTTCCAAGCTCGATCCAATTTGTTTTTGATGAATTTGTTACCTTGAGCTCCTCTCTAAGGAAAACAACATTCACTTGCCTTGAGGACCTCTTTCTATACTTATACTTGTCTTTGCCCTTTTCAAGCTAATCTTGCACTGTTTATTGAACCATATTCATTCATTCATAGAAACTCATGGTTTTGCCCATGTCTCCATTGAAAGCAACATCCTTCTTACCAAGATGACATAACAAAATATAATGCAAATGGATGAAAAATTTCACTACTTGGTTTTCTTAACTCAAGCACGATTGAACATCTTGAAAGTATGAAATTTTCTGAACATAACTTTCATGTAAAACATAATGATGCCCGAATACAACATTTACATAACCAATAGGCCTAAAAGGCATAACAATGAACTTGTTTCTTATACCTCTTTTGTACCTTCGAACCAAGTGAAATTTTTGATAGGTATCCATCCAATGAAAGTGCATGGATCGCTGCAACTTAATATTTACATCATGGAAATATTCTGGATGAAATAAGATGGTGAAGTTGCTTGTATAAACCTGAAACTCAAATGAACCTTTCAAGTTTGAAAGAGCATAAAAAGGAATTGAATTGATCTTTTGGTTTGAAGCAACACATGCCTCTTGCTGTTTGCCTCCCCACTGGAAGACTTTGCACACACATGAAAATCAATGCCAAGGAGATTCAAAAGAAGAAATTTCAACAACTATCCTCCAATATTGGGCTGCTCCCAACAAACCTCTTATTAAAATGGCAATCTTGTGCATTAACCAATCAACAATGGCATCCAACTTGGAGAGGCTTGCCTTCAACTTACCTCCTCCCAAGTCATGTCCCAAATGCATCAAAGAAGTGAAACCCAACTTGTACTTTGATATCTTCAAAACATCAAACAATTTTCCTTCATAGATGACATGTACATAAGAAAACTTTCTAAACATGTGTATGTCACCCAGGTGGACAGTTTCTTCAAGAAAGGACTCTTTTTTTCCATAATCCAAATACATGTATGTAATAGAAGTGCTACAAAGAACATACAACATTAAAATCCATACAAACCATTTTTGTTTAATGTTATGTATATTCTTGCATTGACCTCTTTTACAACTTTGCTTTGGCAAAAACTACTCCTTTTGTTCTCTTTCTTGAAATACTTACCATTCCTCTTTGGCACCATAACCATCGATGCACAACATGGTGTAAGGGATGATTGAATGAGACCATTGTTCAACAAACTTTTGCATTGCATTGGTGTCTCTACACTTTTCAATTTTGTCAACCCTTGCATGCTAACATCACAAAGAGAAACCTCTTGTTGCAAAGATATTTCATGTGAATTTTCTTTCTCCTTGAAGGATGATTCTTTCACAACCTGAAATACTCCATCACTCTGATGACCTGAACCAACCAAATCAGAATTGAAACTTGCATTACATGCCACAAAATTTTCATAAACAATATCATCATTTGGCTTGAACATGAGAAGTACTAAACTTTTACTTGAATTCACTAGTCTTTTTCCCTCCCCTGCATTAACCAAAGAAATGTTTATGTTTTTGTGATGGGCTCTCATTATGTACTCCACACCATCCTTGAACAAGTGATACTTGTTTTCACAGTGGTAAAAGACTGCTTTCTGGCTATACAAATATGGACTACCCAACACCACAGCTGAAATATCAAGTGGTACCACATCTAAATCTACTTCGTCAACAAAATTTGCATTGATTGCAAACTTAAACAAACATTTTCTTGTAAGTTGTAAACTTGTGTCTCTTGTTATCCATCCCAAAGGGTATGGTTTATGGTGAGGTACAGTTTCAATATTCAATCTGTTGACTAAGTCTTCAAAGATTATATTTTCTTGTGATGAACTATCGAAGAGTGTGTCAATATATTTGTGTTTAGATATGACCCTAACATGAAATAAATCAATTCATCTCTTTTCATATGGAGTAGTGTTAGTCTTACATTTCTGTGAACTAGTGCTTGCAATATCTTGTTTCCTTTGATTCCCATGACAATGATTTTTTTTCATCACCTGATTCATAACCTAAATCTTCTTGAGTGATAGTAGTGGTTTTATGTTTCCATTTATTGTTGAGATCTTTTTGTTTCATTTCTGGATGCAATTTTCAACAGTGGGCTTCATCATGCCCCTCTTTGGAAAAGTATTTGCATGTGATTTTATCCCCTTCTTTCTTCACACTTGCATTCTTCTTTCCCTTCCATTCTCCTCCTTTCTCTTTCTCCTTACCCTTAGGTGGCTTTTAATCACTACTCCCTTCATAAGTGTTCTTTCCTCTAGATTCAAGATGTGTGGATTGCACACATACTTCATCCAAATTAGTTGGATTGAACATAAGAATAGTGTGTTTAAGATAGGAATGTAAACCCCCAATATATTTCAGCAACATATCTTGAGAATTCAAATTCATTCCTAATAGCAAATCCCTTTTCCTAAACTCTTGTGTATAATCTTGGATTGTTTAGCCTTTAAACTACCTAAAATTCTACCAACTCGTAATGGCTTTTTGCATATAGGCTAAAGGATAAAATTGTCTTTTAATTGCAGAAAAAAATTCAACCCAAGTGATGGATATATTACCATGGATTGTCATTTCCTCTTGAGTCTTTGCTTCCCACCAAACTAGTCTAGCTCCTTCTGGCCTCAATGAAGCCAACTAGACCTTTATGTCATCTTCTTGAAGGTTTTGAATTCTACAGTATACCTCCAACTGTCAAATCCAATTGTCTAACTTTTATGCATTCACCTCTCCATTGTACATGGTAAGGTCGAATTTTATGTCCAATTTCAGTAATGGAGTTTTTCTTTTTGGAGTTTTGGAATGAGTACGGGAAGTTGTAGTGGTGGTAGTGGAAGATGATGAGGATGGTGGAGATGGAGGTGGATTTCCACCATTCCCTTTGGAACCATTCTTCTCATATTTTTGGTCCTCTGAGCTTCCTTCTTCATATGGAGATTTAGAACTCTCTCTAAGCATTCTATTGTTCCTCTCTTCATAGAGGACTTTAACCATCTCAGTAAAAGAATAGAAAGCTTTCTTGAATTCTTCCTCTTCTGAAGAGGGACCTTCAGGCTCTCTTTCTCTAGACATAACGACTATGGATTCAAGCTTAGAAATTTGTACTGATTGTACCTCTTCAATCTCAGTTGAAGGCAAAACTTAAGGAGTTTCAAGTGTAGCTGGAATTGGAACTTTGGGTGTTAGATATTGTGGCCTTGTGACTCTCCTTCTTCTGGGCATTACCTCAGGATTTGCAACCAATAGCTTCCCTTCTGCTTTTTGCAACTTTAACCTTGTAATCATCACAAATTTGCAACCATTAAAACCCTAACTGCACAAACTCAAGCAATCAAGCAATTCAACCTTGAGCTCTGATCCCAACTTGATATGCTTTTGTATGATTATTTTTTCTGTGCTAATAACAATTATAGATTTATAAACATCTACTTGCTTCTTGCATTTTGTGTTGAGGTTTCCTTAGTTGTTGGTGCTTACAAACATGTAAATTTCCTTAAGTTAAACAAGAAATTCATGAGAAAAATAGCTTCAAAAATGAATAATGAACAAAAAACATGTATAGTGCAACAGAACATCAAAGAGACACATTAACACAGTGTTTTGATGAAGGAGTTCACCCCTCCTGGGCTACATCTCTTTGGTCCAACTTCCATGGTTTTGACCTCTGTATTAACTCAATGTGGAAAAAATGTTGTTTACAAATCTCTATGTCTCCTAATACCTGCACCAATGTGTTTATAAGGTCCAAATTAGCCAAGAACACTTCTTTCTGATCTCAATTTGGTTGAAAATTGAGAAAGTTATGCTTCATTCAATTTTTCCTAAGAAACCCCGCTAAATCTGGAGAGACTCCAGTTAAGTCCGCCAAGTTTGGTGGTGGTTCCAGATTTGGTAGCTCCGCCATAAATTCTGCCAACTTAATCCATCATTAACGCGGGCTTAATTAAATGCTAAATGTGATTATGGGCGCGCTTAACACTGGCCCTAGCCCTTGGTTTCGACGCTTGGTCACATGAGGTGGGGGCTGGCCCACATGGCTAGCTCCCACCACCCCCACCGTTGGACTTTTAATGTAGGTTTAAATGCAATTTTGTTACCATTATTTTCAAGTGTTACTTGTTTGGTCTAATGGTAAGGAATTTGTATTGGGAGGGGAGGTCACGGGTTGAAACTCGCCCTCTGTCCATCCCATTTATATTTTGTCACATATTAAAACTTTGCGCCATTTGAAATATTTCATTGCCCTTTGTATATATAAATAGTTCGGAACTTATGTATTATGTGGATTTGTATATATATTATTAATCATAAACTCATAATTCCACCTTGGAGGATATTGGGTAATTTCTTCTTCACACAACCAAACTGGTGAATTCGGAAGTGACACTTGTCACAACCCCATTGGGTGAAAACTATAGAAGATTCCCCTTGCTAACTGGATCAGTAACTGGACTGCCATGTCATCATTCTGTCCCATTTTGCAATTTTTTTAGCTGTTTAGGAAAACGAACAACAGACCTTTTCTCCTTCATCCAGACTCCATTTTTGATGAAACGAATTGTGTTACTATCGACTTGATGAGATAGACATAGTCATATAGTTTTCGAGCCAATATGAGAACTTTCATTTTTGAGCTAAATACTGAGCACCTGATCATTCCTCCCCACTATAAGCCTTTGGACCCTAAAAGATATTACTATCTAACAAGTAGATGAGGGTACAACACCCTCACCTTTCCAAGCTCGATCCAATTTGTTTTTGATGAATTTGTTTCCTTGAGCTCCTCTCTAAGGAAATCAACATTCACTTGCCTTGAAGACCCTATTCTATACTTGTACTTGTATTTACCCTTTTCAAGCTGATCTTGCACTGTTTGTTGAACCATATTCATTCATTCATAGAAACTCAAGGTTTTTCCCATGTCTCCATTGAAAGCAACATCCTTCTCACCAAGATGACATGACAAAATATAATTCAAATGGATGACAAATTTTACTACTTGGTTTTCTTAACTCAAGCACGATTGTACATCTTGAAAGTATGAAATTTTCTGAACATAACTTTCATGTAAAACATAATGATGCCCGAATACAACATTTACATAACCAATAGGCCTAAAAGGCATAACAATGAACTTGTTTCTTATACCTCTTTTGTACCTTCGAACCAAGTGAAATTTTTGACAGGTATCCATCCAATGAAAGTGCATGGATCGTTGCAACTTAATCTTTACATCATGGAAATATTGTGGATGAAATAAGATGGTGAAGTTGCTTGTATAAACCTGAAACTCAAATGAACGTTTCAAGTTTGAAAGAGAATAAAAAGGAATTGGATTGATCTTTTGGTTTGAAGCAACACATGCCTCTTGCTGTTTGCCTCCCCACTGGAAGACTTTGCACACACATGAAAATCAATGCCAAGGAGATTCAAAAGAAGAAATGTCAACAACAACTATCCTCCAATATTGGGATGCTCCCAACAAACCTCTTATCAAAATGGCGATCTTGGGCGTTAACCAATCAACAATGGCATCCAACTTGGAGAGGCTTGCCTTCAACTTGCCTCCTCCAAAGTCATGGCCCAAATGCATCAAAGAAGTGAAACCCAACTTGTACTTTGATATCTTCAAAACATTAAACAATTTTCCTTCATAGATGACATGTACATAAGAAAACTTTCTAAACATGTGTATGTCACCCAGGTGGATAGTTTCTTCAATAAAGGACTCTTTTTTTCCATAATTCAAATACATGTATGTAATAGAAGTGCTACAAAGAACATACGACATTAAAATCCACACAAACCATTCTTGTTTGGTGTTATTTATATTCTTGCATTGACCTCTTTTTACAACTTTTTTGTGGCAAAAACTACTCCTTTTGTCCTCTTTCTTGAAATACTTACCATTCCTATTTGGCACCATAACCATCGGTCCACAACATGGTGTAAGGGATGATTGAATGAGCCCATTGTTCAACAAAATTTTGCATTGCATTGGTATCTCTACACTTTTCAATTTTGTCAACCCTTGCATGCTAACATCAAAAAGAGAAACCTCTTGCTGCAAATATATTTCATGTGAATTTTCTTTCTCCTTGAAGGATGACTCTTTTACAACCTGATATACCCCATCACTCTGATGAACTAAAACAACCAAATCAGAATTGAAACTTGCATTACATGCCACAACATTTTCATAAACAATATCATCATTTGGCTTGAACATGAGAAGTACTAAACTTTTACTTGAATTCACTAGTCTTTTTGCCCTCCCTGCATTAACCAAAGAAATGTTTATGTTTTTGTGATTGGCTCTCACTATGTACTCCACACCATCCTTGAACAAGTGATACTAGTTTTCACGGTGGTAAAAGACTGCTTTCTGGCTATACAAATATGGACTACCTAACACCACACCTGAAATATCGAGCAGTACCACATCTAACTCTACTTTTTCAACAAAATTTGCAGTGATTGCAAACTTAAACAAACATTTTCTTGTAACCTGTAAACTTGTGTCTCTTGTTATCCATCCGAAAGGGTATGGTTTATGGTGAGGTACAGTTTCAATATTCAATCTGTTGACTAAGTCTTAAAAGATTATATTTGCTTGTGATGCACTATCGAAGAGTGTGTCAATATTTTTGTGTTTAGATATGACCCTAACATGAAATAACTCAATTCGTCTCTTTTCATATGCAGTAGTATTAGTGTTACATTTTTGTGAACTAGTGCTTGCAATATCTTGTTTTCCTTTGATTCCCATGACAGTGATTTTGTTTTCATCACCTGATTCATTACCTAAAGGTTTGCGAGTGATAGCAGTGGTTTTCTGTTTCCCTTTATTGTTGAGATCTTTTTGTCTCATTTCTGGATGCAATTTTCAACAGTGGGCTTCATCATGCCCCTCTTTTAAAAAAGTGTTTGCATGTGATTTTATCCCCTTCTTTCTTCACACTTACATTCTTCTTTCCCTTCCATTTTCCTCCTTTCTCTTTCTCCTTACCCTTAGGTGGCTTTTAATCACTACTCCCTTCATAAGTGTTCTTTCCTATAGATTCAAGATGTGTGGATTGCACACATACTTCATCCAAATTAGTTGGATTGAACATAAGAATAGTGTGTTTAAGATAGGAATGTAAACCCCCAATATATTTCAACAATGTATATTAAGAATTCAAATTCATTCCTAATAGCAAAGCCCTTTTCCTAAACTCTTATGTATAATCTTGGATTGTTTGGCCTTTAAACTACCTAAAATTCTACCAACTCGTAATGGCTTTTTGCATATAGGCTAAAGGATAAAATTGTCTTTTAATTGTAGAAACAAATTCAACCCAAGTGATGGATATATTACCATGGATTCTCATTTGCTCTTGAGTCTTTGCTTCCCACCAAACTAGTCCAGCTCCTTCTGGCCTCAATGAAGCCAAGTAGACCTTTATGTCATCTTCTTGACGGTTTTGAATTCTGTAGTATACCTCCAACTGTCGAATCCAATTGTCTAACTTTTTAGCATTCACCCCTCCATTGTACATGGGAAGGTCAAATTCTATGTCCAATTTCGGTAATGGAGTTTTTCCTTTTGGAGTTTTGGAATGAGTATGGGCAGTTGCAGTGGTGGTAGTGGAAGATTATGCTTTGTGAGATGGTGAAGATGATGAGGATGGTGGATATGGAGGTGGATTTCCACCATCCCTTTGGAATCCTTCTTCTCATATTTTTTGTCCTCTAAGCTTCCTTTTCCATGTGGAAGTTTAGAACTCTCTCCAACCATTCTAGTGTTCCTATGTTCATAGAAGACTTTAACCATCTTAGTCAAAGAATAGAAATATTTCTTGAATTCTTCCTCTTCTGAAGAGGGACCTTCAGGCTCTCTTTCTCCAGACATAATGGGTATGGATTCAGGCTCAGAAATTTGTATTGATTGTACCTCTTCAATCTCAGTTGAAGGCAAAACTTGATGAGTTTCAAGTGCAGCTGGAATTGGAACTTTGGGTGGTGGATATTGTGGCCTTGTGGCTCTCCTTCTTCTGGGCATTACCTAAGGAGTTACAGCCAATAGCTTCCCTTCTTCTTTCTGCAACTTTAACCTTGTAAGCATCACAATTTTGCAACCATTAAAACCCTAATTGCAAAAACTCAATAAATCAAGCAATTCAACACTGAGCTCTGATACCAACTGGATTTGTTTTTGTATAATTTGTTTTGTTGTGCTAATAAAAATTACAGATTTATAAACATGTATTTTCTTCTTGCTTTTTGTGTTGAGTTTTTCTTAGTTGTTGGTGCTTACAAACATGTAAATTTCCTTAAGTTATACAAGACATTCATGAGAAAAATAGCTTCAAAAATGAATAATGAACAAAAAACATGTACAGTGCAGTGAAACATCAAAGAGACACATTAACACAGTGTTTTGATGAAGGAGCTCACCCCTCCTGGGTTACATCTTCTTGGTCCAACTTCCATGGCTTGGGCCTCTGTATTAGCTCAATGTGGAAAAAATGATGTTTACAACGCTCTATGGATCCTGATACCTACACCAATTTGTTTAGAAGGTCTAAATTAGCCAAGAACACTTCTTTCTAATCTCAATTTGGTCGAAAATTGAGTAGGTTATGCTTCATTCAATTTTTCCTAAGAAACCCTGCTAAATCTGGAGAGACTTCAGTTAAGTCTACCAAGTTTGGTGGCGGTTCTAGATTTGGTGGCTCCAACATAAATGCTTCCAAATTAATCCATCATTAACTTGGGCTTAATTAAATGCTAAACATGATTAGGGGCTCTCTTAATGCTAGCCCTAACCGTTGGTTTCAGTGCTTGGTTGCATGGGGTAGGGGCTGGCTCCCACCATCCCCACCATTGGACTTTTAATGCAGTTTTAAATGCAATTTCATTACAAAAATTTTCAAGTCTCACTTGTTTGGTATAATGGTAAGGAATTTTTATTGGGAGGGGGAGGTCACAGGTCAAACCCGCCCTCCACCCATCCCATTTATATTTTGTCACATATTAAGACTTTGCACCATTTGAAATATTTCCTTTCCTTCTGTATATATAAATAGTTCAGAACTTATGTATTATGCGGAATTGTAATATTAAATATTAAATATATATAATATATAATATATATTTATAATATAATATCATATATATATATATATATATATATATATATATATATATATATATATATATATATATATATATTAAAAAAATACAATTTCCACATACTATTAATCATAAACTCATAATTCCACCTTGGAGGACATTGGCCAATTCTCCTTCACACAACCAAACTGGCGAATTTAGAGGTGACACTTGTCATAGTTCCATTGGGTGAAAACTGAAGAAGATTCCCCTTGCTAATTGGACTGCTGACTCGACTGCCATGTCATCATTCTGTTTCATTCTGCAACTGTTTTTTGCTGTTTAGGAAAATAAACAACAGGCCTTTTCTCCTTCTTTTGGACACCATTTTCTATGAAACAAATTGTGTTGCGATCGTCTTGACAAGAAAAACACAGTCATACAGTTTTTGAGCCAATATGAGAACTTTGATTTTTGAGCTAAATACTGAGCACCTGATTAGGGATACTTTATGATGAGAGGGATCCCTTCAAGAAAAATCTATCAACTTCCCACAAGAGATAAGTATTTCAAATATATATATATATATATATATATATATATATATATATATATTCATCTTTGTTGCTTGATTATTATTCTTTCTATTATATTTTCTTGGAAAAACAAAGCTTGTAGATATATTTCTAGGTCCCTATACTACTAGTGTAGCCCCTTATTGTTATTATGAACCCCCTTATTGTATTTTTGTGCCCATGTAGTCCCCATATTGTTATTATTGTACCCCATAGAAGCCCACTATTGTTATTGTTGTGCCCTTACAATATTATTGTTATGTAGGCTCTGATTATATTATGACCCCTTAGACTCCTATATATAGAAAAGGGGTACTGTCATTTGTATCATCCAAGAATTGTTCATTTGTGTAATGTAAAGGAGGTTTACCCCTCGAATAGGCTAGTTTTGAATTCTTTGATCTATCTATTTGTGAGCTAGTTGCATAACATTTGGTATCAGAGCTTTGGATTCTAAGGTTTCTCTGTTGCAAACACGCCATCGTGGAATTTTTGCTATAACTTACTTTATATGAAGTTTCAGAAGCTAAAATTGTTATCAAAAGGAGCTGAAATCCTAATGAACTTTGTGTAAAAATTTCATATCTTGGTTCGCTATATGTTCGGAGATATGATCCGAGGAAGTTAGGGTTTTTGCAGGCTCCAGAATTCTATTTCAAATAGGTGAACAATGGAAAATCATCATAACTTATTTCAGGCATCAGATTTGATTTATGTAAGAAGTGGTTGTAGTTGCACGGACTATAGTTTGTCATGTAGAAATTTGAGGGTCGAAGGTTGAAACAAGGACACGTGGCATACTGTACAACTTCTCTCTACTGAACCAATCCATAATAAGGTCATCGTGGGAGATTTGAGATAACTCTTCCTTGGATAATCAAATCTCAATCAGTCTTCTAGGGTTGGAAATAGGACTCAGAGGTCTACCATAGGAATAAATTTTAGACCTTAGATATCTGAAAGTATAGAGATACAACATATTCAATATAGAGCTCCTACAAAGCAAGAAAAATGTGTGTATGTTTTAAAATTTGCATAAGTTTTGTTTGAAAAATTAGTTGGAAGTGATACAAAGGGAATAGTGAAGAATAAATATCATTAATTCATGACCTAAAGAAATAAAATAGAAACACCTAGTAAGAAACCCGAAATATCTATTATGATGCACAAAGAAGAGGAATAAATGCAACATGATATATCAAAATTACGAGACCAAGTGCAACAAATTTCGCTCTCACAAAAAGTAACAAAAGCTAAGGTGGATGGTTTGGATAATGGAATGGAAGGTATATGTTATAGACATATTTGGGCACTACAACCCCAATCACATATGTCCATAAACCAAGGGCTTCTAAACCCCTAAAAGTGTTGTTTCATACCCTAAGGAACAAGGTTAGCTGATTACATTATTTCCCAAAAGTTCTCCTTGAAAAATTGCTCAGAACTGGTCAAAACTGGACCATACAGACTGCTCCATGCTGAGGGTGCGATGACCGAGAGCAGACAAATGGTAGAAGCAGTTTGCTAGGTGGAAACTCAAAGAATCTTCTAGAAACTTCTCATATGACACTTGCCTCTGTGAATTTTCCTAGGGATGAGTAAGAGATCATGAAATCTCCAAGTGGAACCAAGAACTATCAGTGAAATGACACTAATCAAAATCATAGAAGCTGACTCACTCTCTTGCAAACATCTATATATGGATTCCTCATCCTAGAGATCCAAAGGCTGGAATTTTGTAATTTGTAAGGAAGTGCTGTTGGTTTCTCTTTGAAGACAGTGTATTGTTGGGTGATCTTGCTTTTTATGAGGTGAGGAGGGCTTTCATGCTGGGAGGATGATGCTAGATCAAACAACTTGGTTGTAATCCTCTCTTCTACTACTTCTATCAATAAAGCTATTTGAGTTTTCCTCCATATGCTTGTATATCTCTGAATCTTGTATTTGTATATGCATTTATATGGTTAATGTACATCTGATCCTACATTGTTTATGGTTATAGATCTCTATGCTTTGATGGTATTTTGCTACTTTGACTCTACAGGTGTTCTTTGAAGCGGGACAAGTGAGAAAGGAGTGGTGAAAGCTCTATCAAGGGAGAGAGGAAACAAGCAAGGAGACTAGCGAAAGACTGAGGTTGGTACTCTCTGTTTCTCTCTCATCTATCTCTCATAAAGGAAAACACAAGTAACTTTAGTTTGTTTGTTTCTAAGATAGCTACCCATCTTAGTGGGACTAGCAGCTCTAAATGGACACTAGTTTTCCCGATAACAAAATGGCGACTCCACTGGGGAGCGAATAGTTTGTTTGTTTTGTTACTGTTGTTTGCTTTATAAACCACAGATGGAGCCTGAAGTTAAGCCAACTAGCCTTCGAACTGCTTTTGCTATGCAACTGCAAAGTAGATCAACGCTGCTTCAGTCAATCTCCAGGTTGGTTTATGAACTGAACATCTGACTTGCAAACATCCTAAATGCCCTGGTGGTAGCTCAAATAACCTCATTATATCATCCCCTATACTTTGTGTTTACTGACTATCATTAGCTCAGCCTAAATCCGTGAACTTATCTGCAAAATGTGAGTGAAAACAAAGCCCAATCTCGTCCCTGGACCATCACACTGTCTCTCATTGGAAATTTGGATGCATCGCACTTCGTGTGTGTTACAGGCGAGATGCATCCATGTTTCCCTGTGTTACAGGTGCGATGATTGAGTAAGACTGTTTCTGCCTCCAGATTTTGGTTTTTTCTTCATTGTCTTCAGCTTTATTCAGTAGTTTTGCTGTCTATGATCAATATATCACTATCGAAACCATATTCCTTTGCATTATTCAGCCTCCATTGATAAGGAATTGTGAATGTTTTTTATGTATTTTTCATCATTTACAGTCCTCTTTTGCAAATAGTAGCTTAATTGAACTGTCGTCTTTTGATTTGAAAGTGTCGTAAGTGTTGTTTTCAATCAAGAAAAAGAGTGTCTTAAAGTCTTCCTCTTTTAGATAGTCGGTTACACTTTTTCCATTGTAATTGATTTGAATTAATAGTATTTCAAGTGAAAAACTCCACAGTTAAGCGTGCTTGAGCCAGAGGAGTTCTGGGATGGGTGACCTCCTGGGAAGTCCTGGTTACTGGGTGCAAGCCCCGGAAGTGATGATTGATGCTATGTGATTCGTTCTCCACATTTCACTAGTTTCAATCCCACTTCTTCACCCCTGTGAGCATCACCCAATGCAATGAGTGCTAAGTGAACTATTCAAAAATCATGAGAAATTAGTCAGTTACGACTACCTCTCATGGAAATGGTCATACGTGAATGATCTTACTTAACGCAGTTGAATCCCAAAATGATATCTAGTATTTCAAGTGTTGAAAGCATTTTTAAATTCGAAATCGCAAAGTGTCGTCTTAGTCTTCTTTTCATTTTTTGAATTCGAAATCGCAAAGTGTCGTCTTAGTCTTCCTTTTGTTTTTGAATTCGAAATCGCAAAGTGTCATCTTAGCCTTCCTTTCATTTTTTGAAGAGAAAATTGTTAGTACTGTCACTTTGAAAGAAGATAGTTCAGATCTGTACTTAGTTTTCTTTTTTCATTCTCACATTAAGGAAACTGAAAAACAATACATGCATGTGCATTTGCATTTAGACTGCATGCTGAAATTGATTTAGGAAAAGTGCATCTAGTGTGTGCTCTCTGCTCTATGTTGAAAGAATTTCATTTCTCTTTCCTTAGTAGCTAGGATTTTCATTGCAAAAAGAAAGTAAACGACTATTTATCATCTTAGATTGCATATTTAGGAATTGTATATCTACATCACGCGGTGAACCTTAAAGGCAAACTTCTTAAGAAAGATCAACTGTAAAATAAACCTCAATGAACATAAAAACGCTTTGGAACCTAATGCACAACATCTAGAAATCTAGGCTATAGACGTATTCCAGTGTCGTAAAGCCTGGTAACTATTGCTTTCATCATAGGTTGGGTGATTCCTCCTCTTTGAGATGACAAGTGCCAGTACGGACTTGTGCTCCCACGTACTGTCGAGTATATATTGGGATACCACAATAGGCTACATCCTTTATCCTTAGGAAGTCATGTCTGCCACCCTATCGATCGCAATGCATTGAACATAGCATTCGGGAAGATTGACTTTTGTACCGTAAAAAGTATTCTGCAGTTTTGTGATTGGTTTGGTAATCCCTCTATCTAGATTTCTAGAGAAGTCACTTTCGTTACTTTTTAGACTCTTTAAAAGAATAGGTCCATCTGAGCACTTGTCACTTCAGGCTCATTAAAAATCAAAGGCGACTAGAGTCAACTTTAGCTTTTTATCAACTCTTAAAAATTGAAAAAGCAAGTTGTGTTAAAGCATCATAAAATTTATTTTAATCAGAATAACGTCACTGTTCCCTCGTTAGTCTTAGGTTGAGAAAATGGAGTCTACCAATCAAGGATTTCCCCTTGGGGGAAATCCTAGTCCTTTCTCCTCTTGGGGAGATGTTGGTGCTCCACACACGGCTACATTGTCCCTTCTAGGACTCGCAATTGGCTTGCCAGTATGGCTTTTCTCAACCTCTGTCATTCAAAACACCGCAATTCCTCAGTAATCAAATCAGCAACCAGATGACCCTGAAATTGCTCCCCCACCTTCTACTTCATTTGTTTCTCCCTCTCCTTCTTCCTCTTCACTTGGTGAAGCTAGTAATGATAAAAACCAAGTAATTGAGAAGAAGAAGAAAGGGAAGGAGAAGAAGAAGAAGAATCCAATGGCGAAAGGGGGCAACCATGCATCATCTGGCGAAAATCCACACACTGCACCTTCCAAACCTAAATCTCCATGTGTCATTTGCAAAGGAGACCATTATCGTCGAGATTGTCCCTACATCCCATGAATTCTGAGGGACTGGTCACCTCACTTGCACAATCCGGTGTCTTCAACCTTTGACGATCATGTTGAGAGCACACCATCAACTAGTGAAAACGAAGCCAATGGAAAGAATGGAAGATCTAAATTTCCTTGTAGACTGTGTGAAGGCGATCATGCCCTCCACCATTGTCCTTTCCTGGACGAAGCTAAAAGAGTCTTGGATAACCGTCCTGCTTCACTGCAGTGACTTCCTCCTGGATACAAGAAACTCTTGCCGAGTCCATCGCTAGTTGAAAATCCAACTGACACACCTTTGTTGTTGGTCAAAGCACCTATCATTGAAGATAAACCCTCTGAGTCCACACCGGACCAAAGTCAATAAGTCGAGACGACAGTCGACCCAATCTTGTCTTCAGAAGGCCCACCTTCACATGCTACTGTCACCAAAGAGAATGAGAACGACACCGTTCAAATTCTTTTTGTTAACACAAAATCTGATGAACATGGGGGCATTCTACCCATTCCTTTACTGCAAGAAGGAAGTTCGTCAGAGATTTATCCAACTATTTATTCTGTCCCTCCTCCAAGCAATCTAGTCATTTCCTTTGATTGGAATCTACTAGGGAGACCCCACCTACCATCTAATGTACCATTCTAAATCATAGTACAAGCTTACAGAATGATCATGGTTCGTACTATCATAGATGAAGGGGCTTCTGTGAGTATCCTTTCCTGAACTGCTTGGAAAGCGCTTGGTTCGCCATCACTTCTGCCTGAGATTCGAAATCTGACAGGCTTCAACAAAGGAACCAGTTGACCGTTAGGGATCCTTCCAAATTTGCTTATAACTTTGAGAAGGAAAACCGTTCATCTAAACGTGATGGTAGTCCAAGGGCCTCTAGATTAAAATCTACTCCTTGGGCATGACTACATTTATAGCATGGGAGCTATTGTTTC
The DNA here is from genome assembly GCA_031772625.1 of Pinus tabuliformis. Classification (NCBI taxonomy): domain Eukaryota; kingdom Viridiplantae; phylum Streptophyta; class Pinopsida; order Pinales; family Pinaceae; genus Pinus; species Pinus tabuliformis. Next base: position 378,285,573 of record CM062820.1, on the reverse strand, counting down.
CTCACTCTTTCGAGTGATGTGTTTTCGGCATGAAGACAGAGTGGTCCACCTAGTTGACTAGCTTTCATTCCTTGGTTCAAACACAGCTATTAGTTAAATGTTGTCCCTAACTGGTCTTTTTGCACAAGGAATGTCTCATCAATCTCTAATCCATCCACCTAATTAGCGTGAGTGATTTGGTGATTGTGACTGAAACCCAGGAGGCATGTGCCCTGGTCTACTTCGGCAGGAAAACCCCAGATATAAGATAGGTTTCCATGTAGGAATATGACTAGTCTGACTCCCCTGTCCATTGAGGAAAATGGAAGTAGACTGGAAAAGGATTCCCTCGTCAAAGGTTATGTGATTCGCACTGACAACAATCACCTTCGTCCATTTCGATGGACAAAGCCAAGGAAGTGTTTTGTTTGCTACACAGATGGAACAATCTTGCTAATGCAAGAACTTCCATATGGTAACCTGGAAACTCTACTTTGTTATACCTAGGGGCATGCAAACCTTTTTGCATGCAAGTGAAAAACGACCTTTTATTCTCTTAGTTTGTAGGCTCTCAACCCTTTAAACTCGTAGGTTGGTCGTTCCTATCTTGCATACAAAAGGCTCCGAAGCAAAGTTTCAAATGGGGCAAGCTCGCTAAAAAATGAACCTATGAATGAGACATCCTTATTATACGACTGGCACGAGTAGTTTTACGCGAAGTTTAAGCTCGTTAAAAAATAAACCTAGCAATGAGCAAATGTTTCCCCAAAGTTCAAGCTCATTAAAAAATGAACCCACCTTTGGTAAATAACCATTGCAATCACATAATTATCAGATTTTGAACCTTGGTCGTGTTCTTACCATCACCTCCACTCTTTTTTAGCCGATCATGCACCTCCATTTGATTGTTTACCCTTTTGAGGAACAGCTGCGATGAGTGATTCTATTAGCCACCTTCTTTACATTGTTGTGATTGAAAAGTTCCAAACCTTACCTGGAACCAGTTGCTATCCAAAAACATCACTTGTTCCTCAAAAAATGAGTCTCCTTGAAGCTCTTTTCATCTAACTCATAAAATATGAAAATATTTCCGAGAAATTGGCCTCTCGAGCTCGTTAAAGCGATAAGAAGTGCCATCCCTCCTCTAGATTTTAATCTTTTTGGACCTGCAGGATCATTACACAAAAAGATCGAGCGCTTGTCTTGTTCGGCTCATTAAAACTATTGAAAAGTCATCCCTTTCATATTATTTTGTACTTTTTCAGACTTAAGGGATTATATTACGAAAAAGGACTACTGGAGTTGCCTTTCCATCTCTTTTTAGACTCTCTAAAATTGAAAAGGACCGAGTTATCTTTGTCATTAAACTCGTTAAAACAATAGCGACAAACTTGTCCATGTAGACAAGAGCGAGTTTCAGTATCGCTAGGCTCGTTAAAACATAGCGACAGGTTTGCCCGAAGGGCAAATTATAGAACAAGCATATGTTATCCTCCTCAAGCTTGACAAAAATAAAGAGGTACTGGTTAGAAATTACTGGGGAAAAAGGGAAGAAAACTTGAATAACTTCATTGGTAGCAGGTCGCTCTTGAACATGACACTTTCACTCCATCACCATGATTGAGTCGGGTTGGGATATTTCGTTCACCAGTCATACCACCATTGGTCCACCGTACCATCCATTTTGGGGTTAATGCTACCAATCCATTTCAGTGTCACTGATATGTTCAAGAGAAGTCGCTCAGAAAATTCACCAACCCAGCTAACACCTCATCCGCTACAATACCTTCACTCTCCATTTTTCATGACCGCCACCTTGAACCTTGTATCATGAGATCGTTTTCACCTCCATAAAATCATTTGCTCTGTTCCGTGTCGTAGATGTGGGATTCATTAAGGCCCTCTAAAAACGGGTCACTTCTTGTTGACATGAGCTCATTATCCAAGAAGTTGACTTAGGAACAACCCTTTCAGTACTTTGAAGCTTGCATGCCTCAATGGCAAGTTTCTCACTTCCGGCGACAGGTTTACATCAATGGCCTTTGACCGAAAGATTTTGCGTGGTGTTCGACATCAACTCATGTATTCACACCACGTGAATTGTACTGCAGTACCTTGAGGGTCATTATCATTATCAGTGATTCCTCTCACTCCTGTTAACAACTTACATCATTGGCTGGTAATCAGGCGATGTCTTTCCATGTTCGACATTAGAACATCTTTTCACATGGATTGACTTGTACTTCGGGCGAAGATTGAATGACTTTGAAGACCCCGAATCTAGTTTCATCCATCCGGGCTGTGATATATATTCAAGAAAATAAAAACATCAAATGTACATCATTGCTGCACAAATAATCATCCAAGCTAAAGGATGATGGCTCTACTAGAATCATTAGTCTACCACACAAACGATTGTATGTCCTATGTACATGAAAATGAATTTATAAAGCTGAGCATGGGAATGCCCGCATCAGCTAGATCATGAAAATATTATGAAGATAATGTATTGTATTGTATCTTATTATAGGTCACCTTCTAGTTCGAAAAACCTCAGATCCTCATGATAAAGCATTTCACCTAACATCAGAAGATTTACGACCTCATGCTTTAGGGGGCAACTATTATAGACATATTTGGGCACTGCAACCCCAATCACATATGTCCATAAACCAAGGGTTTCTAAACCCCTAAAAGTGTTGTTTCATACCTTAAAGGAACAAGGTCAGCTGATTACATCATTTCCTAGAAGTTCTCCCTGAAAAACTGCTCAGAACTGGTCAAAACTAGACCATACAGACTGCTCCATGTTGAGGGTGCGATGCATCTCACCTTTTACACATGGGGGTGCGATGCATACTGAAAATCCCTTCTGTAGGGTGCGATGAGTGAGAGTAGACAAATGGCAGAAACAATTTTCTAGGTGGAAACTCAAAGAATCTTCTAGAAACTGCTCATATGACACTTGCCTCTCTGAATTCGCCCAGGGATGAGTAAGAGATCATGAAATCTCCAAGTGGAACCAAGAACTATCAGTGAAATGACACTAATCAAAATCCTAGAAGCTGACTCACTCTCCTGCAAACATCTATATATGGATCCCTCATACTAGAGATCCAGAGGCTGGAATTTTGTAATTTGTAAGGAAGTGTTGTTGATTTCTCTTTGAAGACATTGTATTGTTGGGTGATCTTGCTTTGTATTAGGTGAAGAGAGCTTTCATGCTGGGAGGATGATATTGGATCAGACAGCTTGGTTGTAATCCTCTCTTCTACTACTTCTATCAATAAAGCTATTTGAGTTTTCCTCCATATTCTTGTATATCTCTGAATCTTGTATTTGTATATGCATTTATATGGTTAATGTACATCTGATCCTACATTGTTTATGGTTATAGATCTCTATGCTTTGATGGTATTTTGCTACTTTGACTCTACAGGTGTTCTTTGAAGCAGGACAAGTGAGAAAGGAGTGGTGAAAGCTCTATCAAGGGAGAGAGGAAACAAGCAAGGAGACTAGCGAAACACTGAGGTTGGTACTCTCTGCTTCTCTCTCATCTATCTCTCATAAAGGAAAACACAAGTAACTTTAGTTTGTTTGTTTCTAAGATAGCTACCCGTTTTAGTGGGACTAGTAGCTTTGAATGGACACTAGTTTTCCTGACAATATAGAAAGGAATGTGGGAGTTTTGAATAATGTTTTAAAAGCATACATGGAAGCAATGATGAATGCTAATACAGAGGTGTTGAAGGAAGGTTTGGAAAATTTGTTAGAATAAAGGTGTCCCAGTGGTGACAAGGCAATCCATGAAAATCATGATGAAGACAAAAGGAATATCAATTACAGTTTTAGAGACTCCAATGCGAGGTTTAAGAACCACCATATTCCAAAGATCGCTATGAGGAAATTTGATGCCAAGGATCCAGTAACATGGATACTACAGAAGGAGCAATATTTTGATCTCCATAATGTGCAACACACACAAAATGTACGCATTGCATCTTTATATTTAGAAATGAATCAATTTGTATGGTATTGATGGCTTTTATGTCATAAACCACTTGCCACTTGGTCAATTTTTATGGAGGAAATGATAGCACATTATGAGGATACAAATAGCAACACCTTCTTTAGCCAATTGATACATCTCAAATAAAAGGGTTCAATGGCAGAGCACATTAAGGATTTCCAAAAATTGAAAATCAAGGTAAATGATATTCTAGAGGAGCATAGGATTGATGCTTTAATAGGGACTTCAAAGGATAAAATCCAACATGAGGTTCTTCTTTGGGAACATGATTCATTGGAGAAGACATTCAGGGTGGCCAAAAAAGTGGAAAGAAAAATTATGTCAACAAGGAAGTCTACCACTCAGAACTATAAAGACGGAAGTGTTGCTGCTCCTAGCCTTCCACAAACTACAAGGTTGACAAACCGTTGTAGGAAAAAAGAGCAAAAGGGTCTTGTTACAGTTGTGATATAAAATACACTAAAGGTCATAAGTGTGTTGTGAAGAAATTATTTTACATAGATTGTGAAGAGGAGGAAGAAAAGGATAAATAAATGTCAAAATAAGAGGATATACACCAGGAACCAACCCCTGAGAATGAAGAAATGAATCTAACCCTATCTTGTAATTCATTGGTAGGAATTACCACTCCTCAAACTCTCAATATAGAAGGACATAATAAGAAGAAAAAGGTAATAGTATTCACTGATTTGGGTAGTAACCATAATTTTATTCATTGTAAGATAGCCATAAGTGATTTTATTCAATGTTTTCAAATAAGTGTTTCCTGCGCGTTTTTTAAATTACTGCTGCGAAACTCTCATAAGTTTTGAATGCGGTTTTGAATGCTACTGACATATACTTTGAATATTTCAAATAAATACGCTTGCTGCCTATTTCAAATAAGTTCGAATGGTATTTTTGACATGCCTAAATGGTATATGATCAAATGGTATGGTGAATGGTTTCAATACATTTTGAATAGTTCGAATTTCAAATAAGTTTTGAGTGCTGGCCTCCATAACTTGGTTCACCCATAACTTGGTTTAATGCTTTGCCGAGGTTGACCGCTGTAAATTACAGTTCAAAGAATGCGCATGACCATGGTATTTTTATGAGATTTATATAAGATTTATAAGGTGAAGTTTTATGAGATTTATATGATGGACTTATATAAAACTTATATGAGGTTTATGTGAGGTGAATTTATACAATGATGGATTTATATGAGTTATATGAGTCACATTGTGGATTTGAAATCCTTTGAGAATGCTTTTTTGAGTACATTGGCAGAAGTATTCTTTTCTATCAGCAAAAGTTTTTTTTTACAGAATGCATTCAATCATCTCCATGGTAGGAATAGTTCTCACTGGCAAGGAGAACTATCCTGAATGGTCCCGGATGATAAAACACACCCTCATCTTCAATGAGTTGTGGAAAGGAGTGTGTGTCGGAGAAGGAGACAAAGACCCAGTACAGCCTACCTCAGACAAAGAGCTCGTCATTTGGGAAAACAAGAACAACAAATCTTATGCATTAATCACAGTATCTGTAAATGAAGAGGTGAGTCACCATATTTCGTCATATTCAACTGCCTTTGAAGCCTTACAAAAGATGAAAGAACTCTATGACTCACATTCTGCACTTGAAGTTGTTCAGCTCATGATTAAACTCTTCACTCTTGAACTGCAAAATAATGATCCTCTTGCTCTTGCATCTGAAGTAAAGTCTATAATGCATGATATCAATTCCACTAAGGTTGAGCTAGATATCCCTCTTATTGCTTTTCTCAAGGCACTCTATCCTACTTACTCCAATTATCTTGAGTTATTACAAACAAATGGAAATCTTAAAGATATAACCTTTGACTCTCTTGTGAAAAAGTTTGTTGAAAGAGAGAAAGCTTTCGGAAAGAAGACAGCCCTGAATCTTCTGAAGAGACTGTGTGCCTTGCTCATAAAGAAAAGCATCCTGCTCAAGATTCTACAAGAGGAAGAGGTGGACGAAGAGAAAGAGGAAGATATTTCAGAGGCAGGGGGGGCAGACATTCTCAAGGAGAAAAGGCAGACTTACACTGCATTCGCTGCAAAAGAAATGGATCACATGATGCCTCTACATGCAAGCTACCATGGGACAAAATTGAGCAGAAAAGAAACCAACAGAAAGGTAAAACTGATGATATAGACAAAGGTAAAGCACCTGAATCCGCTCACTATGTTGAGGCACAATGTAACATTGGAGTAAATGAAGATTTGTTTAATGCTTCACTTGCTTCATGGAAAAATGATTGGTTGCTTGATTCAGGAGCAACCTGTCACATGACTCATAGAAAAGATTTTTTTGAAGATTTCACTGTCAATGTTGATGGAGCAGTATACTTTGCAGATTAGTCAAAAATCAAGCCATCAGGGCTTGGCACAATCAGGCTTAAACTGCCTGGTCTTCCAGACTTTCTTCTGGATCATGTCTTATATCTCCCACAGCTCAAGAGAAACTTGTTGTCCTTGGTCAACATCCGCCAGCAAGGTCACTCCATTCATATGTTTGATGGCAAGCTTGAGGTAAGAAAAGCATCTGACCACTCACTTGTCATGAGGGGAATAGAAGAAGAAAGGCTTCTCAAAATGCAAGGAACCTCTGCTCATGCACAACATTTCTCATATGTTTCTCATCATGAAGAAGGTACACTTCCATCAAGTTTATTATGGCATGCTAGATTTGGACATTTAAACTATGACAGTCTCCGCTTATTGAAGAAAAATGGTGTTGCTGGTTTGCCTACAATTCTTAGGAAACATAAGCAATGTGATGCTTGCATTCTAGGAAAGCATAGCAAACAGTCTTTTCATGATTCACATTCAAGAGCACATAGGAAGCTTGAACTCATTCATTCAGATTTATGTGGTCCAATGCTTGTTCCTTCTGCAAATGGAAATAAATATATCATGACATTTATTGATGACTACACCAGAATGTGTTGGGTTTATTTATTGAAGAATAAATCTAATGCTTTTCAAACATTCAAGAATTTTCATAAATGGATTGAAAATGATGCACAATCTCATATTGGGTCTATTCGCACTGATAATTGAAAAGAATATACATCAAATGAATTTGAAAACTATCTTCGCCAACATGGGATCAAACATCAAACAACTGTGCCTTATAATCCCCAACAGAATGGTGTAGCTGAAAGAATGAATAGAACAATCTTGAATATGGTACGATCCATGCTTTTCTTCAAAAATGTAAAGATAATGTTTTGGGTTGATGCTGTTCTATGTGTTGCATATATAAAGAATAGATGTCCATCTAATGCTATAAGAAATAAGAATCCTTATGAATTGTGGTATGGACATGTTCCTTCGGTAAAACATCTCAGGGTCTTTGGTTCCACCTGTTATGCTTTGATACCAAAGGTACATAGAAACAAACTTGATGCTAGAAGTCGTAAGTGTATCTTCCTGGGGTATTCAAACACCTCCAAAGCATACCGTCTTTATGGTGAAGTAAATAAAAAGTTTGTTGTATCTAGAGATGTAATTTTTCTTGAATCATCCAAATCTGACAATGTTGTTGAGCGGCAACTTGATCGCTTGGATAAATTCGCAAAAACAAAATCATTTCAAGAATTTGATAATCAGATTCCACATCTTGAAGGGGGGATTCCTATTCTAGATCAACATGTGGAATCTTCTTCTGAAGAACACTCTCCCCCAAATGAAACTCCAACAATGGATGATGCTTTAAGTGATGTAATTGATAGAATTGGGAGACTAAATCTTGATTCAGTCCCAACTCAATCAACAAAGCAGCCTGGACCATCTCAGAAAGGTCCCCCAAAGTGGCTGACAAAGACACTTGAAAATGTTCATCCTGATGAAATCGGAAAAATAGGAACCAGAAATTCAAACCGCCAAAATGGAGGTGATGTAGATGACTCTAATTCACCTATTGATATGGATGTTTCTTATGATTGTGAATTGAACTTGTCTACAGATTTTGAACCAACTTCCTTTAAAGAAGTTGCTTCTCATGATGAATGGAAAAAGTGATGCAAAAGGAGTATGATGCCCTCATAAAGAACAGCACTTGGAAGCTGGTTGATCCTCCATTTGGAACCAAACCAATTGGCTGCAAGTGGGTCTACAAGAACAAGTACAAAGCTGATGGCTCACTTGACAAACACAAAGCTAGGCTTGTGGCAAAAGGTTTTGCACAGAAAGAAGGGGTTGATTATGAGGAAACTTTTGCCCCCACAGCAAAATGGGCCACCATCTGGACACTCTTTGCACTAGCAGCTCAGAACGGTTGGAAAGTACATCAAATGGATGTAAAAAATGCCTTCTTGAATGGAGATCTAAAAGAGAATGTTTTTATGTCCCAGCCTGAAGGATTTCCTGTGAAAGGACATGGACATAAAGTATGCAAACTTGTGAAGTCCTTGTATGGCCTCAAACAAGCACCGCGAGCCTGGTATGAAAAACTAACTGAGCATCTTCTGAAACTCAATTTCAATCATTTTGATCTTGATGATGCAACTTTATTTGTCAAGAAAGTTGGAAAAACAGTTGTATATCTTGTGGTATATGTAGATGATCTTTTAATGACAGGGAACAATGAAAGCTACATTGCATCCATAAAGAAGGAATTGGGGAAAAGTTTTGAAATGACTGATTTGGGCTATGTTCATTACTATCTTGGCATTGAAGTAACCCAACATCCAAAGTTCATATTTCTTTCTCAAAAGAAATACATTGGAGATTTGTTGAACAGGTTTGGCATGACAGAGTGTAATCTTCTCACTACTCCAATGGAACAAAACTTAAAGCTCACATCTATTGAAGGAAAAGAATTTGAGGATGCAACAACGTATAGACAGCTTGTAAGAAGTCTCATCTACCTCACTACTACCAGACCAGACATTTCATTTGCTGTTGGAATCCTCTCCAGGTTTATGCAAAAGCCTTATGAGGGACATTGGTCTGCTGCAAAAAGAGTTCTATGGTACTTGAAGGGAACTCAAGACCTTGGAATCAAGTATACACAGGTGGACAACTTCAGCTTGATTGGATACACAGATTCAGACTTCGATGGAGACAAAGAAACTGGGGTATCTACTTCAGGATATGCTATGAGTCTTGGATCAGGAGCTGTCTCTTGGAGATCACGCAAACAATCAGTTCCAGGAGATTCCACAATAGAAGCAGAATACATGGCAGCAGCTGAAGAAACAAAAGAAATTGTGTGGCTCAGGAAAATTCTTGAAGATTTGCAGTTAAAACAAGTACAATCAACCCCACTCATGATTGACAATGCCTCTACAATAAAGTTGGCCAAGAACCCAAAGTTCCATGATCGAACGAAGCACATCAATACTAAATATCATCTGATTCGACATCATGTTGAGGCTAAAACAATTCATCTCTGTCATTGTTCCACAAATGAGAAAATTGCAGACATCTTCACCAAATCACTTGGAAGGGAAAAGCTTGAACGATTCAGAATGATGCTTGGACTCACCAACATCCGTTCAGATTAATGGGGGGAATGTTGACACCTAATCTTCATGATTGGGTGAATTTTATGTAAATAAATAAATGAGAAATGTGAACAGTCATCGAGAGATTAACTGAACAGTCTCTCCCTCATGTATATAATAGAACTACCTGATTGAATGAAATACAAATCAGTTTTACTGCCTTTGGAGAGTTACTGCCTGGCCTGACAGAATTGAACTGCGTCCTATATCTAGTACCAGAGTGTCAAGTAATGGTTGCAAATGGAAGAACTATAAATTCCTCTGGAAAGTATCATAATATCAAGCTATCCATGGGGGTATATGTATTTAATATTCCAATACTTTCCATTCCAATGGGTGGTGTTGATGTTGTACCAGGAGTCCAATGGTTACAATCATTGGGGATGATAGCTTTCAATTTTCAAGAGCTTTTCTTGAATTATTTTGGGAAGGAAAGGAAGTTGAATTAAGGGGTATCTCAGGGAGGCCAAGAAATATAATTAGCTCTAATGGCATGACAAGGCTTCTAAATAAATAAAAACAAGGCTTAATTGCACAATTATGCTCACTATATGTTCAAACATTGAAATCATATATTTCTCCAGATCTCCAAAAAGTCTTGTACATTCATTCCAAGGTATTTGAGACTCCCAAAGGTCTCCCACCTATTCGTGATCATGATCATGCTATTCATTTGATTCTAGGAAGTGTTCCCCCAAACTTTAGGTCTTATAGATATCTGTATGCCCAAAAGAGTGAAATTGAATGTATGGTTGCAGAAATGCTAGAGGTGGGTATAATTCAACCTAGTTAAAGTTCTTTCTCTACTCTAGTAGTATTGGTGCATAAGAAGGATGGATCATGGTGCATGTTTCCAGATTATAGGGATCTCAAAAAGCTCACTATTAAATATAAATTTATCATTCTTGTTATTGTTTAATCGTTGAATGAATTACATGGAGAAATTTACTTCACCAAGTTGGATCTTTGTTCAGGATATCATCAAATTAGAATGAAGACTAAAGACATTATGAAAACAATATTTAGAACTCATGAGGGTCATATTGAGTTTTTGTTCATGCCTTTTGGCCTTACTAATGCACCTTCTACATTTCCAGGTTCAAGCAGTGGAAGATCACATCAAGCATCAACAACAATTTCTCCAACTCTTAAAGGTTAACCTCACTTTGGTGCAGAATCGAATGAAACAACATGCATATCAACATCGTAGAAAAGGAAGTTTTGATGTAGGTGAAAGGGTATTTTTATAGCTACAACCATACAAACAAATTCTCCTCAAGCAAGCTAAGAATGATAATAAATTATCACCAAGTACTATGGTCCTTACAAGGTGCTGCAAAAAATTGGTACTATGGCATACAAATTGGACCTCCCTGCATCTTCCCAAGTGCACCCAGTTTTACAAGTTTCATGCTTAAAGAAGGTTATAGGTGACAAGCTCCCATTTCAAACAATATTTCAGAACTTGATGAGGAAGGAAAAATCATATTTGAACCTGAAGCAGTCACGGAAACAAGAACCTGACAGCTACAAAATCAATCAATTTCAGAGTATCTCATCCAGTAGAAGAAATTACCCGCGGAAGATTCCACATGGGAGGATGATAATTCTATACAGAAACATCCATAACTACTCAAGCGTTGAGGAGTGTAGCACCTTATTATTATTAGTGCAACCCCCTTATTGTATTGTTGTGCCCATGTAGTCCCCATATTGTTATTATTGTTCCCCATAGAAGCCCACTATTGTTATTGTTGTTCCCTTACAATATTATTTTTATGTAGGCTCTCATTATATTGTGATCCCTTAGATTATTATATATATAAAGGAGGTCTTGTCATTTGTATCATCCAAGAATTTTTCATTTGTGTAATGTAAAGGAGGTTTCCCCCTCAAAGAGGCTAATTTTGAAGTCTTTGATCTATCTATTTGATCTTTGATATATATATATATATATATATATATATATATATATATATATATATATATATATATATATATATATATATATATATATATATATATATATATATCTTTGTTTCTTGATTATTATTCTTTCTATTATATTTCCTTGGAAAAACTAAGCTTGCAGGTATATACTTAAGAATAAGGAGAAAAATTCAGAGGAAGTCTTCAAAAGGATACTTATAAGAAGCTTTGTTGCAAAAGGAATACCTTCAATAGGAAACCCTAAAAGGTTTGTTAAAATAGCAACACTAGGTATGTAAAATTGCAAGATTTGTAGCAGATAAGAATGTACAATCATGTTAGACTTTAAGCTTCTGCGGTTTTTATTTGGTGTAGTATGAACCGAATGAATATAATACTATGGATAATCTGGGTCATACTACACCAAAAGGTACAATCATTTTGAAATTTTCTCTATATTACTAACTCTATCATGTAGAGGGTTTTGCAATAAAATCATAAATATTATTATGTGATTAAGGATGATTGATCTTCAGATCAAATCAACCATTGTCATACTATCTACATTTCTTAACTTTCGTAAAACCCTAATATTTAGTGTTCACTATAAAACCATAGTCTACATAGGGTTTGTTGATAAATTCTAAAAATATATGATGAAATCCTACTATCTTGATGCTTAGGGTTTGGTAATGTTATGATAAAACCCTATCATTTTAGGGTTTGTTGTTGATGTCAAGGATATATGATGAAACCCTATATTTTTAGGGTTTGATGATTCAGGGATAATGAGAAGACCCTTGTAATAGTCAATATAAGATCCTAGGAATGAAACCCTAAATGTATGTACTTTTGGTTGATTGAAACCCTAGCTTGGTCGAGTTGTTGTATATCTAGAATTAGAGTTTTGATGTTTGTATATAGGGTTTACGATAAAACCATAGTAGAGATTGATATAAGATTCTAGGGTATGATAATGAAACTCTAGATGTAAAATATTATTGGAATGCTAACTTAATTTAGTTGGTGATATATAAGGTTTAGTTTTGATGAAATCTAGGGTTTGTGACAAAGTCCTAGTAAATTTGTTGTAAGAAGTCTAGGGTACGAAAGATGCAACCCTTGTTTAGATTTTTGGATGTCTGAAGTTTGATTTCTTATTTTGATAACCCTAAATGCTCCCATTGTGGTGATATTCTAACATTGATAAAAATTGATTTCATACTCCTATACATGTACATTTTCATTTGGTTGTACTTGTTGTTGAAGATTTGCAGGTACATAGTCTTCAAGGTGTTGAAGATTCTTACCTGCCTCATACTTAATAATAAACTAATGATGATATTGAGCATGATGGAAAGAGGGATCTGTAAGACTCTTTATAGCATTAAAGATTGATAAATGACCTTGTTTCCATGTGAAGAATGATGTTCCTGAAGAAATGAAGTTTTTAAAGGTCAAATTTCTCCAATTAAATGATGATATGAAATAAAGAGGTTGCGTGGCTGGAAGAATAAATTTTTTTATGAACTTGTCCCCTAGTAAAGAATAATCTTGGATAAAGGAAAGTATATCTCCTTAGTTGAGAGGGAGCTTGGTTGAATAAAAGTGAATCTCCTCCATAATGTGAAGGACATGAGAATGTTTGAGACCAAAGAATAATTTAAGCACTACAGATGATTATTCATGACTAATGAAGTTGTAAACAAGACTCAAATGTGTTGGAAAGTGTTGAGAATGAAATTGGTGTTGATAAAGAAATTTAATAAGGAAGCTTTTGTCGAGATGTGTTTGGATATTTTATGACCTAAGCAATTTCAAAATAGTTGAATACCCTAGATTTTCGTGCTAGCATACAAGAACATATACATTGGAAGTTTGATAATAGTTGGGGTTTTGAAGCTACTAGATTTTTTGATATTTTAACAGGTAGATAGTGTGTGGATCTCTCCCTGAGAAGTTTTGAATATTTGAAAATCATGCTTGGATTGAGAGGGAGAGGTGAAGTACCATAAAACTACCTGTATGATGGTACTTGGGAGGACATCTTGGTTATCTCGTTGATGATGTTTGGATATCGGTGAGGGAGGGTATCATTGGACTTGTGGAGCTCCGACCTTGGATATGATACCTAGATCCCTGAGGGTTGGTGTTAGGGTTGAAGCTTGATGTTGCCTATAGTGGTAGATTCTTGGATAACACCTTAGTCCCTATTAGTATCTTAGATCCTTGCATGATTTTATGACAATAGCATCGTGACATTTGGGTCTTTAATGTGTTGGATACCTTGGCAGTTAGGGTATTCCTCTAATTGTGTATTTTGTTGTACTCTTCTTGTATTTAGAACACTTCAAATTGAGGTAAACCTTGTACCAGTCGAACAATAGTTAAGAGGGAGTGTTGAGAAATGTAACTAGTTTTATTCTTCATAATTGTATTTGAGTCATGATGTAATGTATTTTTCAAAAGAAAGGAAAATAAAAATATTTATAAAAAGAAAAATTATTTATTAGCATGGGTTTCATGCTTATTTATTTTGTCTCTAGGTCAAAAGCACCCATTGAGTGCTATAGGGTTTGTGTCTTGAGTCAAATACCCTTCTTCGGCTCATTATGTCAAAGAGAGAAAATTATATTGATGCAATTTGGTCATTTTCTCCACCACCATCAAGTTGACTTGATCATTCTACATGTGTGCATCAATATTCTCATGTCAGCCTCAAAGAACAACCGCAAACTATTGTATATACTCATTAGTTCAACTTAGTTTGAAAAGGGAGACAAGAAAGATTTGATTTGTAGTAATCAAGTCAAGAAAGGGAGTGTGAGGAGCCTAATAGTGAAGGACTTATCATTGCATAAGTAAAGAGGACCAAATGAAGAAGAAGAGGGACAAAATTTTTGTCTTTACTCTATCACATGTGCAAAATAAGTCTGTAATGTAATAGAAAAGTTCCATGGTTGAAGGTACAATATGAGCTTCAGAATGGAAAAACATGACGAGATCTTGTTGATGTGTTTCTAAGGAGCAAACTTGTAAGTTTGACTAATCACATTGGTAGGCTTATTTGATAGATGGCGGAAGGTATTGAGTTTTTTCAAAAAGGTCTTATTTGTCTCATTTTACTTGGTTCTTCAAGAAGAGAAGAGATTTTTGGGTTTTACCCTCAAGGAGGAGTTTTTCCTTGACTGAGAGCCTACATATCGTGTCATTGATATTCATGTTTTGCTTTTAGTATTTTATTGTTGATAAGAAGACATAAATAAATCAAAGAAGGTATATAATAAAATAATTAAAGATCACAAGTAATTATCAAGCTAAGAAAATATTTTGCCTTTATGATTTTCTAACATAACTTTAGATGAAATCATAACTATCTTTCATAAAAAATGTTAGGAATATTGTAAGACTATCGATCTAAGGGAAGATATTTTTAGGATGACATGTAAGGAAGATGAGATATTAGAGAATTACATATAAATATTCTTATATAACCTCCAAATATCCCAACTAAAGAGACTAATAGGGCCATCTTTTTAGGAGGTATTCCAAATGAATCCATGAATGTACTTAATTTGATGGGTTTGGAGACATTTCCCAATTATCTTTAGAAGATATCTCTAATATTTGTAGGAGGTACTCATGAAATCAAGAAATATTATGTAAGGGACCTCATGACTTTTTTTATAAATCTTATAAATTTGAATGAAGTAGTGGTCTAACTAGGGTAGAATTATGGAAATTATTGGAAAATTTTAAGAATGAGAATATTGGTACCCTTAGCTTGCAACTTGATACTTTATAAAATAAGAAGAAAGAGGGGAAATAATTCCCCTTGAATAACATTGAGACATGTGTTATTTGTGTGGGTGAACATTCGATGAAGCATTTTCCTTCTTTACCTAGACTAAAGGTGACATAACACGGAGAGTGAGATAATCTAAAAACTATGTACTTTGGAAATGTTGAATCCATCGAAGCCTCATCCACTTGGTATGTCATTAAAAGCTACATTTTCAAGTTCTTCATATTACCCTAGTCAACAATATTCCCCTTGGAATCTTGCAATGCCTTGGAAAGAATGGACCCAATAAAAAAACCATCCTTGGAAATATGGATGGTGAGGGCCAAAGCGTGAGAATATATATACCTAATCCTATCCCATGAGAACTTAGAAAAACCCACAAATTCCACAACAGTACCCTTCATAGCCTTATCCAACACAAGCCCCATAATAGATTACTCGGCCCTAACAATTACAACTTCCATCAAACCATCCTCCTAGACCTGCACAAATCCTTTTCCATCTTGTCCCTAACCTAGAAAATAAAGTATTTAAGCTAGTACTTTCAGTACTATGTTACAAGCGTTTCCTACCTATCTAGTCACCCCAGTAAGATTGTAGGATATCCACTCACAATTGGGAAAGGTGCTCCAAAAATGACCCCCCCCCCCCCCCCCCGGAACCCCCGCCATTATTGAAGAAGAATCAAAGGAGTCAACTCCTAATTAGAAAACCAATCATGATACTCCCACCATAATTAAGAAAACAACTACTCATTTAGATCAACTCCACTCATCCAAAGAACCTCCTTATCGAGAGAGGTTAAATTTGAATATACAAGTAGCTCACTCTAATATTATAATTGAACTGACAAATGTTTGCATAAAAAATATTTTTTCGCAAACCCTTAAATACATGCCTATTTATGCAAAATAAATCAATAAAATATGTTTACAGAAGACATGAATAAAGAAGAATGTACCTCCCACATTTCATTGGAAAATCTACATACTTGATATCTAAACATATTTTTATATAAATATATTTTGACCATGGTAACCCCATTGTGTTTGGACATATTAATGGGATATATATTCCAAATATATTAATCACGACCATATAAACCACGAAGAAATTAAATTATCCTCACCATCCTCCTACTCCTACCATCCTTGAATTAGCTTACAAATCCAAGATAAAACTAGAGGGAGTTTTGGATGATGTTATTTTCCCTTTGGATTCTTGGGAGTAACCCATAGACTTCATGTCCTTGTAACTCAAATATTCTTGTAGAGGAAATCCCATAATCCATGGTATGCCATGGGTTTAAACCATTAATGATTTTATAAGTTGCAACTCCATAAATATGTTTATTTCACATAGGGATTCAGTTAAAAAAGTGACCTTGTACCCACTTGCAAAATACCTCACTAGGATGGAAAATATTTCATCGTATGAACAGGAAAATAGTGATGGAAATTTTGTACATGTCGTATTTTCAATATATCAGGTAATGGAATTAAAATAAAGAAGAGAAAAAATCCAAATCAACACCTTTCTCTGCATTCATATTTTACATAGAATATCTTATTTTATTTCTCTTCCATTAGATCCAATTTTGGAGGATAATGTGTAGGAAAATAGTGATCCAAAAACTCTATCTTCATTTTGTAATATTGTGGCAACTACAATGCATAAAACAAAGTGCTACACCATTCTCATTGAAATTAGCCAAGGTAATTTTTTGTATATAAGTTCTCAACTTACTAAATCTCATTACGAAAAATTTATCCAAGTGCTAAAAAAAATTCAAGTTCTTTCGCATGGGACAAAAAGATATATGCCATAACAATTGACATCATCATATCTATACTCAAAATTATTCCCTTCCTATCAAAAACCCTAGAGGAATGTGAACCCAACCCTTAAAGTAGTAGTTAGATATGAATTGCAAAATCTTCATGATACCAAATTTATCTATCCAATATCCAATAGTAGATGGGTCTCACGTCTTGTAGTAGTTCTTAATAAGAATGGTAAATGGAAAATTTATGTGGATTACTGAGAGCTAAACAAAGTCGTCATAAAGGGATATTTCCCTGTTCCATTCATTAACCATGTACTAGAAAACATGGTAGGAAAAATTAATTTTCATTTATGGATAGTTTTGGTGGTGGTAATCAAATAAAAATTGCACCAAAGAACCAATACAATACGACATTCACATTCCCATGGGGAAATTCTCTTATTGAGTGTCTCCTTTTAGATTATATAATGCTCTAGCCATGTTCCAAAAAGTAGTGCTAGGAATCTTTTCAGACTTAATCCATAACTTTGTTGAGGTGTACATGGAAAATTTTACTATTTACAATGAATCATTTGAAGAAGCATTATAGAACCTTGAAAAAGTATTAATAATATGCCAAGCAACCCTTATTTCCTTAAATCATGAAATATTTTTCATATTTCTAGCTAATGGAGTTGTCCTCAGACATATTATCAATTCTCTGAGGGTTGAGGTATATCTAACAAAAATAGAATTTTTTTCAAATCTTCCAGTTTCCAAAACTTTGAAAGAGGTAAGCGATTTCCCCGGTTTCAATGGTTATTATAGAAGAATATTGAAAATTTCACAAAAGTTGTTGTGTCATTGTTAAACTCAAATTTCTAAACATGTTAACTTTTCTTGAGAATATCATTTTCAATATGCACTTGAGACTTTAAAAGAAAAGGCTTATGTTGCATCCATTAACATGGGACCAAATTGGTCTCTCCCCTTTCACATATCCATGGGCTCTTTTGATGCTACACTTGGAGCTATTTTAGGGAAAAGATAAATAAATTTTATTATGCCATTTACTTTTTTAGTAAGAACCTCACACCTATTGAGCTTAATTACACTATCACTGAGGAAGAATTTCTAGTAGTTGTTAATGTGATCAACAAATTTAGGCATTATATTATTGGCTATGAAGTTTTCATTCACATTAATAATTATGTCAATTTATAATGAACAAGAAAATCACTAATAGTAGGATTAATGGATAGATTTTGTAGTTATAGGAATTGAATATCACCATTATAGATCAGTCTATTAAAGAAAATTTAGTAGTAAGTTTTCTTTTTAGAATTCATAATGAAGGTGAAATTTCTTCTATAGACAAGAGAATTATAGATGAAAAGTATTTGTTGTGCCCACTCAACCTTCTTTTTCTATAAACATCACTATCTATTTGGCTATATGAAAGCTAACATAACATTTGTCATCTATGGAGAAAGAAAGGATTGTCAAGGCAAGTGCTATCTTCTCATGGATTGATGGTGATATTTTCTATAAAAAATTGGATCTCATCATCCAAAACTGTGTCCAAGAATATGTGATGTTTGATATTTTGAAGGCATTTAATGTTGATCCATGTGGGGGGAACTTCACTGATAAAAGGAAATCTTATAAGGTATTACATATGGGGTGTTATTGGCCCAAACCTTTCAAGGATTCCGAGAATTATGTCAAGAGCTATGATATTTTAAAGAGAATGGGTCAACCAATACAAGTCGATGAGATTCCTTTGCACCCTTAGGTACTTATTGAACAATTTAAAAAGTGGGATTTGGACATTGTTGGCCTTATCACTGCAATTTCGAGAAAGAAAAAGTACATTCTTGTATGCACTAATTATGTTGGTTAAATATTTTCTTTATGACAACATTTCACTTGATTTGGTGTGTCTATAGAAATTATTATAGATCAACATACACAATTTACATAGAAGCTCATCCAATCTATTACTTAGCTGTATTAAATTAAGCATAACACTTCTTCTCCATACCATCCACAAGCTGATGGATAGGTAGAGTCCACAAACAAAGTACTCGAAGCCATTTTGACAAAATTTGTTTAGATTCATCATAGATATTGGGAAAATCAACTACTTGGAGCATTTTGGGCTTATAGATATACTTAGAGAAAGACTGTCAGATTCACACATTATGATTTGGTTTATGGTAAACAAGCCCTTCTCCCCATAGAATTTCAAATCAAAAATTTTAGCACTGCAACTCAATTGGAGATGAACCTTTTATATGCACAAAAATAAATAATAATACAACTTAATGAATTAGATGATATCAGAAAAGATGTTATTTAGTAGACTACCCTTCTCTAAAAAAAAGAATGAAGTGGCATGCTAGATTTATTAGAAAAAAATAGTTCACACGAGGTGACTAGGCTCTCCTTTTCAACTCTAAGTTCAAAGAATTCACAGGGAAAATTACCATTTGTTGGTTGGGGAACTATCAAATAGAATTTTTTTTTTAAAATGGATTAGTTTGTATCAAGACAAATGATGAAGAACAAGTCTCCTTTCTAGTGAATGGTCACAAGTTGATGTTGTATCACATGCCAATGTCCAAAGATGATTTTATTGCAAATGCACTTCAAAAATATGAGATGAAGGTGATAAGTGAGAAGGGAAATCTTCCCACTCCTACTCCCTCTTGATTCATTTTTTCATTTGGAAAAATAATAAAATTACAAACATGAAAAAATGAATACAAAAGAAAGCCTATTTGTGAAAACCAATTGTTTTGTGCAACTAGGAATGAATTTTGTTTGAAAACCATATTTATGACAGCCGTAATTCACACTTTTTGCATCATGGTGTTGGTTTTTTTTTTTCAAACAAAAATTTATCATAATTATTTTGGACTCATGTTAAGTCTTTCCTTGTCAACTTCAACACATTATATGGGTTCAAGGCTATAAATGTTTATGGCACCTTGAATATTGCATTCATTTTTGGTAGGTTTCTTCATGAACGATAGTGGAAACACATCAATGTATTCTCATCATCAGGTTATGCCATTCACTCAACTTCAACTCCTTCATTCATACCTATTAGAATGTACTATGGCACCTTGACACTTATTGTCATCGATAGTGAGTTTTATTGCATTTGTTAATGACATACAAAATGGATAATATTTCAATGATTTTTTCTCATGTTTAACTTCAACATGCTTACCCACATGAAGAAAAATGTACCAAAAGCTTGAAATCATTGAAGACTCCATGGTTTCATCTTATGTAAAATATAAGTTGCAACCTTTTGATTTTTGCAAATAAAAATGGCGTATTGACTATAGCTTTAAATATTGGTCTTTCTATAGTAGCTTTAAATCCTAAGTTCCTTTAATTGATATTCAATAGTCCTCTTTCCAAACCATGCATCCAAAGCTCTAGTTTTTGTCTATCTCATATAATCATGCATTAATAGAGGTAATTGGGTAAGCAATATGTTTTTATATGTATTTATTTAACTTGGGAATTCATGCACATTAAACTCTTAAATCTCTTTTCCTTCATTCCTTCATCCTTTCATATTCAATAAAACTTCCTTTGTCCATTCTTTCTACCAAAATTATCATTTTCTCTTTGGCATTGTTAAACTTTGAAGAAGCCTAAAGGTAAAATAGACATCTTCCATTTAAGTCTTGTATCATATAACCACATGCTAGATTTCACAACAAAAAAATCATTCCTATATTCCTTATCTTGTATCCAAAATACAACTTTAGGAACAAGAAAATACCTCATCTATGAACTTTAGAGTACAAATACCTAAGTCATGTTCACTCTTTCCTTGCCTAAAGAAAAGGAAAAAAAAAAGGGGAATATATCAAAAAATATATAGAAGAAACAAAAGTATTTAAAAGAGTTCCCAAAAAGAGGGAAAGAAACGATCATATATATGGGAGTGAAGAAAACATGCACACATCATGATCCAAGTAGCATTCATTCATTCATATCCATGTTTCATGAGAACATGCAAATACTTGAGTGTAGGGGAGATGATGAGCTTGGTTTTGACATGTTTACAATGATTGTTTAGCCTATTATCATTTAATTTACCTTTAGTCTTCATTCATTTATCATTCAAATTACCACACATTATCCAGTTTCACTTGTTAAGATATTAGTGAGACATGTGATCAATAAATTTGATGATTTACCATGTTTTGATGGTTTCCTAGAATACATCTTATTGTTTCCTAACTACTTTCAAAGGTTCAACTATTTTTATGACATTTTACAGAAATCTAGGAGCACTCCTACTGTTTTCTGTCTTCTTTAGAAATATAATATGGCTCCTATATTCTTCTCTTTGCAAGTATTCTCCATAATGTATTTGACTCAATTGTAAGCCTTTGAATTTAATTCCTTATGAATTTGATCAAATGATATAACCTTGAATGTTCTAATCAACTCCATAACTCTAATCATATATTGATCCAATAAAGAAATGTTCAAGGAAGTATAACCTTTTAGCCAATTTATAACAACCTTTGAACCCCGTATCACTTGTAAGTTCATATTGTTGAAGTGACAAAATTAAAATGACTATCATAAATGACTAATATTATTGTAGTACTTTTTAGGTAGTCGTATTTTTTTTCCTAAACTAAATTAGTCATCCACATTAGTCATTTTTAGTTGCATCACTTATTATCTAGTCATATATTTTAACCCGAGACTAAATTAGTCGTTTATAGTGGAGTCACTTAAGATTGCTCATTTTTGGTAGTATTTCACTTGGAAAAGTTGTGGTGACTAACATTTTTAGTCACTTGGTCACTAATTTCATCAATTTCTACTAGTGATGAGCCAGTCACCAAGGCTACTAAAACATATGGACTCACCATCCAACTTACCAAATATGTTAGTCATGCACTTTGTGTGCCATTACCAATGGCACCTCAAGTTAGGTCATGATAGAGACAATTGGAAGTAGCCTCAATTTGCAACAATACGATAAGAACTTCTAAGAATGAGTTGTGCCAAAGTATTAAGGAAGATTGGGTTGAACAACCAGAGAGGTTGCATAGGAGAGAGCCTGACTCGTTGCCTTGAATTTGAGAAAAAATTGATAGAGATGAGTTGTACATTGAAGATATTAAAAAACTCACATTTAAATGTTTGGGATTGAAATTTTGGTTCCCACTCCTACTACATTCTATTCCATATTATCTATGGTTTATAAAACTTGATACTACTATTGACAGAATGGGGTGGAAGTAAATTATTAAAATTTTAGGTTACTCCACTAAGGATGTTATGAATCACTTCATTTGTTATGATTTTAGAGAAGCATGCCCAAAGGAACAAAACGATTCTAAAATTAACGTTTGGCATCAAGAACAATTTGTATCCCTACACTAGTAGAAAATGATGAAATTAGTGACTAGGTGACTAAAAAAGTTAGTCACTGTAGCTTTTCCAAGTGAAATACTACCAAAATTAAGCAATCTCAACTGATCCAACTAAAAACGACTAACATAAACGACTAGCTAATAAGTAATACAACTAAAAATGACTAAAAATAATGACTAATTTAGTCTAGGAACAAAAATATGACTACCTAGCAAGTACTACAATAATAGATATTAGACATTTAAGTTATTCATTTTAATTGTGTGACTTTTTCAATCTAAACTTATAAGTGATAGGGGATTCAAAGGTTTTTATAGATTGGTTGAAAGGTTATACTTCCTTAAACACTTCTTTATTGGATCAGTGGATGGTTACAATTAGGGAGTTGATTAGAATCTTCAAGGTTATATCCTTTGATAACATTCACAAGGAATTAAATTCAAATCATTTGTCAAGAGTGAATGCACATAACATCCTTGTGAACCCTCAAATTTAACAACAACCTCACACAACTTCCACACATCGTCTAGAAATATTGATAGACAAATACAACAATGCCAACATCCAACAAAAACCCACATAATGAAGAGGAAACACTAATAAACATACACAGAATCCTCAATCCTTAGTTCTAAATATTACACAGCCCTGAATGATTCTCAAATCAACTAAGCAAAATCTAGGTCATTAACATGGTAATATGAATGAGAGGGGAAAAATATTAGCAAATCATCGACTCCAACTTCACTCTCACCCTCCACATAGCACCAAGCACAACAATTTTTCTAAAGCATCTACAATACTAACAAGTAGGAGTAAATAACTATATTCTCATATGCCTATCATAATTATATTTAGCCTCTCTAACATGCTCTTGGTTTTTTAATGTATTCTATATATGAGTTCACTCTATATCTAGCTTAACATTATAACAAAAACAAAATAATGATTTTAATTTGCAAAAACTAATAGGATATAGTTTACACTCAATGAAAGAAAGCATTGGATTATAACTTACAAGTAAGAACATATTTTATATCAATATAGTAATCAATATTTTGAAATTGTTTTCCATGATGAATCCATTTAATTTAATAATTTGTGTTATCAATGCACCAAATCATTACGATTTTAATTTCAAAAACTAATAGGATATAATTCACACTCAATTAAAGAAAGCATTGTATTATAACTTACAAGAAAGAACATCTTTTATATCATAGTAATCAACATTTTGAAAAAAATTTCCATGATGAATCCATTTAATTTAATACTTTTTGTTATGAATGCACCAAATCATTTTTCAATTTACTAATAGTGAAATCAATGCACCTTATTGATTTGCATTATATGATTGTATTTTTTTCTTAAGTGAAAGTGTTTTCATTCCATCAAATCATTATTTTACATCAAAAGAGGTTGAAATATTTCATGGTCTGCCACTATAGAAACCAAACCAAGCACACAATTTCATTTTCCTTAAGAGCCACACAAAAAGTTTACTAATAGTGTACCAAAAAATGAACAAGTTTGTCAAAAATACATGGGCTATAGGGATATATTGAAGCAAAAAAACAAAGTTAGTGGTACTTGATATATTAGATAACTAGAGAACATAATTAAAATTTAATATTTTCTATATTCTAAGGCTTCCACAGGGATATAATCCCTTTCACTTCCTAGAGAACAACCTAGAGTAGGGGGCAAGTCAAAGAGGGCTTTAAGTTTCCCTAGTTTTTTGTCCATGAAGCACATTAGCACCTACAATTCATCCAATTAAAAACCATCTCTTCTTACGTAGTGTTCTTCTCCATCGCCATGCAACTGAAAAATAACCTGAGGTGCCAGTAAAGATTGCCTATATGTATATAGTGATTGAGGAAACTCTAGTAGTGGGCCATGCTTGCAACCCATCTCTCCACCTTAGTAAGCACCTAAAAGTTAATAATGCATTGTATTTCATCTACAATGTCACATTTATCTTGAAAAATTCCCTCTTGAACACTTCTAGGAGTAAAATCATGATAAGGAGTAGCAAAGATTTCAACTCATTCTTGGGTTTTGGGGCTTCCAAAGTCCCTATAATAGGCAGTTCCATGGTAGACCTATGCTCTCTATCTCACCATGGTCTCCATAGGAGAAGGAAACTATAAGAAATCAGAAAGAAAGAGTTTATAGGAGGGACAATTCCACAAAGATAGGCTAGTGGGAAGTGGAAGGTGAAAGTGGTGGGGCCTGATGAGGTTAGAGGGCAAGATTGTGTGCCTAAAAAGGGGAGAGGAATTCAAGCTAAGAAAATATAGTGAGGAAGTAATTAGCTAAAGGCCAAGAAAAAATGAGGAAAATTTAGTAGAAGTAGCTTTGATGGACTGGGGGAATGGTCTCAACATAGTAAGTTCAATAAGAAATACCACCAAATTTATTGAGGGGGATGAATCACTACAGGGTGAAAAACATAAAATGATACAAAAATGACCAATGTTCCTTCTAAATACCTATGATCAGGCTTGAAACTCACAAAATATACCAGACACCATTACACCATTACTGCACAATATACAATTGCATACAAACTATTAGCCTGACCCTCATGTATAGAGAGATGGCTCAGGTGCCATCATAATTGTTTACCTCCTAGAATGACTAATGTGGAAATTTAGAGTAGGCTTACAAACCATGTTAGTCTTCCAAGTACAAGAGTGGTTAAAAGACTAGTGAGCCAAGGGAAATATGCCATTAGATAAACACGGGTGACATGATTGATCGGGTGGTAACACAATTATGGCACACAATACAATTGTATGCGCATTTTAATTCATTGGGGGCAATGATGGAATGTCTCCCCCCTTTTGTAGTGAGTGGGACTATGGTCTCATTCCTCCCATCTGTCTCATGCTAGCTAACCCATCTAGGGATACATTATATGGTTACTGAAATCAATGCAATTACTTGATTTTTCTTAGGCTTATTTGATACATTGCATATATTGAATGAGTGACAAAATGGATTGTATTTTCACTAAAAATCAATGCATCACATTCATTGGTTAAACATTTTTCATCAAAAAAGTATACTAAAAGATTAGTATTGGATAAACAAAGTGTTGGTCTTTACCTTGTAATAGAATATTTATTTTATAACATTATAATATGTATTTCTAAACTATTTTGCAATATATTAGTTTTGAAATCACTTAAATAATTTTCACTATATTAGAGTTGAAATCAATACTTATCAATTTTCCCACTACTATTTCTTAAATCAATGCATATAATCATTTTGCATTGTATAATTATTTAAATTAATGCACCCAATATAAGCTATGGATTATTAATGTAATAATATAAATGAAAAAAAAATATTAGCAAATCATAGATTCCAACTTCACTTTCACCCTCCCACATAGCACTAAGCACAATGATTGTTCCAAACCATCTACAATACTAAGAAGTAGGAGAAAATTTGAGCAAATGCAAATACTAATAGTTAAATATACCAAGCCAAATACATCCAATTGATTGTAGACCATAATGGAGATGTTTGCAACATCAACAACAAAAGGTCACAAAATACGCTAGATCCATTGAGTTATAGACTGCAATATTGCAACATCATCCCACCAATTTGGCGTTGATTTTCTCAAATTCAAAGAACATTTTGAATTTGTGCATTGCATTTTTCTCGAATTACTCTAATGGATGAATTTTAAGCTCCTACATTCTCCCGAGGCATCAATTTTGAATGGAAACGTGTTGGGTGTGTAGCTTCAAAGGTATCGTTGCATTGGAACCTAGTTTGAAATGGGGCGGCAACACTACCCGCAAAATATTCGCTAGAGGGGGGGTCTAGGGGTGGCGGCTGTGACCTTTGGGAGCGCCCCCCCCCAGCGTGGGGATCGGGGGCAGCGCCCCCAAAGCTAAGAATAGATGTAAAATTGCCTTGTAAAATGTTGTAATTTCGCAGTCAATATGGGCCGTTCATTAGGCGGAGATCTGATGGTAGAAGTTATGTTTAATTTAGGGTTTTTTGCCCTAGAAGGCAACCCCTCACTATATATGAGGGAATTGTATTGCGTCTATGTAGATCTGTATTCTGAGTGAGGAAGAGAGAGGAGATTGAGAGCGAAGAAGGAATTACAGCAGATATGCTGTAGGTTGTATCTCTTCAGTTTGCTGGATAATATAAATTGAAGGATTGGCTGTTTCTCGGTGGACGTAGCCCAAACTAGGTGAACCACGTATATCTGTGTCTCTCTTGTTTTATGTGTTTTATGTGTTTATATTTTTGCAATATTTTATGTGTTCCATTGCTCTGTAATATATAATTTTCTAACAGTTGGTATTAGAGCCGAAGGTCTATTTGGCTGATAAACTCGTAGGAGAGAAGGATTCCTGGTTCGAGTGGGAGCAATGGCGGAAGATAGTAGGTTTAGGGTTGAAAAATTCAACGGCCAAAACTGCCAGCTATGGAAGATGCAGATGGAAGATTATCTGTATCAGAGAGATCTATACCAACCATTAAGAGGAAAGAAAAAGAAGCCGACGAGTATGACATACACAGAATGGGATATTCTCGACAGAAAGGCACTTGGAACAATACAACTATGCCTAGTGGCATCGGTAGCATTTAATATTTCAAATGAAATGACAACAGAGGGTTTAATGTTGACATTGGCCAAACTATATGAAAAACCCTCAGCCTCAAATAAGGTATTTCTTATGAATCGTTTATTTAATATGAAGATGTCAGAAGGTGGATCTATTGCTGATCATTTAAATGAAATACAGTTACCAGTCAATTAAGTTCTGTAGGGGTAAATTTTGATGATGAAGTTAGGGCTCTGTTATTTCTGTGCTCATTGCCAAAAAGTTGGAATGGTTTAGTTATGGCCATTAGTAACTCTGTCTCTAGATCTAGTACTTTAAATTTTGCTGATGTTGTTGGTGCAACCCTTAGCGAGGAAATGCAACGGAAAAGCTCCGGTGAGACATCAGGTAATGCTTTGACCGTAGAGACTAGGGGAAGAAAAATGGAAAGAGGAAAGAGCCCTGGATATCGCAGTAAGTCAAGAAAAGGCAGATCCAAGTCCAGATTGGGAATAGTGTGCTGGAAATGTGGGAAGAGAGGACACCTGAAGAAATACTGCAAGTCTCGAAAGGGAAAAGAAGGAGACGCACAACAAGAAACTAATCATGAAGTGAATGTAACAAGTGTTGTGTTGCAAGATGCTTTGATTCTTTCATTAGAAAATATTATTGATGCTTGGGCGGTAGATTTAGGGGCCTCATTCCATGCCACACTTGATAGGAAACATTTTTTATTATGTTCAAGGAGATTTTGGACAGGTTCAATTGGGTAATGATAAACCCTGTAAAATCATTGGAATGGGTACAGTTTTCATAAAACATCAAAATGGAAATCAATGGCTATTGAAGGAGGTAAGGCATGTTCCAGATCTGAAGAAAAATCTGATTTCAACAGGGCAGTTGGGAGGTGAAGGTTATGTAACTACTTTCACAGATAAAACCTGGAAGGTCACTAAAGGATCCCTGGTAATAACGAAAGGAGGAAAGCTTGGTACATTGTATTTATGCAATGGTATTTCTAATTCTGTTAATTCTTTAACCTATACAAGAGAAGATATGGGATTATGGCATCATAGGCTTGGGCACATGAGGGAGAAGGGGATGTAGATTCTTCACTCAGGAAATTTGTTGCCAGGTTTGAAGCATGTTGATTTAAAATTCTATGAGAATTGTGTTTATGGAAAATAGAGGAGAGTCAGATTCCTCAGAGTTGGGAAAGAAAAGAAGAGCGAAAAATTAGAGCTTGTGCATACAGATGTATGGGGACCTGCTAAGGTATCATCTCTTGGTGGATCTCGTTATTATGTTACTTTCATTGATGATGCAACCAGAAAAACCTGGATTTATTGTATTCGAAATAAATCTGATTTATTTGATACTTTCAAGAAATGGAAAGCTTTGGTTTAAAATGAGACATGAAAAGTTTGAAGTGTCTCAGATCAAACAATGGAGGTGAATATTGTTGGAAAGAGTTTGATAGGTACTGTTCTGAGAATGGAATTTGAAGAGAGAAGACAGTTCCAGGAACACCACAAGAAATGGTGTGTCAAAAAGGATGAACAAGACAATCATGGAGCATGCAAGGTGCATGAGATTGCATGCAGGATTGCCTTTACAATTTTGGGCAGATGCTGTAGATACTGCTATTTATCTAATAAACAGAGCACCTTCAAGTTCCTTGGATGGTGGTATTCTGGAGGAGGCATGGACAAGTAAAAAGGTAAACTACTCTTTTTTAAAGACTTTTGGTTGTGAAGCCTTTGTCCACATTAATAAAGAAAATAGAACAAAGCTTGAGGCAAAATCAAAGAAATGTACCTTTACTGGATATGGTGTTAATGATTTTGGTTATTTCTTTTATAATTATGAAAAAAAACAAAATCATTAGGAGAAGAGATGTCATATTCAATGAAAAGGTTTTGTATAAGGACCAGCTGCAAGAAAACAAATAGGAAAAAGAAAACAGAGAATACGCAGTGCTTGACGAGATCACGGAAAAAGTGATGGTGCCTGAAAATCATAATGAACAATAGCCAGAACAACAACCACAACAACAACAAGCACCTCAAACGCCTGAAAGTGGTGTTAGAAAATCTACCAGGATAAGTAGACCCCGTGAACGATACTCTCCTTCATTATATTATGTATTGTTAACTGATTCTGGTGAACCAGAATGTTATGAAGAAGCAGTACAGGTAGAAACCAGGAAGAAGTGGGAGCAAGCCATGAAAGAAGAGATGGACTCCTTAGCACATAACCAGACTTGGGACTTAGTCAAGTTGCTTGCAGGTAAAACAACATTGCAGAATAAATGGGTTTAGAAGTTGAAGGAAGAAGATGGAGGTAGAAAAAGGTATAAAGCTAGGCTTGTGGTGAAAGGGTTTTCACAGAAAAAGGGTATAGACTTTGATGAGATATTTTCTCTTGTTGTTAAAGTGACTTCAATCAGAACTATTTTAAGTCTAGTAGCAGCTGAAGATTTGCATCTTGAGAAGTTAGATGTAAAGACATCCTTTCTCCATGGGGATTTGGAGGAAGAGATATATATGTAGCATTCACAAGGATATGAGGTAAAAGGGAAGGAGAAACTAGTGTACAAGTTGAAGAAGAGCTTCTATGGCTTAAAACAGGCTCCAAGGCAGTGGTATCTAAAATTTGACAGGCTTATGTCTGAACAAGGTTATACTAGATGTCACTCTGATCATTGTGTTTATCTCAAAAGGAAAAATGATGGCAGCTATATTATATTGTTATTGTATGTAGATGACATGCTTGTTGTGAGTTCTAACATGCAAGAAATAAATGCACTCAAAAGAAAATTGGCAAACTCATTTGCAATGAAGGATCTGGGTGTTGCAAAACAAATCCTTGGTATGAGAATAACTAGCGACAAGAAGAATCGCAAATTAACATTGTCTCAAAGTGAGTACATAGAAAAGGTGTTGAAAAGGTTTAATATGTAGAATGCAAAACCAATTAGTATACCTTTGGCTAGCCATTTCAAATTAAGTAAGGAGGAGTGTCCCAAGACTTAGGAAGAAATGGCTCATATGTCTAAAGTTCCATATGCATCAACAGTTGGAAGCTTAATGTATGCAATGGTCTGCACAAGGCCTAATATTGCGCATGCAGTGGGAGTTGTAAGTAGGTACATGAACAATCCATGAAAAGAACATTGGATGGCGGTGAAGTGGATTCTTAGGTATTTGAGAGGTACCACAAATCAAGCATTATGCTGTGGTGGTTCAAACATTTCTCTACAGGAATATGTTGATGCAGATATGGCGGGTGATAGAGATAATAGGAGGAGCACAACAGGGTATGTGTTTACTGTAAGTGGAACAACTGTCAGTTGGGTCTCAAAACTACAAAGTGTTGTTGCACTCTCAACAACAGAAGCAGAGTATGTTACTGCTACAGAGGCTAGTAAAGAAATGATTTGGTTACAAAGGTTTCTGGATGAATTGGGTAAGAAGCAGGAGTTGGGTAGGTTATACAGTGACAGCCAGAGTGCCATACATCTTGTAAAAAACTTTTCATTTCATTCCAAGACTAAACATATACAGCTCAAGTACCATTTCATACGGTCAACATTGGAAGATGGATAGTTGAAGCTGGAAAAGATACACACCAGCCATAATCTCGCAGATATGTTAACCAAAGTTGTAACCAGGGAGAAAATGAGAATCTGCTCAGTTCCAATTAGTCTTCAAGTATGATGAAGAATGTGAGAAACAGCCAGGTCCAAAGTGGAGCCATTGTCCAGCAAATGAAGCGGCGGTGGAGTTGCTATAATCAGTCTCCAAGTGGGAGATTGTTGGGTGTGGAGCTTGATTATCTTCTGTATTCAAAGGTATTGTTGCATTGGACGTTGTCGCCCATAAAATATTCACTGCAGGGGGGTCCAGGGGGGTGTGGCTGCGACCTTTTGGGAGCCCCCCCTGGCGGCGGGATTGGGGTAGCGCCCTCGAAGCTAAGAATAGATGTAAAATTGCATTGTAAAATGTTGTAATTTCGTATTCAATCTGGGCCGTTCATTAGGTGGAGATTTGATGGTAGAAGTTATGTTTTATTTAGGGTTTTTTGCCTTAGAAGGAAACCCCTCGCTATATATGAGGGAATTGTATTGTGTCTATGTAGATCTGTATTTTTGAGTGAGGAAGAGAGGGGAGATTGAGAGCGAAGAGGGAATTACAGTGGATATGCTGTAGGTTTTATCTCTTTAGTTTGATGGATAATATAAATCAAAGGATTGGTTTTTCTCTGTGGATGTAGCCCAAACTGGGTGAACCACGTATATCTGTGTCTCTCTTGTTTTATGCGTTTTATGTGTTTATATTTCTACAATATTTAATGTGTTCCATTGCTTTGTAATATATAATTTTCTAACAAAACATTGGTCCTTCACTCTTGGCTATGAAAATAATGATAGAGAATATGAAAACCCAGCCATTTGTAACCAATATCATGAAATCAAATGTTGTCCAGAGATAATTGACATATCAGAATCGCTCGCTGGACCCTCGGGGCTTCCAACGGCAGGGATCAAGCCCAGGAACTCAAGTTTTCCTAGATTAATACATGAAGATCTACAATGCTGCAATGAAGAGTTGATTCCAAGACTCAAGATACTAAGGCAATGACCCTTACTAATGATAATTTGATCCTTGATGCTAAATCCCACTGTCAAAATTTAGGTCAAGGGATTGTACTTAGAAAACCCCAGATCGATTTCAATGATATTGAATATTTTTCCACAGATGACAAATTTCTCAGAGGTTAGTTGAAATTAACCCTCAAGCAAGAGAAATTTTTTGTTTTAACTTCTACCTTGAACTCCTAACTGTGTACAAATTCCTGATATGTGGGGAAAACCCTTAACAACATCTGTAAGTAACATGATTTTTATTGTTAGTTCATTTTTGTAATTGCAGTATAAACAACTGTTTTATTGGAATTCAGATCTAAATGGTAATATTAAATTTAGATTGTCAATATTAGTCTCATTGTCCTAGGAATGTGTTGCACACACACTAAAGAAAATTGTTAGTGTTGTTGACGAGATCAAAGATTCAAGATATGACACGACTAAATTCATGTCACATGAGGCTGAATCAAAGGATCTACAATTCGTGTTCATAGATTATCTGTGTGTAAGGGCAGGGAGAAAGGTATACAAAGTAGTAGTAGAAACTTAAAAGAGTCTTTAGGATGGATATCAATCTTAATATTTTTTACAATATTTTGTATTTTGACATTCTACAATATCTTTTTTAGATACTTGGAAGAAAATTTCCAACAAACAACTTTCCTGGAAATGCAAAAAGTAAAAAATTTGAAAAACTGCATAGTTTTTTTATTAGTAAGAGTTGTAATATATCATCTCAATGTGTTGTCACTGGAGATGCATATAGAAGGATAAATGAAATTTGTATTCCTATAGAGATAGCCAAGAGAGTAACATTTGCAGAGCATGTAAATGTTTACAATAGGGAAAAATTCCAGAAAATTGTAGACTATGTTGACAAAGGAGGTAATTATTGTTCAAATGCATTTAGAAAAGCAATGAAGAAAGTTGAAATTGGCGAAGTGATCAACCGTCGAATTCATGATGGGGATTTTGTTTTGATTAATTGTCCTCCAAGTGTCCAAAAGCATTCATTGTAGGCATTAAAAACGTACATACATCTGGGATCTACAGTGATTATTAATCCTCTCATAAGTTGGCCACTTGGTGTAGATTTTGATGGGGATTTCATTCATGTTTTTATCCCCAATATTTAGAATATCAAGTTGATCTTTTGTAGCTTCTAAGTGTGGATCAATAAATATTTAGTTCCCATTGTGGAGAGGCAAACATAGCATTGAGTGTTCATAGTAGATACATTGTTGGTTGGTTAGTCATGAGGATATGATCCAATAGTTAGGCAGGGAGGTTAGGTTCCCACGGTTGTTAGCAATCCTAGGTAGGACTATGTACACTCCAGAGCTACTCTAAACGTTATTTCTTCAGTTGAAAGAGAAAATATACATTGTTGGTTGCCAAGCTTCTATCCAGAAAATATATGTTGGATAAAACCACACTGAATCAACTATCATTATGGACTTTTGGAACCTTTCCTGAACCAGCAATCACTAAAGTGCATGATGGAGGTCCATTTTGGATAGCTAGCCAACTTCTTCGGATGGCTTTAAACCAGAATTGAACTGTGAGGAGAATGGGATTCTCATAAGCAATAGTGAAATAATATTATTCAATGGTGATAAAACACAATTTCTAAGTTCTATGACTCAAATTTTTAATGCAATTGCTAAATGAAAAGGTCCACGAGTGACAATGAATTGTTTGAATTTAGTTCAAAGTTTTTTTATTGAATTTTTAACCTTAAATGGTTTTAGTGCAGGTTTGGATGATTTGGTTCTTGCTCACTGTGTTTCTGGGAGAAATATATCTACGTAAGAGCTAGGAAATGAACTTACTGAAATTTCTAGGCTTATGAAGCACGTGAGGTGAGGAAGATATGATAATGCCATCATTTCCCAAGTGGAGAAGCATCTACTTGGAGTGCGGGAAAATGTTACCAAGGCTATTTATTCTTCAAGTTCATTTTTTCTGATGGTTGATAGTGGAAATGCAAGATCTGCTAAGAAAGTGGTTCAACAGCTTGGCTTCTTAGGGCTTCAAATGTTTTGAGGAAAACATTTCCTAGAGATTGGCTTAAAAATATTTTTTCACATATTCCATTCAATGGTTCTCATCCTTTGGATCCACACAAGAAAGATGATTCGCCTATAAGTTTGTGGACTCGTTAAATCATCCTATGTTTGTGGATTAAATCACTGTAAGACATTTATTCATTCTATCTCTTCCAGAGAAGGTCTTTTCTGTCAGAAGATGGGAATGAAAGAACTAGGAATTCTTTTTAAGAATCTAATGGCATTTCTACTTGATCTGACGATTTTCTATGATGGGACAGTCAAAGATGCTTGTGGAAAATTTCTCATTCAGTTTGAATATGGGAACATAAACTCTTCAGTAGCATGTAATTCCTCAAACAAGATGATTTTGGGAGTAGCCTAGATCATTCATCTCCAGGAGAACACGTAGGGACTCTAGATGCTACAACAATTGAAAAATCAGCTTACAAATCACTTGTTGATTCCTATTTCCCCTTTGGACATCCTTAAGGTAGTTGAGATCACGTTCCTTACCTGTCATTAACGTTCTATTTCAGTATGATTTCCTTTTGTACAGTGGGAGGGTTGAATTTGAAGCCAATGACAACAAGAAACATTAATGAGTAGATATAATTCTACCTTACAACCAAATGATAGATGGGTAATTATTCACATGAGAAGATGTTGTGCTGATGAAACACATTTTGAGGAGAAAGCTGCAAGAATTCAAGAATCTTTGAAGAGGATTCCTTTGAAATATTTTTCTCTCCAATTTGTTGTTGAGTAAGTGGATCTCTATGTTGCACCTTTTGTTTCAGTTGTGTAACCCCACTACCAGAAGAAGGGAAATCATCATATTTAAACAAGGATAGGATAAATGCTACCCAAGGAAACAAATTTGGACCTCTGGATAGTGAAGAAGAGCAATAGGAGTCACAAGAGGAAAATGACAATGAAAAATTAACTCTCAGAACCCAGGGGCAAGGAGCATCGAAATCCCCCTCTTGGAAGTCATCCATTCCAAATCAAGGAATGAAGGGTATCAGGAGTCTTCCTCTCATCAAGAATGCTCCATGCAAGCATTCTGAAATGTTTCCAAGAAGTTACAAAGTCCCCAAATCATCGAAATAACCCTCCTTCTTCACTGATTTCTCTTCAAGTGTTGCGCTGCCCTAGAGCCAATTTGTTCTTCTCTTTATAGAAAATTTTGGGTTTGTGTTGGTTCCATTTGATTCTCTCACTATTTCTTGCAACTCTCACAAGAACCAGTTCAATGCAAACACAAAATACAAGGACAAGAAGATGCTAAGGAATCAGCTAACCTAGAATATAGGCCACAAGAAACAAGTAGAATTCTAGTATGATTCCTAGAATGGCTAGTCGCCAATTATAGGGAACTGTAATAGGCATAAGTTACATAGTTTTCACAAAGTGTGGCCTGGTAAAAGTGGCCAGTTTCAAAACTTCTCCTTTCCAAAGGTGATAATAATACAAATAATTTGAAAATAGCATTGGAAAAGAACAAATTGTTGTCCATGATCAAACAAGAGCTTGAAGCAATGATAAACAGATCCAATTGTGTCTCCATTTCACCAAAATCTTGTTTGAGTTATTATTAAGTTATTAATTAATTTCGGGCTTATTATTGTATTAACCTTATCCCGTTTATGATAGTATTGGGTATATTATAATTAGATTAGAATTTTTGCTTCCTTAATTTCAAATATTTATGCCTTTATATTTAACTCTACTATAAATTAGTAAGTAAATATAGATTAGCTATTAAACATATATTATTTTATACAACTTATTAATTTAATGGACCATTATATTTGAATAATAAATATAAATGATATATTTTAAGATCTAATGGACCATTAAATAATTATTATTAAATATATACACTATTACCTAATGTGACTAAATTCTAAAAATAATAGTAAGGTAATACCATTTAAATAATAATGGAATAATAATAAATATATATTATATAATGACCATTATAATTAAATAATAAATTTGGATAATTTAAGTATCAAATGAATTCTCTTAATATATGAGCCAATAATAATGAATTTATTTATTTGTTTTTAGATATTCATAATCATTTACTTAAATTAACATATTTACCTGTTTTAACTATTTCTAAGAATATTAATAATTAAATTGGTTGTTTTAGCGATTTCTAAATTGGTATTTTAAATTAGTAAGTAAATTTAGATTAGTTATTAAACATATATTATTGTATACAACTTATTAATTTAATGGATCAGTATATTTAAATAATAAATATAAATGATATTTTTTAAGATCTAATGGACCATTAAATAATTGTTATTAAATATATACACTATTACCTAATGTGACTAAATTTTAAAATAATAGTAAGGTAATACCATTTAAATAATAATGGAATAATAATAAATATAGATTATATAATGACCATTATAATTAAATAATAAATATGGATATTTTAATTATCAAATGAATTCTCTTAATATATGAGCTAATAATAATGAATTTATTTATTTGTTTTTAGATATTCATAATCATTTATTTAAATTAACATATTTACCTGTTTTAGCTATTTCTAAGAATATTAATAATTAAATTGGTTGTTTGACTAAGATCATTAGGTCAAAATTAGCCGTTGGCAATATAGCCGTTTGAGTCTCTGCACACTCTATTTATTCAAGCTAAGCCTGATTGGTTCTTCAACTTGTCCTGACGATGAACCACACTGGTTGGTTCGAAACGCGTCGACAAAAGATTGGTTATGTGATTTTGCCGAAGATTATCTAAACAATGGAAGCCTAAAAGTTTATTATCATTGCTGCAAGGATGGGAAAACTTTAAGTCATTGTTTGTCTACTTCAACGATTTTCAATGTGTTTGGGCTCAGGTTCCTTTGGTTCCAAAGAGAAGTCTCCAAGGTTCCCTTGGATGAATCCTAAAATAATTCCATGAAGTATCCTTCAAATCTCATAGTTGCTCTAATGAAAACCAGGTAGAAATGGGTAGAAAGAAAACTAACACATTTTTATTAATCCACGCACTAACACAAACGGTCTTGAAAACAAGAACTAAATAATGTAAATATAGCATATATAAGTTTAGCCATTCAAACCTTTACATGCTATATTTTCAATTGCTTTGTCATTGAACTAATGAACTTATCAAATCATCTTTTTTCTGTTGGTTTAAAGTATTATGATGTCATAATCTGTTTAAATATTGTTTTGTATCCATATTTTGCACACTTGTGTGCACCTTACCACAAAATTTTAGAATACTGAACCCAAACCATGCAATTACACCCTGGGACTGCAACAAAAATGTAACAATCTACAAAATTATATTGCCAGCAGGTTCTCTAGGTCTTCGGGCAAATAAGTGATAGCTAGATTAAAAAGCAGAGAGTTTGAGGACATACAAACCAGTAAGAGCGAGCTCTTCCGTTGGATTGCTGAAATGAATGAAGTGAACATCCAAAAAAATACCTATACAACCTTTACCAAAGATAATTTCAAAGTTTTTAGCAGATTTCACAAGTGTTAGGTAATCCACATGCAAAGTCCTTGACATGATATATGATTAATCTCAAATCGAAGGTGGACAGAATCCAGTAAAAATTACTTTACTAGAATAAGGAAAAATAAGTTCAATGGTATTGAATAATGGTAGAGTTACATCAATTACCTAAACAGAAGCAAGAATTAGAACATTTGCTTTCAAAGAAGATGCCTTTGTATTATCATTTTTATTAAGGAGCGTGTATTGTTATCATTCCAATAACATGATGGTAATAAATCATATGTATAAGATCTTACGAATATGAGATTATTGTGAATCATTTCCATATTATGGTTGAGGAGTAACCTCTTTTCATATTTTACAACTTCAACTATCTTCATTGCCTGATTCTGCCGAACTTATATCTGGAAAAACGTCCCTCCTAGGATTTAATGAGATCCCTCTTGCTACCATCTCTTCTCTGTACTTGCAAGATAAAGAGAATCTACCCTGCTTATTGAGCATGTAGATTAGAGCCTCATAAGCACACTTATCTAGACTATAGCCTCTTTGCTACATTTGATTCCAAATTATAAAAACTACCCTCAATAAAGCCCATCTTCCAATTTTTCTCATCAACAAGACATAAGTAAATGGATGGAACGCATACACTTCTAACCATTCTATCAAAAACTCCAGTGTCTCCTTCATCCTTCTCAGTTTACTGAAGAAAAAGTGATAAGTGGTGGCATTGGGAATGCACCGCTGATGAACCATCTGTTCCATTAGCGATAAGCTTTATGCATTCTACCAACTATGCAAAGATTCTTGATTAATGAATTGTATGTCATAACATTGGGATGACATCCTATCTCCAACATCTTATGCATGACTTGCAATGATTCATTAACATGGTCTACTTGGCCAAGAACATAAATCAGAATATTATAGATTGTGACATCTGGCTGGATCCCTCTTTCCTCCATTTCCTGAAATAACCTAAGTGCCTTCTTCGGATTCCTAAACATGGCCAATAAATCCATAAATATTGAATAAGAAAAGAGGTTTGGACAAAAGCTATCAATTTTGTTTGCTTCTTTCTAGAACCTTTTACATTCTTGCTAGGCTTTTCTCTTACACCATCCCGTAAGAAGAATGTTGAAGGTCTTCGTATTCGGAGAGAATTTCGAATCCTTACCAATAGACATGTGTTCTACCTCTTCAACATGATTGTGCTCACACAAAAAATTGATAAGGCTGTAAAAATCAGTCCTGTCTGGTTCAAGATTAAAATCTCCCATCCTATGAAATGTCTCCACAGCTTCCTTCACCATATGGGACGTAGTGCACCTCCTAAACATGATTCTAAAAGTTTTTGTAGTAACCAAAGAGCCTTCCTTTTCGCCTTTACTCATCTTTTCAATCACTTACCAAGCTATATCAAATTGTTTAACTTTACCGAGTGTGTTTACCATGGCAGTGCACACCTCTGTGGTATGTTGATATCCAGGTTGCCTACCGGCCCAAAAAAAGAAACCATATGCAATTTTCAAATTGTTCACATGCATACATAAAAAAAATTCTACCAAATAAGGATCAATAGTAGATAGTTTTTTGTAGAGAAGACTCCATTTCTTCCTCGGACTTAACAACATTTCTGAGAATCGCATTGATATTTTCCAAGGCCTTTGCAGTACCATCATCATTCTAAGAAACTTTATGCTTTTAACCCACTTTCTTTGTATGAATGTCCCCTACACCTAGTTGGAAACCAGAGGACAATAGTAGTGTTACACATAATCATAAAGGTGTCTTACTCTCCAGGTCAATCATCTAACCAATCTGATTCAGAATGCATTTTTGTATTTGAAGGTTGACCCTAATAAAAAATTATGAATGAACTGCTTGTTGTTTCAAAGTTTCTAGTTGATAATTGTCTTCAACATTAATATTAAAGAAAAATACACCCTAGAATCTTCGATATGCAATGTTCTCATGTTTAATGAGATCTCTTTAAAAATTGTGCAGTTCAAAATTTCAAACTAAATATGAATATCAAATCCATGATAATTGACACAAAATGTAGTAATTTATGTTTTGATTCTCTTTGTTCTTTTATCTTTTATCTTTTAATGCAAATGCAATAGAAAATGCATGCATTATAAACTAGTTTTGATCTTCTACATGCAAAAAAAAATATTTATCCGTGGTAGACATGAGTTTCCTTCACACAACATTCACATTGGTATAAGAAACAATCATTTCACCTTCGAATTTTTGAGAATGTTTCATTAAGAAATTGAGTTTCTCAACCACATCCCTCTTCAAGTCACAAACACCTTTGCATCTGAAGTACAAGGCTGAAAATATATTATTATTTTTGGATGTTTAGTGCAAGAATCTATTGTCAGTCTGAACCCAATTTGAAAATCCCAATACCAAATCCATGATAATTGATAAAAAAAAATGCATTAGTTTCTGTTTTGATTCTCTCTGTTCTTTTATATTTTAAATTTTAAAGCAAACACAATAGAAAATGCATATGTGATAAACTATTTTTCATCTTCTATAAGCAAAAGGAAGATTTATTCATGGTAGACATGGACTTCTTTCACATAGCATTCACTGGTATAAGAAACAATCATTTTACCTTCTACCTATTGAGAATGTTTCATGAAGAAGAAATTGATTTTCTCAACCACATCTTCCTTTAAGTTACAAGTACCTTTGCTTTTTATGTACAAGACTGCAAATTGATTTTTGTTTTCAAAAGTTTAGTGCAAGAATCTATTGTTAGCCTAAATCCAGTTTGATTTCAATTATGAGGTTAGGTGGAAATCAATTTAAGCTCATTATAGATTTTGATAATCATGATTCCTTTGATGCTACAACAAGAATCTATTACGATGGTGGAACATCTCTCTTTCGATAAGAATACTTCCAAAATACCATTGAGGCTTATTGAAATATTCAAGTAATATGCAGCACCCTTTTATGTTAGTTTCAGTTAATTATCCATTTGCATCATGTTCATGGTTATAGGAAAGCATGTGGATGAGACTTTTTTTAGTAGTGGTAGCAATGGACTTCTTTTCAATGATATTCCTTATAGTGCAACTACAACTGTTTCAGGTGATTTCCTTTATGCTATAGTGAGAAAGTATTGGATTCAAGAGGATGTTATATTCTTCAAGGATGTACCTCCAATATACCATTGAGGCTTCTTGAAACATTCAGGTAATATGGGTTCCCTTATATGTAAATTAGATTATTCATTCCTCTATCTGCATTATATTCCTTTCATGGTTTGAAAAACTTACTGATGCAGGAGCATTCAACCCAAGGGAAATCATTGTGAATAGTAGACATAGGGGGTCATACATTTTAGGAATTAGTTTCCTAAGTTCTAAGTCAAAGTAGTATTTAAGTGTGATTTAATTAGATATTCTCAAAATAAATGAGAACATAGAAACTAGGGAGAGCTTTTAGGCATAAAAGCAATAAATGTGGGTTGTTAAGGGATAAGGAGGCTTTTTGTTTTAAAACAGGTCAAGGGTTGAGATTTATTTAAGAAAGGGGATTTTGGGCTTATACCCAGATCACCTTTTCATCAATTGGTATCAGAGCAGGGAAAGTTTCCTACGAGGAGAAGGATTCCAGAAAGAAGAGAAAGAAGAAGAAGCAGGAGGCACAGTTGGTTAAGCTGGAGAGTTTGTGGTCGTACTATCGCACAAAGATCTACAGCAGAAGGTGAGAAGATTGCAGCAACCTAGAGCAAGGTGTGCTCATATGGTTCCAGAGGAGAGAACCTAAAGGATGCCAAAAGACCGAGTGTGGAGGGCTTGGTGAGGTATCGTGTAGCAGGAGGAGACTGTTACTGCAGAGGTTGGTTGCAGTTCACAAAGATCATAAAAGCAGTTCCACTGAAGATATGCAGTGGGTAGAATTGCTGAGAACAAGGAGAAACATATGACCAGGAGGTCATAAATTTTTGTGCCTCGGAGTTTGATGCAGGAACATCCAGCACCCTTAGAAAAGGGAGGAATCCAAGCGGAGCGAAGAGGAGCGCATTGACCAGCGGAGCTGAAAGAACGGGAGCAAAATAGAGGAAGGTCTACTTTAAAGTAGAAAAACAGTTTTAAAGTGGGAAAAGATGGATAAGCCTCGAAGACTTATAGTGTATCCGCCATGTGTTGTATGCATGCATGTAATGAGAGCTTTCAGGGCTTTTCGTAGAAGGTTGATCGGATCCTTCATAGTGATCCGATCCAACACTCGTTATATATATATATATATATATATATATATATATATATATATATATATATATATATATCTGTGTGTGTGTGTGTGTGTGTGTGTGTGTGTGTGTGAACCTGCATGTTCAAAGGGAGGAGGAGAAACAAAGTGATAGATCTGGTTAAAAACCGTGAGGTTAAAATAAAGTCAATAGGAACACCGCTGCTAAGGCTGAAATGCCTTAGGAATGTAATCATGTCGCATTAGTATAATATATGTGTGTTCATGTAAACTGTGCATCTGTCTGCGCTTTATATATATGTCTGCATAATTGATTTCGTTTCCACTCTGTTTCACATGTGTTCTGAGGGTTCAAATCCCAAAATTATATGTATCCTAATCGACTATCAGGTGTGATGACGATCCAGTGATATCAGTGGATCTTATGCATGTTGACAGGTATGGCTGAAACCTGCGGGTAACGCAAAAGCCCTTCAAATGACGGAAGACTAGTTAAAAGGGTAAGCGACAGAACCATCATCGCATCAGAGGAAGCCTCAGTCTTATTGGAATTGGCCGACGAGCAATTGTGATGGAAGTAGTGTGAAGGATCCATCTAATGAAAAGGTGATCTGGGTATAAGCCCAAAATCCCATTTCTTAAATAAATCTCAACCCTTGACCTGTTTTAAAACAAAAGGCCTCCGTATCCCTTAACGGCCCACATTTATTGCTTTTATGCCTAAAAGCTCTCCCTAGTTTCTATGTTCTCATTTATTTGAGAATATCTAATTAAATCACACTTAAATACTACTTTGACTTAGAACTTAGGAAACTAATTCCTAAAATGTATGATCCCCTATGTCTACTATTCACAATGATTTCCCTTATGCTGAACACACAGTTCTCACGTTCTTCCCTCTATTCTCTACCTTTTCCTCTCTCTGAACATGCAGGTTCAACACACACATATATATAAGAAGTATTGGATCGGATCACTTCAAGGATCCGATCAGATTTTCCATACTTTCCTCTTGGAAAAAAACACTAAAGCTCTCGGTACATGAATGCATGCACATACACATGGCAGATTACATTATAAGTCTTCGAGACTTATCCATCTTTTCCCACTTTAAAACTATTTTTCTGCTTTAAAGCAGACTTTCCTCTATTTTATTCCCTTCTCTCAGCTCCGCTGGTCCATGCGCTCCTCTTCACTCCGCTTGGATTCCTCCCTTTTCTAAGGGTGATGGATGCTCCTTTCATGTTGCGATTAATAACACTTCGGCTCCGTAAGTCGGGGTAACTATAAAGGGCCTCCCTCCGGACCCGAAATCTCATATGCTGCAATTTATGTTATTTCGGCTCCAGGATTTTGAAGCTCACAGTTCGGCGGACTCAAGACCTCTCCTCCGATGCGATAATAGGGTCGGACCGGATATGGCATGGATTAATCTCTATAAAATTTCGGTTTCGCCGCTGAAGTAATAAGGGATCTGGACCGTGGGTATTTCAAATTCAACAGTGCCTGTATGTTCTCGCCATTCCAATGGGGATTAGAACTTTAAAGCCAATTCTTCTGCCCACACCTATGTTCACGCTCTGTTAACACATATTACAGTTATAATATATATTTATGTATCACCATCAAACCTACAGTGGTCGATAGTCGAGCAGCATGCAATTACAATTGGAAATTAAACCATCAGCGCGTATATACTAAGAGAATAGGGAAGAGAACAATTACACAGATACACAGGAATCCAAAGACACATGAAGGCACAGTTTCAACACTTAAACACATGTATGTATTATTATATACAAACAATTAGAAACTAAGGCATTTTAGCCTTAGCGACAAGCTCCCACTCGACTACATTGTGAACACATAGTTCTCAAGTTCTTCCCTCTATTCTCTACCTTTTCCTCTCTCTGAACACTCAGATTCAACACACACACATATATAAGAAGTATTGGATCGTATCACTTCAAGGATCCGATCAGATTTTCCATACTTTCCTCTTTGGAAAAAAACACTAAAGCTCTCAGTACATGCATGCATATGCGCATGGTAGATTACATTAGTAAGTCTTCGAGACTTATTAATTCTCTCTTTAATTCTGCTTTAGCTGCTTTAAAGTAGATTTTTCCCTGTTTTTCTCCCTTATCGTAAATCTGATAATTATCGTAAATAAAGTTAAAAGGTTTTAATCCTAAAACGCTTCCATGAAGACTTAATGGGCCATAATCACAGGCCCAGGTTCGCGATTTTTAATGAAAATTGATTTTGGATTAACCCCCAAAATCTCATTTTCATCAGGTGGTATTAGAGCAGGGAAAGTTTCCTGCGAGGAGAAGGATTCCAGAGAGAAGGAAGAAGAATGCAAGCAAAAGGGAAAAGAGGTACAGTTGGTTAAGCTGGAGAGTTTGTGGTCTTACTGTCGCATAAAGAATGACAGCGGAAGGTGGGAAGATTTGCAGCAAATCTAGAGCAAGGTGTGCTCAATTGGTTCCAGAAGAGAGAACCTGAAGGATGCCAAAAGACTAAGCTCAGGAGGAAGCTTGGTGAGGTATCGTGTAGCAGAGGAAGACTGTTACTGCAGAGGTTGGTTGCAGCTCACAGAAGACCGTGAAGGCAATTCCACTGAAGGATTGAACCAGTGGGTAGAATTGCTAACGACAAGCGGAAGCATATGACGAGGAGGTCATAAATTTTTGTGCCTTGGGAGTCTGATGCAGGAACATCCAGCACCCTCAGAGAAAGGGGGCAATCCAAAGCGGAGCAAGGAGGATGTGGACCAGCGGAGCTGAAAGAAAGGAGAAAAACAGGGAAAAATCTGTTTTAAAACAGATTTAAAGTGGAAAAGATGGATAAGTCTCGAGGAGACTTGATCTAAATGTAATCTGCCATGTGTTGTGTGCATGCATGCATAGAGAGCTTTCAGGCTTTTTGTTTTGAGGGTTGATCGGATCCTTCTGATCCGATCCAACAATATTGCTTATATATGAACCTGCGTGTTCAAAAGAGGAGAGACAGAGAGAATAGAGAGAAGAATGTGAGAACCGTGTGTTCACAATGTAGTCAAGTGAGAGCTTGTCGCTAAGGCTGAAATGCCTTAGTTTCTAATTGTTTGTATATAATAATACATACATGTGTTAAGTGTTGAAACTGTGTCTTCATGCGTTTCTGTATTCCTGCGTATCTGTGTATTTGTTCTCTTCTCTATTCTCTTAAGTATATA
Organism: Pinus tabuliformis; assembly: GCA_031772625.1. Taxonomy (NCBI): domain Eukaryota; kingdom Viridiplantae; phylum Streptophyta; class Pinopsida; order Pinales; family Pinaceae; genus Pinus; species Pinus tabuliformis. Next base: position 378,240,863 of record CM062820.1, on the reverse strand, counting down.
CGCGCTGATGGTTTAAGTCTCAATTGTAATTGCATGTTGCTCGACCACCGACCACTATAGGGTCGATGGTGATACAGAAATATATATCATAACTGTTATATGTGTTAACAGAGTGTGAACACAGGTGTGGGTAGAGGAATTGGCTTTAAAGCTCCAATCCCATCGAAATGGCGATAATGCGACGGATCATGAACCGTCGGATCACGAATCCAGATCGACGGTTCCAATCTCATCGGCGATCGGAGAAGTGGCCTTTTGAACTGCTATGTGAGAGCTCCGATTGACTGGAGCCAAAATCCTTATAAAACAGACCTTAAGGGGCCATCGGGTCTGCATAGGCCTTGTATCACTTCGGAGCAGCAATTAATGAACCTGTCGAAATCTTCTGGACCCAAAATCGTATTAAGGACAGCTCAATGGGTCGTCGGGTCCGTAGACCCATTACATTACAACCCCGCCGATAAGGAGTCGCCGATATACATCGGACCCGAAGTCATTATAGGAAGGGACGTAAGAAGTGTCGGGTCCGCAAGGACGTCGGGGGTTGAAGTCAAGCGGTTACAGCGATCGCCGAACGGACGGACCCGCCGATAATTATAAAGGCGGGGATATAAAGTTTGATGTCCGTGGATGTTAATTGGAGGGGGTTTTATGATGTTTCCCATATAATTATATATATGTGGTGTGGATTCGAAAGGGGTGAATCATGGTGTTACCGTGTATCAATATATTACAATGCTTGCGGGCTTTTAAAGTCCAACCCGATAGTTAATACATGTATATGTAGTTAATACATGGGTGGTGGCTTCCGATGGGTGATTAAAAGCGCCGATAAAAGGGTGGCTCCGATTCTAAAGTAAGTCCATGAATTAGAGGCTTCATGCCTAAGAACGCTTCTGATAGGCTTTGTGGGCCATAACCCACAGGCCTCAGGATCGATTTATTTGGGAATTGGGATTTTGGTTAACCCCCAAAATCTCACCCCATCAGTTTGGTATTAGAGCAGGAAAAGTTTCCTACGAGGAGAAGGATTCCAGAGAGAAGGAAGAAGAATGCAAGCAGAAGGAGAAGGAGGTACAGTTTGTGGTCTTACTCTCGTGCAGATGGCGACAGCCGAAGGTGAGATGATTTGCAGCAACCTAGAGCAAGGTGTGCTCAATTGGTTCTAGAGGAGAGAACCAAAAGGATGCCAAAAGACCGAGTGAGGAGGGCTTGGTGAGGTATCATGTAGCAGGAGGAGAGTGTTACTGCAGAGGTTTGGTTGCAGCTCACAAAAGACCATGAAGGCAATTCCACTGAAGATATGCAGTGGGTAGAATTGCTAAGGGCAGGAAGAAGCATATGACCAGGAGGTCATAAATTTTTGTGCCTCGGGAGTCTGATGCAGGAGCATCCAGCACCCTTAGAAAAGGGAGGAATCCAAGCGGAGCGAAGAGGAGCGCATGGACCAGCGGAGCTGAAAGAAGGAAGCAAAACAGAGGAAAGTCTGCTTTAAAGCAGAAAAACAGATTTAAAGTGGGAAAAGATGGATAAGTCTCGAAGACTTATAATGTAATCTGCCATGTGTCATGAGCATGCATGTACCGAGAGCTTTAGTGCCTTTGTAAGAGGAAAGCATGGAAAATCTGATCGGATCACTTCAAGGATCCGATCCAATACTTCTTATATATATGTGTGTGTGTCAAACTTGCGTGTTCAAGGAGGATAGACAGAGAAATAGATAGAGGAGAGATCAGTAGTTAGACAAGATGTAGTCAATGAGAGAGCTGCTGCTAAGGCTGAAATGCCTTAGAAATTGTAACCGTACTGTGTTTCCATATTATAATATATGTGTGTTGAGTTACAATGTGTCTGTGTTTATATATATGTATGCGTAAATGGTTTCTTCTCAACTCTGTTTCATATGTGTCTGCAAGGCTAAATTCCCAGATTATGAATGCATGCGTATGATCGACCATCTATCACAGAATGGATCGATGAGAATCTAGAGATATTAATGGGACTGTGCATGTTTGAGAGACAATGGAAAAAACCCGTGGTTAACACTGGATTCCTTCAATCAGCGAGCAAAATTAGAGTGAAAGGGCGAAACCACACAGGGGCTGTTGGATCAAATGATCAATGGTCCTGATTCATATCGCATTGGAGAGGGCCTTTTGAACTCTTAACTGAGTGCTCCGACATATCGGAGCCGAAGTATTATGAATTTCCACATATAAAGGTTTCGGGCCCGAAAGGAGCTGTAACCCGACCAAGTGGGCGAGCTCCGAAATTTGGGGCCGAAATACTATAGACTAGATCTTAAAGGAATATCGGGTCTGCAAGGCGTTCAGAACTGTACGTAAAAAAGTGGGATCCAAAATATTATGAATGGAAGTTTGAAGTGGCGTCGGGTCCGCAGCCCATTACATAATAGATCGCCAATGCGAACCTGCTGAAATGACGGAGCCGAAATCATTATAGGCCGGTTCATAAAGGGCGTCGGGTCCGTCGCATCGGAGGGGTGGAGTCAGGTGTTTATGGCGATCGCCAAAATCTCACCCAATCGAGATTGTTCTCCTCAGTGTTAACGAAAATCCCAATTCCCAAATAAATCGATCCTAAGGCCTATGGGTTATTGCCCAAAAAGCCTTATCGGAAGCGTCCTTAGGCATGAAGCCTTTAAAATTATGGACTTATATTAGAATCGGAGCCACCGTTTTATCGGCGGGTTTGCACCCATCGGAAGCCACCACCCATCCGCATATACATCTATCGGGCTAAGCTTTTAAAGCCCCGCGGACATGCACATATATAATACATGGGAAAACATGTAAGTCCCACTGTCAATACAAATCCCCGGACTTCAAACCTTATATATCCACCGTTATAAATATCGGCGGGTCCGGTTATCGGCGCTCACCATAAGCACTTGACTCCAACCCTCGACGCCCTCATGGAACCAACATTACTTTATGCTCCCCTATATAGTGACTTCGGGTCCGATATATATCGGTGGTTGCTGTCGGCGATTTATAATATAATGGGTCTGCGGACCCGACAACCCATTAAACTGCCTTCTATAATATTTCGGGTTCGTTCATAGGATCGTACAGTCCTAACCTCTTGTGGACCCGATACATATTAAACTCCACCCTATTGTATTTTGGCTCCAGATTTCGGAGCTTACACTTCGGCAGACTCAAGACCTCTCCTCCGATGCGATAATAGGGTCGGACCCGATATCGCATGGATTAATCTCTATAAAATTTCGGTTCCGCCGCTGAAGTAATAAGGGATCTGGACCGTGGGTATTTCAAATCCAACGGTGCCTGTATGTTCTCGCCATTCCGATGGGGATTGGAACTTTAAAGCCAATTCTTCTGCCCACACCTGTGTTCACGCTCTGTTAACACATATTACAGTTATAATATATATTTCTGTATCACCATCGAACCTACAGTGGTCGATAGTCGAGCAGCATGCAATTACAATTGGAATTTAAACCATCAGCGCGTATATACTTAAGAGAATAGGGAAGAGAACAATTACACAGATACACAGGAATCCAAAGACACATGAAGACACAGTTTCAACACTTAAACACATGTATGTATTATTATATACAAACAATTAGAAACTAAGGCATTTCAGCCTTAGCAACAAGCTCCCACTCGACTACATTGTGAACACACAGTTCCTCTGCCCACACCTGTGTTCACACTCTGTTAACACATATAACAGTTATGATATATATTTTTGGATCACCATCGACCCTACAGTGGTCGGTGGTCGAGCAACATGCAATTACAATTGAGACTTAAACCATCAGCGCGTATATACTTAAGAGAATAGAGAAGAGAACAAATACACAGATACGCAGGAATACAGAAACACATGAAGACACAATTTGAACACTTAACACATGTATGTATTATTATATACAAACAATCAGAAACTAAGGCATTTCAGCCTTAGCGACAAGCTCTCACTCGACTACATTGTGAACACACGGTTCTCACATTCTTCTCTCTATTCTCTCTGTCTCTCCTCTTTTGAACACGCAGGTTCATATATAAGCAATATTGTTGGATCGGATCGGAAGGATCTGATCAACCCTCAAAACAAAAGCCCGAAAGCTTTCTATGCATGCATGCATGCTCATGACACATGGCAGATTATAAGTCTTCGAGACTTATCCATCTTTTCCACTTTAAAACTGTTTTTCTGCTTTAAAGCAGACTTTCCTCTGTTTTTCTCCCTTCTTTCAGCTCCACTGGTCCACGTCCTCCTCGCTCCGCTTTGGATTCCTCCCTTTGTCAAGGGTGCTGGATGCTCCTGCATCAGACTCCCGAGGCACAAAAATTTATGACCTCCTGGTCATATGCTTCTTCCTGTCCTTAGCAATTCTACCCACAGTTTCCTTCAGTGGAATTTCCTTCATGATCTTCAGTGAGCTGCAACCAAACCTCTGCAGTAACAGTCTTCCTCTGCTACACGATACCTCACCAAGCTTTCTCCTGAGCTTAGACTTTTGGCATCCTTCAGGTTCTCTCTTCTGGAACCATATGAGCACTCCATGCTCTAGGTTTGCTGCGATCTTCTCACCTTTGGCTGCCGTTCTCTGTGCGATAGTAAGACCACAAACTCTCCAGTTTAACCAACTGTGCCTCCTGCTTCTTCTTCTTTCTCTCTGGAATCCTTCTCCTCGCAGGAAACTTTCCCTGCTCTGATACCAAACAGATGAGGGGGTGAGATTTTGGGGGTAAGCCAAAATCCCTTTAAATCTAAAAATCTCGAACCTGGGCCTGTGGTTTATGGCCCACAAGCCTCGACGGAAGCGTTCTGAATAACTTTAAACCTTTTAATTTTTTGAAACAGTGGATTCTCTTTAAATATCAATCATCCCTTAATCGATATCGCAAGCATGCAATAGATGGATTTTAGAATATAATATGGGCGCCTTTCTATATACGTCGGCAGATCCGTCGGTCCACCCAAGTCCGATCCAACGCTTCTCTCCTTGTATGATTTACGGAAACACACCTGTGCGCTTCCATTCAATTTGCATCTTTGACACTTGCATTGTTAGTACCAAACTGCATGTGGAATTGAAATGATTGTAATGAACACACATCCAGTGCTAATCGATATCTGAAGATGGAAATTATAATATGGATCCACTAATTGACATAGAACAGTGTGTTCACCTTCAATGAAATGAAATACAATCCTTCACACAGAGAATGCAGGATTGATTTGGACATTTCCATTAATAATTACTTTTAATTCCGTCATTAGCATCATCAGTGCGCTAGTGAGGACACAATGTAGCATGTGTGGATTTATTGGCTAAGGCTGCAACGCAGTGATCAGAGGCCTTTAGCTTTGCAAAGCTCCGACTTACGGAACCGAAATTATATAGAGGACGATTGAATGGGAGATCGGGTCCGCTAATCCTTTGTGTTACAAATCCGCCAATATCCCGGACCCGAACTCATTATAGGATGGGATATAAAATGTGTCGAGTCCGCGAGGGCGTCGGAGGCTAGAGTTAAAGGATTATTGTGACTGCCAAAATCCGGACCCGCCGATATTCATAAAGGCGGATATATAATATTTGGGATCCGGGCATTCAGATTGAGCGGGGTTTTATAGTGTTCCGTGTATGTTTATATATGTGGCTACGGGGGTCTTAAGGCTTGATGCCTATGTTGCAAGGTTTGTGAAGGGTGGTGAAGGCATTAATGTAAGTCCATCGTTATACAAGGTAAAGTGGGGTTTTAATATTTATATATGGAAATGTTTAAGATTGATGTATATGCGGATGGGTGGTGGCTTCCGATGGGATATAAAGGCCCGATAAAGTTATAAAGTGGGATTTTAATTGTAAGTCGATGGTTATGAAAGGCTCATAGCCTAAAGAGCACTTCCAACAAGGCCTGTGGGCTATAACCCACAGGTCAAGGGTTGAGATTTATTTAAGAAAGGGGATTTTGGGCTTATACCCCAAGATCTCATTTTCATCAAGTGGTATCAGAGCAGGGAAAGTTTCCTGCGAGGAGAAGGATTCTAGAGAGAAAGAAGAAGAAGCAGGAGGCACAGTTGGTTAAACTGGAGAGTTTGTGGTCTTACTGTCGCACAGAGAACGACAGTCAAAGGTGAGAAGATCGCAGCAAACCTAGAGCATGGAGTGCTCATATGGTTCCAAAAGAGAGAACCTGAAGGATGCCAAAAGTCTAAGCTCAGGAGAAATCTTGGTGAGGTATCGTGTAGCAGAGGAAGATTGTTACTGCAGAGGTTTGGTTGCAGCTCACTGAAGACCATGAAGGCAATTCCACTAAAGGAAACAGTGGGTAGAATTGCTAAGGACAGGAAGAAGCATATGACCAGGAGGTCATAAATTTTTGTGCCTCAGGAGTCTGATGCAGGAGCATCCAGCACCCTTGACAAAGGGAGGAATCCAAAGCGGAGCAAGGAGGACGTGGACCAGCGGAGCTGAAAGAAGGGAGAAAAACAGAGGAAAGTCTGCTTTAAAGCAGAAAAACAGTTTTAAAGTGGAAAATATGGATAAGTCTCAGAGACTTATAATCTTCCATGTGTCATGAGCATGCATGCATGCACAGAGAGCTTTCGGGCTTTTGTTTTGAGGGTTGATCGGATCCTTCCGATCTGATCCAACAATATTGCTTATATATGAACCTGCGTGTTCAAAAGAGGAGAGACAGAGAGAATAGAGAGAAGAATGTGAGAACCGTGTGTTCACAATGTAGTCGAGTGAGAGCTTGTCGCTAAGGCTGAAATGCCTTAGTTTCTAATTGTTTGTATATAATAATACATACATGTGTTAAGTGTTGAAAGTGTGTCTTCATGTGTTTCTGTATTCCTGCGTATCTGTGTATTTGTTCTCTTCTCTATTCTCTTAAGTATATACACGCTGATGGTTTAAGTCTCAATTGTAATTGCATGTTGCTCGACCACCGACCACTGTAGGGTTGATGGTGATCCAGAAATATATATCATAACTGTTATATGTGTTAACAGAGTGTGAACACACGTGTGGGCAGAGAAATTGGCTTTAAAGCTCCAATCCCATCGAAATGGTGATAATGCGACGGATCATGAACCGTCGAATCACGAATCCAGATCGACAGTTCCAATCTCATCGGTGATCGGAGAAGTGGCCTTTTGAACTGTTATGTGATAGCTCCGACTGACCAGAGCTGAAATCCTTATAAAACAGACCTTAAGGGGCCATCAGGTTCGCAGAGGCCTTGTATCGCTTCGGAGCAGCAATTAATGAACCTGCCGAAATCTTCCAGACCTGAAATCGTATTAAGGACAGCTCAATGGGTCGTCGGGTCCGCAGATCCATTACATTACAACCCCGCCGATAAGGAGTCGCCGATATACATCGGACCCGAAGTCATTATAAGAAGGGACGTAAAAAGTGTCGGGTCCGCAAGGACGTCGGGGCTGGAAGTCAAGCGGTTATGGCGATCGGCGAACGAACGGACCCGCCGATAATTATAAAGGCGGGAATATAAAGTTTGATGTCCGTGGATGTTAATTGGAGCGGGTTTTATGATGTTTCCCATATAATTATATATATGTGGTGCAGATTCGAAAGGGGTGAATCACTGTGTTACCGTGTATCAATATATTACAATGTTTGCGGGCTTTTAAAGTCCGACCCGATAGTTAATACATGTATATGTAGTTAATACATGGGTGATTAAAAGCGTCGATAAAAGGTTGGCTCCGATTCTAAAGTAAGTCCATGAATTAGAGGTTTCATGCCTAAGAACGCTTCCAATAGGCTTTGTGGGCCATAACCCAAAGGCCTCAGGATCGATTTATTTGGGAATTGGGATTTTGGTTAACCCCAAAAATCTCAGCATAAGGGGTTAACCAAAATCCCAATTCCCAAATAAATTGATCCTGAGGCCTGTGGGTTATGGCCCACAAGCCTTATCAGAAGTGTCCTTAGGCTATAAGCCTTTTAAATTTATGGACTTACATTAGAATCGGAGCCACCTTCTATTGGTGCTTTTATACCCATCTATCGGAAGCCACCACTCAAGCCGCACATATTATTAATACATGGTAACATCGTGAATCACCCTTTTTCGAATCTGCATGACATATATATAATTATATGGGAAATAACATAAAACCCGTGGACTTCAAATCTTATACGCCCGCCTTAATAATTATCGGCGGGTCCGGGTTTCGGCGCTCGCCACAAACAATAGCCTTCAACCCCCGACGCCCTCGTGGACCCGACATCCTTTTTACATCCCTTTTTATTATGACTTCAGGTCCGTCATTTCGGCAGGTTTACATCGGCGATTTTATAATACAAAGGGTCTGCGGACCCGACACCTTTCCAAAGCTATTCTTTATAACATTTCGGGTTCGGTTATGGGTGTATAGTCCTGAGCCCTTGCAGACCCGATATCCATTAAAATCCACCCTATTGTATTTCGGCTCCGGATTTCAGAGCTCGCCCTCTTGGTCGTGCTACGGGCTCCTTTCGGACCCAAAAGCTCTTATAAGCTGCACTTTATGGAACACTTCGGCTCCAATATGTCGAAGCTTCCGCATAACAGTTCCAGGCCACTTCTCCGATCACCGATGAGATCAAAACCGTCAATCCGAACTTGCGATCTGATGGTTCATGATCCTTCACACTACTTCCATCACAATTGCTCCTCGGCCAATTCCAATAAGACCGAGGCTTCCTCTGATGTGATGATGGTTCTGTCGCTTACCCTTTTAACTAGTCTTCCGTCATTTGAAGGGGTTTTTCGTTACCCACAGGTTTCAGCCATACCTGTCAACATGCATAAGATCCACCGATATCGCTGGATTGTCATCACACCTGATAGTCGATCAGGATACATATAATTTTGGGATTTGAACCCTCAGAACACATGTGAAACAGAGTTGAAACGAAATCAATTACGCATACATATATATAAAACGCAGATAGATGCACAGTTTACATGAACACACATATATTATACTAATGCGACATGATTACATTCCTAAGGCATTTCAGCCTTAACAGCAGTGTTCCTATTGACTACATTTTAACCTCATGGTTTTTAACCAGATCTATCACTCTGTTTCTCCTCTTCCCTTTGAACACGCAGGTTCACACATATATATAAGGAGTGTTGGATCGGATCACTATGAAGGATCCGATCAACCTTCTATGAAAATCCCGGAAAGCTCTCATTACATGCATGCATACAACACATGGCGGATACACTATAAGTCTTCGAGGCTTATCCATCTTTTCCCACTTTAAAACTGTTTTTCTACTTTAAAGAAAACTTTCCTCTGTTTTGCTCCCGTTCTTTCAGCTCTGCTGGTCCACATCCTCCTCGCTCCGCTTGGATTCCTCCCTTTAACTAAGGGTGCTGGATGCTCCAGCATCAGACTCCCGAGGCACAAAAATTTATGACCTCCTAGTCATATGCTTCTTCCTACTTTTAGCAATTCTACCCACTGCATATCTTCAGTGGAATTGCCTTCATGGTCTTTTGTGAGCTGCAACTAAACCTCTGCAGTAACAGTCTCCTCCTGCTACATGATACCTCACCAAGCCCTCCTCACTCGGTCTTTTGGCATCCTTTTGGTTCTCTCCTCTAGAACCAATTGAGCACACCTTGCTCTAGGTTTGTTGTGATCTTCTCACCTTCGACTGTCGATCTCTGACAGTAAGACCACAACTCTCCAGCTTAACCAACTTTACCTCTTGCTCCTTCTTCTTTCTCGCAAGAAACTTTCCCTGCTCTGATACCATCTGATGAAAATGAGATCTTGGGGTAAGCCCAAAATCCCTTTTCATGTAAAAGTCTCGAACCTGGGCCTGTGGGTTATGGCCCACAAGTCCTGACGGAAGCGTTCTAAATAACTTTAAACCTTTTAAATTTCATTCACTCGAACAATATTAAAATCGATCTGCTGAGGTATGGAACCAGGAATTAATGAATGCGTTAACCCTGAACTGATCTCGTTGCTGGGATGTTAATTAACGCAGAATTCATCTGCTTGCCGGAAGGATGGTTGTCACTTCAGAGTTGTTTTGCTGAATAGCCAGCGTTATTAATTCCTAGATAGATTGGATAGCACCAGAGTGAAGTCGACTGAATGTTTTAATAAAGGGTGTCGGCACCAAAGCATTGCGGTGGCGTGGTAATACTGCAGGCAAGTATTATGAGTACCATCATATGGAGTGGCAGAGATTGTTGAACAGCGTTAAGAAGTGCGTTGCGGAACAGTTAGTCAAAGACGGAGGAGCTGTGGCAAGTGGATCGGAACTGTGGCGAATGTAACCGAATCAAAAAAAGTTGGAAGAGCAGGGAAAGTTTCCTGCGAGGAGAAGGATTCCAGAGAGAAAGAAGAAGAATGCATAGAGAGCTTTTGGGCTTTTGGTTTGAGGGATGATCGGATCCTTCCGATTCGATCCAACAATATTTCTTATATATGTACATGAACCTGTGCGTTCAAAAGAAGGGGAAGAGGAGACACAGAGAAATAGATATAGTGTGTAATCTGTGCATAGTCCTGATGTAGTCGAGAGGGGTTCTGTTCCTAAGGCTGAAATGCTTTAGAATTGTAATTATGTTATTTATAATATAATACATATGTGTTCTGTGGAATTCCTGCGTGTCTGTGTAATGCGTTCTCTTTCCATTTCTGTTATATATATATATGTATGCACTGAGGGTTGAATCCCAATTTTGGTGTGTTGATTGACCATCAGGTCTGATGGCGATCCGTGGATGAATGGATTTTATGCATGCTTGACAGGTCTGGTAGAAACCTGCAGGTAACAAAAAACCCCTTCAAATGACGGAAGACTAGTTAAAAGAGTAAGCGACAGAATCCATATCGCATCAGAGAGGGCCTTTGGAACGGCGGAATGGTTAAGCTCTGACATATATCGGAGCCGAGCTATTATAGAGTGCGGCATATAATACCTTTCGGTTCTGAAAGGAAACCTTTGGCACAGTTAAGTGGAAAGCCGGAGCCGACGTATTATAAACTTCATCATAAGGGAGCGTCGGGTCCGAGAGGCCTTTAGCTTTGCTAAGCTCCAACTTACGGAGCCAAAATTATATAGAGGACGGTTGAATGGGAGATTGGGTCCGCTAACCCTTTGTGTTACAAATCCGCCGATATCCCAGACCCGAACTCATTATAGGACGGGATATAAAATGTGTCGGGTCCACGAGGGCGTCGGAGACTGGAGTTAAAGGATTATTGTGACCGCCGAAATCCGGACCCACCGATATCCATAAAGGCGGATATATAATATTTGGGATCCGGGCATTCAGATTGAGCGAGGTTTTATAATGTTTCCCCATATATTTATATTGGTCACTGTTTAAAAAAAGGGTGTTTTATGTTGTTTTCTCGTGTGTATTGATATATGTGAGGCCTCGGGTTTGAAGGCCCAACGCTATAGTTAAGAAAGTTGTTGGGTGGTGGCTTCCGATGGGTCTAAAGCCCCGATAAAAGGGTTATGGCCTGTGGGTTATAGGCCCACAAGTCTCGACATGCATATATATATATATATATATATATATATATATATTTGGGGTTAACCAAAATCCCAATTCCCAAATAAATCGATCCTGAGGCCTGTGGGTTATGGCCCACAAAGCCTATCGGAAGCGTTTTTAGGCAATAAGCCTTTAACCATGGACCACACTTAAGAATCCTTTTATCAGGGCTTTAGACCCATCGGAAGCCACCACCCAACTGCTTTCTTAACTATAGCATTGGGCCTTCAAACCCGTGGCCTCACATATATCAATACACACGGGAAAACAACATAAAACACCATTTTTTTAAACAGCGGCCAATATAAATATATGGGGAAACATTATAAAACCCCGCTCAATCTGAATGCCCGGATCCCAAATATTATATATCCGCCTTTATGAATATCGGCGGGTCTGGATTTCGGCGGTCACAATAATCCTTTAACTCCAGCCTCCGACGCCCTCGCGGACCCGACACATTTTATATCCTGTCCTATAATGAGTTCGGGTCCGGGATATCGGCGGATTCGTAACACAAAGGGTTAGTGGACCCGATCTCCCATTCAATCGTCCTCTATCTAATTTCGGCTCCGTAAGTTGGAGCTTAGCAAAGCTAAAGGCCTCTCGGACCCGATGCTCCCTTATGCTGAAGTTTATAATACGTCGGCTCCGGCTTTCCACTTAACTGTGCCAAAGGTTTCCTTTCGAAACCGAAAGGTATTATATGCCGCACTCTATAATAGCTCGACTCCGATATATGTCGGAGCCTAACCATTCCGCCGTTCCAAAGGCCCTCTTTGATGCGATATGGTTCGGACCGTTGATCTTAAGAGATTCAACAGCTCCTGTATATTCTTGCCGCTTCCTCCTTTTAACTAATCTTCCGCCATTTGAAGGTTTTGCGTTAAACACAGGTTACTACCAGACCTGTCAAGCATGCATAAAATCCATTCATCCACGAATCGCCATCAGACTCCCGAGGCACAAAAATTTATGACCTCCTGGTCATATGCTTTCGCTTGTCGTTAGCAATTCTACCCACTGGTTCAATCCTTCAGTGGAATTGCCTTCATGGTCTTCTGTGAGCTGCAACCAACCTCTGCAGTAACAGTCTTCCTCTGCTACACGATACCTCACCAAGCTTCCTCCTGAGCTTAGTCTTTTGGCATCCTTCAGGTTCTCTCTTCTGGAACCAATTGAGCACACCTTGCTCTAGATTTGCTGCAAATCTTCTCACCTTTCGCTGTCGTTCTTTATGTGACAGTAAGACCACAAACTCTCCAACTTAACCAACTGTACCTCTTTTCCCTTCTGCTTGCATTCTTCTTCCTTCTCTCTGGAATCTTTCTCCTCGCAGGAAACTTTCACGGCTCTGATACCACCTAATGAAAATGAGATCTTGGTGTACCCCAAAATCCATTTTCACGTAAAGGTTTCGATCCTTCCGCTCCCAATTTTGGTTCATCAAATAAATTGATCCTGAGGCCTGTGGGTTATGGCCCACAAGCCTTATCGGAAGCGTCCTTAGGCTATAAGCCTTTTAAATTCATGGACTTACATTAGAATCGGAGCCACCTTCTATTGGTGCTTTTATACCCATCTATCGGAAGCCACCACTCAAGCTGCACATATTATTAATACATGGTAACATCGTGAATCACCCTTTTTCGAATCCGCACAACATATATATAATTATATGGGAAATAACATAAAACCCGTGGACTTCAAATCTTATAGGCCCGCCTTAATAATTATCGGCGGGTCGGGTTTTGGTGCTCGCCACAAACAATAGCCTCCAACCCCCGATGCCCTCGTGGACCCGAAATCCTTTTTACATCCCTTTTTATTATGACTTCGGGTCTGTCGTTTCGGCAGGTTTACATTAGCGATTTTATAATACAAAGGGTCTGCGGACCCAACGCCTTTCCAAAGCTTTTCTTTATAACATTTCGGGTTCGGTTATGGGCGTATAGTCCTGAGCCCTTGCGGACCGAATATCCATTAAAATCCACCCTATTGTATTTCGGCTCTGGATTTCGGAGCTTGCCCTCTTGGTCGTGCTACGGGCTCCTTCCGGACTCGAAAGCTCTTATAAGCTGCACTTTATGGAACACTTCGGCTCCAATATGTCGGAGCTTCCGCATAACAGTACCAGGCCACTTCTCCGATCGTCGATGAGATCAAAACTGTTGATCCGGACTTGCGATCCGATGGTTCATGATCCTTCACACTACTTCCATCATAATTGCTCCTCGGCCAATTCCAATAAGACCGAGGCTTCCTCTGATGCGATGATGGTTTTGTCGCTTACCCTTTTAACTAGTCTTCCGTCATTTGAAGGGGTTTTACATTACCCGCAGGTTTCAGCCATACCTGTCAACATGCATAAGATCCACTGATATCGCTAGATCGTCATCACACCTGATTGTCGATCAGGATACATATAATTTTTGGATTTGAACCCTCAGAACACATGTGAAACAGAGTGGAAACGAAATCAATTACGGATACATATATATAAAACGTAGACAGATGCATAGTTTACATGAACACACATATATTATACTAATGTGACATGATTACAGTCCTAAGGCATTTCAGCCTTAGCAACAGTGTTCCTATTGACTACATTTTAACCTCACAGTTTTTAACCAGATCTATCACTCTATTTCTCCTCCTCCCTTTGAACACGCAGGTTCACATATATATATAAGGAGTGTTGGATCGGATCACTATGAAGGATCCAATCAACCTTCTACAAAAAGCCCTGAAGCTCTCATTACATGCATGCATACAACACATGGCAGATACACTATAAGTCTTCGAGGCTTATCCATATTTTCCCACTTTAAAACTGTTTTTCTACTTTAAAGCAGACTTTCCTCTGTTTTGCTCCCGTTCTTTCAGCTCCAGTGGTCCACGTCCTCCTCGCTCCGCTTGGATTCCTCCCTTCAACTAAGGGTGCTGGATGCTCCCGCATCAGACTCCTGAGGCACAAAAATTTATGACGTCCTGGTCATATGCTTCTTCCTGCTTTTAGCAATTCTACCCACTGCATATCTTCAGTGGAATTGCCTTCATGGTCTTCTGTGAGGTGCAACCAAACCTATGCAGTAACAGTCTCCTCCTGCTACATGATACCTCACCAAGCCCTCCTCACTCGGTCTTTTGGCATCCTTTTGGTTCTCTCCTCTAGAACCAATTGAGCACACCTTGCTCTAGGTTTGTTGCGATCTTCTCACCTTCGGCTGTCGGTCTCTGACAGCAAGACCACAACTCTCCAGCTTAACCAACTGTACCTCTTGCTCCTTCTTCTTTCTCACAGGAAACTTTCCCTGCTCTGATACCATTTGATGATAAGAGATCTAGGTATAAGCCCAAAATCCCTTTTCTTTTTAATATTCCAAACCTTGGGCCTATGGGTTATGGCCCACACTTAGCCTTATCGGAAACGTCCTTAGGCTATAAACCTTCTAAATTCATGGACTTACATTAGAATCGGAGCCACCTTCTATTGGTGCTTTTATACCCATTTATCGGAAGCCACCACTCAAGCCACACATATTATTAATACATGGTAACATCCTGAATCACCCCTTTTCGAATCCACACCACATATATTTAATTATATTTGAAATAACATAAAACCTATGGACTTCAAATCTTATACGCCCGCCTTAATAATTATCGGCGGGTCCGGGTTTCGGCACTCGCCACAAACAATAGCCTCCAACCCCCAATGCCCTCGCTGACCCGACATCCTTTTTACATCCCTTTTTATTATGACTTCGGGTCCGTCATTTCGGCAGGTTTACATCAGCGGTTTTATAATA
This sequence comes from Pinus tabuliformis, assembly GCA_031772625.1. Classification (NCBI taxonomy): domain Eukaryota; kingdom Viridiplantae; phylum Streptophyta; class Pinopsida; order Pinales; family Pinaceae; genus Pinus; species Pinus tabuliformis. Next base: position 378,225,490 of record CM062820.1, on the reverse strand, counting down.
CAAAGGGTCTGTGGACTCGACACCTTTCCAAAGTTGTTCTTTATAACATTTCGGGTTCGGTTATGGGCGTACAGTCCTGAGCCCTTGCGGACCCGATATCCATTAAAATCCACCCTATTGTATTTCGGCTCCGGATTTCAGAGCTCGCCCTCTTGGTCGTGCTACGGGCTCCTTTCGAACCTGAAAGCTCTTATACGTTGCACTTTATGGAACACTTCGGCTCCAATATGTCGGAGCTTCTGCATAACAGTTCCAAGCCACTTCTTCGATCGCCGATGAGATCAAAACCGTCGATCTGGACTTTCGATCCGATGGCTCATGATCCTTCACACTACTTCCATCACAATTGCTCCTCGGCCAATTCCAATAAGACCGAGGCTTCCTCTGATGCGATGATGGTTCTGTCGCTTACCCTTTTAACTAGTCTTCCGTCATTTGAAGGGGTTTTGCATTACCCGCAGGTTTCAGCCATACCTGTCAACATGCATAAGATCCACTGATATCGCTGGATCGTCATCACACCTGATAGTTGATCAGGATACATATAATTTTGGGATTTGAACCCTCAGAACACATGTGAAACAGAGTGGAAACGAAATAAATTACGCATACATATATATAAAACGCAGACAGATGCATAGTTTACATGAACACACATATATTATACTAATGCGACATGATTACATTCCTAAGGCATTTCAGCCTTAGCAACAATGTTCCTATTGACTACATTTTAACCTCACGGTTTTTAACCAAATCTATCACTCTGTTTCTCCTCCTCCCTTTGAACACGCAGGTTCACATATATATATAAGGAGTGTTGGATCGGATCACTATGAAGGATCCGATCAACCTTCTACAAAAAGCCCTGAAAGCTCTCATTACATGCATGCATACAACATATGGCAAATACACTATAAGTCTTCGAGGCTTATCCATATTTTCCCACTTTAAAACTATTTTTCTGCTTTAAAGCAGACTTTCCTCTGTTTTGCTCCCGTTCTTTCAGCTCCACTAGTCCACGTCCTCCTCGCTCTGCTTGGATTCCTCCCTTCAACTAAGGGTGTTGGATGCTCTCGCATCAGACTCCCGAGGCACAAAAATTTATGACCTCCTGGTCATATGCTTCTTCCTACTTTTAGCAATTCTACCCACTGCATATCTTCAGTGGAATTGCCTTCATGGTCTTCTGTGAGCTGCAACCAAACCTCTGCAGCAACAGTCTCCTCCTGCTACATGATACCTCACCAAGCCCTCCTCACTCGGTCTTTTGGCATCCTTTTGGTTCTCTCCTCTAGAACCAATTGAGCACACCTTGCTCTAGGTTGCTGCAAATCATCTCACCTTTGGCTGTCGCCATCTACATGACAGTAAGACAACAAACTGTACCTCCTTCTCCTTCTACTTGCATTCTTCTTCCTTCTCTCTGGAATCCTTCTCCTTGCAGGAAACTTTCCCTGCTCTGATACCAAAATGATGGGATGAGATTTTGGGGGTTAACCAAAATCCCAATTCCCAAATAAATCGATCCTGAGGCCTGTGGGTTCTGGCCCACAAAGCCTATCGGAAGCGCCTAAGGCTTTAAGCCTTTAATCATGGACCACACTTTAGAATCGAAGCCACCCTTTTATCAGCGGATTTGCACCCATCGGAAGCCACCACTCAAGCCTGCAAGCATTACATTCCATCTATGGGAAGCAACCCATGGCCACATATAATATTAATACATGGGAAAACAACATAAAACACCCCTTTTTAACTGCGGCCAAATATACATAAATATACGGGAAAACATTATAAAACACCCGCTACAATCCAAATGCCCAGATCCCAAATATTATGCACCCGCCTTTATAATTATCGGTGGGTCCGGGTTTCTGCCCTCGCCACAAACAATAGCCTCCAACCCCCGACGCCCTCCCGGACCCGACATCCTTTTGACATCCCTTTTTATTATGACTTCGGGTCCGTCATTTCGGCAGATTTACATCGGTGGTTTTATAATACAAAGGGTCTGCGGACCCGACGCCTTTCCAAAGCTGTTCTTTATAACATTTCGAGTTCGGTTATGGGCATACAGTCCTGAGCCCTTGCGGACCCATTATCCATTAAAATCCACCCTATTTTATTTCAGCTCCGGATTTCGGAGCTCGCCCTCTTGGTCGTGCTACGGGCTCCTTTCGGACCCAAAAGCTCTTATAAGCTGCACTTTATGGAACACTTCGGCTCCAATATGTCGGAGCTTCCGCATAACAGTTCCAGGTCACTTCTCCGATCGCCGATCAGATCAAAACCGTCAATCCGAACTTGTGATCCGATGGTTCATGATCCTTCACACTACTTCCATCACAATTGCTCCTCGGCCAATTCCAGTAAGACCGAGGCTTCCTCTAATGTGATGATGGTTCTGTCGCTTACCCTTTTAACTAGTCTTCCGTCATTTGAAGGGGTTTTACGTTACCCGCAGGTTTCAGCCATACCTGTCAACATGCATAAGATCCACTGATATCGCTGGATCATCATCACACCTGATAGTCGATCAGGATACATATAATTTTGGGATTTGAACCCTCAGAACACATGTGAAAAAGAGTGGAAACGAAATCAATTACGCATACATATATAGAACGCAGACAAATGCACAGTTTACATGAACACACATATATTATACTAATGCGACATGATTACATTCCGAAGGCATTTCAGCCTTAGCAGCAGTGTTCCTATTGACTACATTTTAACCTCACGGTTTTTAACAAGATCTATCACTCTATTTCTCCTCCTCCCTTTGAAAACGCAGGTTCACACATATATAGATATATATATATATATATATATATATATATATATAAGGAGTGTTGGATCGGATCACTATGAAGGATCCAATCAACCTTCTACAAAAAGCACTGAAAGCTCTCATTACATGCATGCATACAACACATGGCGGATACACTATAAGTCTTCGAGGCTTATCCATCTTTTCCCACTTTAAAACTGTTTTTCTGCTTTAAAGCAGAATTTCCTCTGTTTTTCTCCCGTTCTTTCAACTCCGCTAGTCCACGTCCTCCTCGCTCCGCTTGGATTCCTCCCTTCAACTAAGGGTGCTAGATGCTCCCGCATCAGACTCCTGAGGCACAAAAATTTATGACCTCCTGGTCATATGCTTCTTCCTGCTTTTAGCAATTCTACCCACTGCATATCTTCAGTGGAATTGCCTTCATGGTCTTCTGTGAGCTGCAACCAAACCTCTGCAGTAATAGTCTCCTCCTGCTACATGATACCTCACCAAGCCCTCCTCACTCGGTCTTTTGGCATCCTTTTGGTTCTCTCCTCTAGAACCAATTGAGCACACCTTGCTCTAGGTTGCTGCAAATCATCTCACCTTCGGCTGTCGCCATCTGCACGAAAGTAAGACCACAAACTGTACCTCCTTCTCCTTCTGCTTGCATTCTTCTTCCTTCTCTCTGAAATCCTTCTCCTCGCAGGAAACTTTCCCTGCTCTGATACCAAACTAATGGGATGAGATTTTGGGGGTTAACCAAAATCCCAATTCCCAAATAAATCGATCCTGTGGCCTGTGGGTTATGGCCCACAAGCCTTATCGGAAGCGTCCTTAGGCTATAAGCCTTTTAAATTCATGTACTTACATTAGAATCGGAGTAACCTTCTATTGGTGCTTTTATACCCATCTATCGGAAGCCACCACTCAAGCCGCACATATTATTAATACATGGTAACATCGTGAATCACCCCTTTTTGAATCTGCACCACATATATATAATTATATGGGAAATAACATAAAACCCGTGGAATTCAAATCTTATACGCCCGCCTTAATAATTATCGACGGGTCCGGGTTTCAGCGCTCGCCACAAACAATAACCTCCAACTCCCGATGCCCTCGCGGACCCGACATCCTTTTTACATCCCTTTTTATTATGACTTCAGGTCTGTCATTTCGGCAGGTTCATCTAATGAAAATGAGATCTTGGGGTAAGCCCAAAATCCCTTTTCATGTAAAAGTCTCGAACCTGGGCCTGTGGGTTATGGCCCACAAGTCCCGACGGAAGCGTTCTAAATAAATTTAAACCTTTTAAATTTCATTTACGCGGATCTTCACTAAAATCGAGCATCGATACATACGTGCTAAGCACATGGTAATACAACACATAACAATAGATGGATTAAAAAAAAATATGGCGCCTCTATATATGTCGGTGATCGCATGCACGTTCCAACTGTTTCTGATTCAGTTACATTCGCCACAGTTCCGATCCACTTGCCACAGCTCCTCCGTCTTTAACTAACTGTTCCGCAGCGCACTTCTTAATGTTGTTCAACAATCTCTGCCACTCCATATGATGGTACTCATAATACTCACTTGCAATATTACCACGCCACGACAATGCTTTGGTGCCGACACCCTTTATTAAAACATTAAGTCGACTTCACTCCGGTGCTATCCAATCTATCTAGGAATTAATAACGCTGGCTATTCAGCAAAACAACTCTGAAGTGACAATGATCCTTCTGGCAAGCAGATGAATTTTGCGTTAATTAACATCCCAGCAACGAGATCAGTTCAGGGTTAACGCATTCATTAATTCCTGGTTCCATACCTCAGCAGATCGATTTTAATATTGTCCTATGCAAATTATGCCAACAATTTACACTCAAGCCATCATAAATTAACTTAAACAGCGTTCAATTTAACACTTTAAGCTACACATTCATTCAACAGAAATAAGCCCTCACATGGATTTTAACCGTAAACTTAAACTGTAAAAACTCATAACGCAATAGACAGAAAATTGACATAATCCATAGTTTTGATTATATACAAAAGACTACTGATCTAAGGCATTGCAGCCTTAGCCAATAAATCCACATAGGCTACATTGTGCCCTCACTAGCGCGTCCCCCATCTCATGCATACAAACATGCTTATAAAGCATTTACAAAGGCGTGAATCTGTTACAAAAATCTCTCAAAAATACATGCACGTAGATAACAATAGTAAGTCGTATCCATCTTATCCATTTTTAAAGCAGATTTTCTTCGTTCAGCTATGTTGTCCATGTCCTCCTCGCTCCAGGATCTCGATTCATGCTTATCTTAATGCAATTATCACATCTTTTCCGCTTTAAATCTATTTTAAAGAAAAGTTTCCGTATTTTTCCTCCTTCAATTCAGCTCCTCTAATCCACGTACTCTTCGCTCTGCTTTGAATTCTTCTTTGTTTTAGGAGGGGTTAGATGCCCCTGCATCAGACTCCCGAGGAACAAAAAGAATTATGACCTCCTGGTCATATGCTTCTGGTCTTTGTAACAGCTTAACTTGTGAGCTGCAATCTGCCTCTGCAGTAACAGTCTCCTCTGTTACACGATACCTCACCAAACCCTCCGCACTCGGTCTTTTGGCATCCTTCTGGTTCTCTCCTCTGGAACCAATTGAGCATTCCGTGCTCTAGGCTATTGCAATCTTCTCACCTTCCTCTGCTGCTACCTGCACAAAAATATAAAGACCATACCTCTTCAGCTTAACCAACTGTACCTCTTGCTTCTTCTTCTTCCTCTATGGAATCCTTCTCCCCACAGGAAACTTTTCCTGCTCTGATACCATCTGATGAAAATGAGATCTTGGGGTAAGCCCAAAATCCCTTTTCATGTAAAAGTCTCGAACTTGGGCCTGTGGGTTATGGCCCACAAGTCCCGACGGAAGCGTTCTAAATAACTTTAAACCTTTTAAATTTCATTTACGTGGATCTTCATTAAAATCGAGCATCCATACATACGTGCTAAGCACATGGTAATACAACACATAACAATAGATGGATTAAAAATAATAATATGGCGCCTCTATATACGTCGGTGATCGCATGCACTTTCCAACTTTTTCTGATTCGGTTACATTCACCACAGTTCCGATCCACTTGCCACAGCTCCTCTGTCTTTGACTAACTGTTCCGCAGCGCACTTCTTAACGTTGTTCAACAATCTCTGCCACTCCATACGATGGTACTCATAATACTCGCCTACAGTATTACCACGCCACAACAATGCTTTGGTGCCGACACCCTTTATTAAAACATTCAGTCGACTTCACTCCGGTGCTATCCAATTTATCTAGGAATTAATAACGCTGGCTATTCAGCAAAACAACTCTGAAGTGACAACCATCCTTCCAGCAAGCAGATGAATTCTGCATTAATTAACATTCCAGCAACGAGATCAGTTCAGGGTTAACGCATTCATTAATTCCTGGTTCCATACCTCAGCAGATCGATTTTAATACTATCCTATGTAAATTATGCCAACAATTTACACTCGAGCCATCATAAATTAACTTAAACAGCGTTCAATTTAACACTTCAAACTACACATTCATTCAACAAAAATAAGCCCTCACATGGATTTTAACCATAAACTTAAACTGTAAAAACTCATAACGCAATAGACAGAAAATTGACATAATCCATAGTTTTGATTATATACAAAAGACTATTGATCTAAGGCGTTGTAGCCTTAGCCAATAAATCCACACAGGCTACATTGTGTCCTCACTAGCGCGCCCCCCATCTCATGCATGCAAACATGCGTATAAAGCATTTACAAAGGCGTGAATCTGTTACAAAAATCTCTCAAAAATACATGCACGCAAATAACAATAGTAATTCGTATCCATGTTATCCATTTTTAAAGCAGATTTTCTTCGTTCAGCTACGCTGTCCATGTCCTCCTCGCTCCAGGATCTCGATTCATGCTTATCTTAATGCAATGATCACATCTTTTCCGCTTTAAATCTGTTTTAAAGCAAAGTTTCCGCATTTTTCCTCCTTCAATTCAGCTCCTCTGATCCACGTACTCTTCGCTCTGCTTTGAATTCTTCTTTGATTTAGGAGGGGTTAGATGCCCCTGCATCAGACTCCCGAGGCACAAAAAAATTATGACCTCCTGGCCATATGCTTCTGGTCTTCGTAACAGCTTAACTTGTGAGCTGCAATCTGCCTCTGCAGTAACAGTCTCCTCTGTTGCACGATACCTCACCAAGCCCTCCGCACTCGATCTTTTGGCATCCTTCTGGTTCTCTCCTCTGGAACCAATTGAGCATTCCATGCTCTAGGCTATTGCAATCTTCTCACCTTCCTCTGCTGCTACCTGCAAAAAAATATAAAGACCATAGCTCTTCAGCTTAACCAACTGTACCTCTTGCTTCTTCTTCTTCCTCTATGGAATCCTTCTCCCCGCAGGAAACTTTTCCTACTCTGATACCATCTGATGAAAATGAGATCTTGGGGTAAGCCCAAAATCCCTTTTCATGTAAAAGTCTCGAACCTGGGCCTATGGGTTATGGCCCGCAAGTCCCGATGGAAGCGTTCTAAATAACTTTAAACCTTTTAAATTTCATTTATGTGGATCTTCATTAAAATCGAGCATCCATACATACGTGCTAAGCACATGGTAATACAACACATAACAATAGATGGATTAAAAAAAAATATGGCGCCTCTATATACGTCGGTGATCGCATGCACTTTCCAACTGTTTCTGATTCAGTTACATTCACCATAGTTTTGATCCACTTGCCACAGCTCCTCCGTCTTTGACTAACTGTTCCGCAGCGCACTTCTTAACGCTGTTCAACAATCTCTGCCACTCCATACGATGGTACTCATAATACTCGCCTGCAGTATTACCACGCCACGACAATGCTTTGGTGTTGACACCCTTTATTAAAACATTCAGTCGACTTCACTCCGGTGCTATCCAATCTATCTAGGAATTAATAACGCTGGCTATTCAACAAAACAACTCTAAAGTGACAACCATCCTTCCAGCAAGCAGATGAATTCTGCGTTAATTAAAATCAAAACAAAGAGATCAGTTCAAGGTTAACGCATTCATTAATTCCTGGTTCCATACCTCAGCAAATCGATTTTAATATTGTCCTATGTAAATTATGCCAACAATTTACACTCGAGCCATCATAAATTAACTTAAACAACGTTCAATTTAACACTTCAAACTACACATTCATTCAACATAAATAAGCCCTCACATGGATTTTAACCATAAACTTAAACTGTAAAAACTCATAACGCAATAGACATAAAATTGACATAATCCATAGTTTTGATTATATACAAAAGACTACTGATCTAAGGCGTTGCAGCCTTAGCCAATAAATCCACATAGGCTACATTGTGTCCTCACTAGCACGCCCCCCATCTCATGCATACAAACATGCTTATAAAGCATTTACAAAGGCGTGAATCTGTTACAAAAATCTCTCAAAAATACATGCACGCAGATAACAATAGTAAGTCGTATCCATGTTATCCATTTTTAAAGCAGATTTTCTTCGTTCAGCTATGCTGTCCAGGGGTCACGTCCGCTCAATTCTGCAATTCTGATTCAAACTCACATAACACCATTCACTGCTTTAAGTCATCGCATCAGGTTTAACAATGCATTGGCCCAATGCTTATTCAACTACAAAACCATCACAACAATCTACATTCGTTCAAACAGTTAACGTTAAATTAGATCGCCATCGATCCACGAAGCGATCGATGGTCGATCAACAAATTTACAACACAGGATTTGACTTATTTATAAGACACATAGGCGTACATAACACTAAAGCATGCTTTCATATAAATACAGAACAATTACATATTAAGGCATTTCAGCCTTAAGAAACGAGCTCGCTCCCGACTACATTTTCCTCACTCATTTTTTCATCACAAACAGATATCTCACACCCTATCACACTACACATATATAAGAAGTGTTAGATTGGAAGGATCGATCTGATCCTCTCCTAATTTTTCTCCAACTAAAGACGCATGCATGACAGATAAGTATCCATCTTATCCGCTTTAAATCCACTTTAAATCTGTTTTAAAACAGGTTTCCCTTATTTTCTCCTTCGATTCAGCTTTGTTGTCCATGTTCGCTTGCTTTGGATTCCTCCCTTTCTCTAGGTGTGGATGCTCCTGCATCAGACTCCCGAGGCACAAAAAATTTATGACCTCCTGGTCATATGCTTCTCCTTATCCTTAGCAATTCTACCCACTGGTTCAATCCTTCAGTGGAATTACCTTCATGGTCTTCTGTGAGCTGCAACCAAACCTCTGCAGTAACACTCTCCTCCTGCTACATGATACCTCACCAAGCCCTCCGCACTCGGTCTTTTGGCATCCTTCTGTTTCTCTCCTCTGGAACCAATTGAGCACACTTTGCTCTAGGTTTGCTACGAATCTTCTCACCTTCCGCTGCCGCCATTTGCACGACGGTAAGACCATAAACTCTCCAGTCTTCACCAACTGTACCTCCTGCTTCTTCTTCCTTCTCTCTGGAATCCTTCTTCTCGCAGGAAACTTTCCCTGCTCTGATACCAAACTGATGGGATGAGAATTTGGGGGTTAACCAAAATCCCAATTCCCAAATAAATCGATCCTGAGGCCTGTGGGTTATGGCCCACTAAGCCTTATCGGAAGCGTCCTTAAGCATGAAGCCTTTAAAATCATGGACTTATATTAGAATCAGAGCCACCCTTTTATCGGTGGGTTTGCACCCATCGGAAGCCACCACCCATCCGCATATACATCTATCGGGCTAAGCTTTTAAACCCCCGCGAACATGCACATATATAATACACGGGAAAATACGTAAGTCTCGCTGTCAATACAAATGCCCGGACTTTAGACCTTATATATCCGCCGTTATAAATATCGGTGGGTCCGGTTATCGGCGCTCACCATAAGCAGTTGACTCCAACCCCCGACGCTCTCGCGGAATCGACATTACTTTATGCTCCCCTATATAGTGACTTCGGGTCCAATATATATCGGTCGTTGTTGTCGGCGATTTATAATATAATGGGTCTGCGGACCCGACAACCCATTAAACTACCTTCTATAATATTTCGGGTTCGGTTATAGGATCGTACAGTCCTAACCTCTTGTGGACCTGACACATATTAAAATCAATTCTATTGTGTTTCTGCTCTGGATTTTGGAGCTTACACTTCGGCAGACTCAAGACATCTCCTCCGATGCGATAATAGGGTCGGACCCGATATCGCATGGATTAATCTCTATAAAATTTCAGTTTCGCCGCTAAAGTAATAAGGGATCTGGACCGTGGGTATTTCAAATTCAACGGTGCCTGTATGTTCTCGCCATTCCGATGGGGATTGGAACTTTAAAGCCAATTCTTCTGCCCACACCTGTGTTCACGCTCTGTTAACACATATTACAGTTATAACATATATTTCTGTATCACCATTGAACCTACAGTGGTCGATAGTCGAGCAGCATGCAATTAAAATTGGAAATTAAACCATCAGTGCGTATATACTAAGAGAATAGGGAAGAGAACAATTACACAGATACACAGGAATCCAAAGACACATGAAGACACAGTTTCAACACTTAAACACATGTATGTATTATTATATACAAACAATTAGAAACTAAGGCATTTCAGCCTTAGCGACAAGCTCCCACTCGACTACATTGTGAACACACAGTTCTCACATTCTTCCCTCTATTCTCTACCTTTTCCTCTCTCTGAACACGCAGGTTCAACACACACATATATATAAGAAGTATTGGATCGGATCACTTCAAGGATCTGATCAGATTTTCCATACTTTCCTCTTTGGAAAAAAACACTAAAGCTCTCAGTACATGCATGCATATGCACATGGTAGATTACATTAGTAAGTCTTCGAGACTTATCAATTCTCTCTTTAATTCTACTTTAGCTGCTTTAAAGTAGATTTTTCCCTGTTTTTCTCCCTTTATTCAGCTCCGCTGGTCCACGTCCTCCTCGCTCCGCTTTGGATTCCTCCCTTTGTCAAGGGTGTTGGATGCTCCTGCATCAGACTCCCGAGGCACAAAAATTTATGAAGCCTTTTAAAATCATGGACTTACATAGAATCGGAGCCACCCTTTTATCGGCGCTTTTAATCACCCATTGGAAGCCACCACCCATGTATTAACTACATATACATGTATTAACTATTGGGTCGGACTTTAAAAGTCGAAAGCATAACAATATATTAATATACGGGAAACATCGTGAAACACCCCATTCGAATCCGCACCACATATATATAATTATATGGGAGACATCATAAAACCCGTGGACTTCAAATATTATACGCCCGCCTTTAATTATATCGGCGGGTCCAGACATCGGCCGTTGCAACAATAAACAATGGACTTCCTCCGATGTGACGGACCCGACGCCTCTTACAACTCCTCCTATATGTATTTTGGATCCATCGTATCGGTGGATTCATATCGGCAGGTCTGTGATGTATTGGTTCTGCGGACCCGACAACCCGTTAAACAATTTTCTATATTATTTCGAGTCCGACTATCGGAACGCACAGTCGTGAGTCTTATGGACCTGATATCCATTAGGCTCCAATTTATAGTATTTTGGCTCCGAAATTCGAAGCTCCCACTTCGCAAGGTTAATGCCCCTTTCGCCCTTCCGACACGATATTGGTTTCGGACCCGAAAGGGTCTGAACCAATCTTAAATAGATTTCGCGTCCGCTACACTATGGCTCAGTTCTTCGCTCCTCTGCGACTGCATCTAGACCATTGATCTAGAAGATCAAATGGCTCCTGTGTATTTTCATCGTTCTGTTGGAAAATTTGGCTTTAAACGCAGTTCTGCCATATCATATTCACATGTGACATGCATATATATATTTGGTTATGCTGAAATTAATTCACAGCATGTTGATGAAATGCTTGAAAAGAAATGGCTGAAATGTTTGCTGAAGACATTTGAACCTAAGGAAGAATTTGCAGGTGATGAGCCAAAGAATGTTGCAGAGGGAAAGGAATTTTTGGAGGCAGCAACATCTATGGTGGCAGTGACATCAACATCAATGTCAGCAACATCCATAGTGACAGCTAGAGCAACATATGGGATGGCATTTATCGTGACAGTTGAGACAACATTGACAGCAACAGAAGAGGCACTGAAGCCTTATGATTTTTATTCTAACAATTGTTTTGTGAATGCAGATATTATCGCAGGCGTTGAAGGACATTTGACTCAGTTGAGCAGTCAAATGAAGGAGAAAGACGAGAATTTTGTGGAAATTTCTAATCCATGGGATGAGGACATTATGTTGCTGGAAAGGATACTGAATGATTAGAATTCAGTGCAGAAAGAATCTCAATTTCAGAATTGGGAGTTGCTGATACATAGAGATGAAGATAGCAGAAAGGAGTACACAGTGTACCAGTCTAGTAAGTTGTTGATAGGAGAAGGCAAGGAAGAAGTTTTCCGTTATAGAAAACAAGAGGGCATGGATGATTGGGTGGCAGTAAGAAATGAGAAGGTAAGAACTGAGCAAGCCATCTTAGCTCAGCAGGCAGCGAGAAATCAGCAGCTTGAAGATTTATTGGACAAGGAAATTGAATTAGTTAGAAGAATTATGTTGAAAGTGTCTCAGATGAAGACATCAGCAAGAAAGAAGAAAAGCAGCAGCAACAAAATAAAGACAGAGATAGATTGTGAAAGTACAGCAAGTGGAGCAAGACAGCATAAAGCGTGGAGACCTGGAGAAGAACAACAGGCAAAAGCAGCGACGAATGGAAAGTTGCAACACAAGGTATGGGATCTAGGCAAACATAGATCTGAACACATGATCAGGAGATCATGATTTTTTTCTACCTTGGGAGTCTGATGTAGGAGCATTCAACCCAAGGGAAGTCATTATGAATAGTAGACATAGGGGGTCATACATTTTAGGAATTAGTTTCCTAAGTTCTAAGTCAAAGTAGTATTTAAGTGTGATTTAATTAGATATTCTCAAAATAAATGAGAACATAGAAACTAGGGAGAGCTTTTAGGCATAAAAGCAATAAATGTGGGTCGTTAAGGGATAAGGAGGCTTTTTGTTTTAAAACAGGAAAAGATGGAATAAAGCCTCAAGAGACTTTTTGTATGCATTGCATGTAGGAGTTAGAGCTTTTATTGGAGTAATTTAGGGGAAAGGATGGGATTAGTAATCCAATCCCAGTTTTATATATATGTATGTAAGCCTACGGGCAAGGGGGAGGCCACTAGTGTTGAGAATTTGGCTTATGAGAGAGGAGGCCACCAGTATTGATAATCGGGCCTGTGAGAGAGAAGGCCATTCGTGAGGAAAATCTGGCCTGTGTGTGTGTGGTTGTGCGAGAGCTCAAGTCTCTCAATGTAATTTCATGCATTCATATTAATATATGCAGAGTTTCTGATCCTTGGGAAGTTTCTTTCTCCGTGTATCTGTGTTAAAGACTTTCTGTTAATTGAAAACTTGTATACCTGCGTGTATTGGCTAACAGGTTACTGTGAGTTGGAAGTTGATGAATGCACCTTGGCTATACTGCATGATGTGTGGTTAAGGCCTTGGAATCGTTTCCCTTTGATTTCGTCATATTTATGCTGGCTTAAGTCATTTTATAAGGCTATGTATATATTTCTGTTTACACAGAGAATTCTTAATATTTTCCCTTGGCGGAACATTGGCGGAATTGAAAAGTTATTAAGTTGGCCAGTTATTATATCGGGTCCGACCCTACTTTCGCATCGGAGGAGAAGCTTTGAGACTGCCGAAGTGTAAGCTCCGACAGTCCGGAGCCGAAACCACTATAAAGCCGAGTATAAGGGCCATCGGGTCCGCAGAGGCCTTGTATCGTTTCGGAGCAGCGATTAATGAAATCGCGATCTTCCGGACCCGAAATCGTATTATAGAGCACAGCGTGTAAAGGTGTCAGGTCTGAAGGGACGTTAACCTTGTGAAGTGGGAGCTCCGACTTTCGGAGCCGAAACATTATAAAGCAGAGCTTAAAGGATCGTTGGGTTCGTAGAACCTTTGTATTACAAACCCGCTGGTACGAATCCGCCGATATGGCGGATCCGAAATCAGTATAGGAAGGAGCTGATAAAGGTGTCGAGTCTGCATCGCGTCGGAGGTTGGATTCAAAGGATTGTTGCGATCGCCGAAAGCAAAACCGCCGATATATAGAGACGGAGCTATAATATTTGAAATCCGTGTGTATCAATTGGAGCGGGGTTTTATAGTGTTCCATGTATGTTTATATATGTGGTTGCGGGGGTCTTAAGGCTTGATGCCTATGTTGCAAGGTTTGCGAAGGGTGGTGAAGGAATTAGTGTAAGTCCATCGTTATACAAGGTAAAGCGGGGTTTTAATATTTATATATGGAAATGTTTAAGATTGATGTATATGCGGATGGGTGGTGGCTTCCGATGAGATATAAAGGCCCGATAAAGTTATGAAGTGGGATTTTAATTGTAAGTCCATGGTTATGAAAGGCTCATAGCCTAAAGAGCACTTCTGACAAGGCAAGGGTTGAGATTTATTTAAGAAAGGGGATTCTGGGCTTATACCCACTTGATGAAAAGGTGATATGGGTATAAGCCCAAAATCCCCTTTCTTAAATAAATCTCAACCCTTGACCTATTTTAAAACAAAAAGCCTCCTTATCCCTTAACGGCCCACATTTATTGCTTTTTTGCCTAAAAGCTCTCCCTAGTTTCTATGTTCTCATTTATTTTGAGAATATCTAATTAAATCACACTTAAATACTACTTTGACTTAGAACTTAGGAAACTAATTCCTAAAATGTATGACCCCCTATGTCTACTATTCACAATGATTTCCCTTGGGTTGAATGCTCCTGCATCACTTACATGGACAAGGTGGAAGTTTTATAATGTTAGCAAGCTACAACATTTTGATTATTGTCCTTGTTTCTCAACAACTATTATAGGTGAGTCCCTTTGAGATTTAGTGTTAACTATTTAGTGTTTAAGAGTTGTAATATATGATCTCGATGTGTTGTCATTGGAAATGCATATAGAAGGATAATTGAAATTGGTATATCTATAGAAATAGCCAAGAGAGGAACATTTGTGGAGCGTGTAAATGTTTACAACAGGGAAAAATTGTAGAAAATTGTACAAAAGGGACAGTGTAGAACATATGTTGACTAAGGAGGTAAGTTTTGTTCAAATGCATTTGGAAAAACAATGAAGAAAGTTGAAATCAGTGAAGTGATTAACTGTGGACTTCATGATGGGGATTTTTTTTTTATAATCATCCTCTAAGTGTCCACAAACATTCATTGGAGGCATTAAAAGCATACGTACATCCGGGCTCTACAATGATTATTAACCCTCTCATATGTTGGCCACTTGGTGCAGATTTTGATGGGGATGTCATTCATGTTTTTTATCCCCAATCTTTAAAATCTCAAGCTGAGCTTTCTCAGCTTCTAAGTGTGGATCAAAAAATGTTTAGTTCCCATTGTGGAGAGGCAAAAAACACTGAGTGTTGATAGTACATACATTTTTGGCTTCCAAGCTTCTATCCAGAAAATCTATGCTGGATAAAACCACACCGAATCAACTATGAATGTAGACTTCTAAAACATTTCCTAAACTAGCAGTCACTAAAGTGGATGATGGAGGGCATTTTTGGACAGCTAGCCAACTTCTTCATATGTGTTTACCTCCAGAATTGAACTGTGAGAAGAATGGGCTTCACATAAGCAATAGTGAAATAATATTATTCAATGGTGATAAAACCAAATTGTTGAGTTCTTTGACTAAAAATTTTAATGAAATTGTTAAGCATAAAGGTATACGAGTGACAGTGAAGTGCTTGAATTCAATTGAACATTTTTTTTTGTCCTTAGATGGTTTTAGTGTAGGTTTGGGTGATTTGGTTCTTGCTCACTGTGTTTCTCAGAGAAAGATATGTATGGAAGATCTAGGAGATGAACTGATCTGGAATTTATCCAAGACAAAGAATTAAAGGTATTACAGACTCATGTGTATGGATGTGCCTATGTTACTTTATGCAATGGATCGATAAGGTTGCAAAATACATAGACACTTAGGTAGTTATAGAGAAACATAACAGGAAAACATGTAAGACAACAAGTTTAATAAGGATTTCACCTAATGCCCCTCAGCTACGTCTCCTGGTCTGGCTCTCAGTGGTGGCCTCTCTATTATGTTTTTAAGTAAGGTTTTTACAACAGTGAGCTCAATCTGAGTCTCACTAAATAGATAAAAGTCAGTAGGAATGGAGTGCAAAGACTCTCCTTACTGAAATTCGACCTCTGATGGTCACAGTAGTGTGACAGGCCTATGTCGAGGAGTTTTCTTGAACCTCTCAAGCCTTCTATGGAGTACATAGACTCTCTGACACTCTCTGGCTCTGTCTGGCTTGATGCTGCCTTCAGGTCAGCTCGGCTTCTACTCTTTGTTTTCTGCTCTTAGCTATCTGCCTTCTTGTGTTCTCGTCTTTTGCTTCTGCCAGGTCATCGTTTTAAAGTAAGTCTGTTCTTTTAACTGTTCATTTCTACTTCCTGGCCTTCTGGTTTCCTTACCTCTGTCTACTCGAATTCCTCTGCTCTGCGTCATCATCACTGGGTAACGCCTCACAGGGAGGTGGCCACCTGTTTCCCAATGAACTGGGTGTCAGATTCCTTGAATCATTTTTGAATGGTCGTTAATTCCGTTTGCTTCAAGATCGCCCACAAATCATGAATCGTTTGCCAACTCATCATCCACGTCAGACTTCAAATCCCCTGTCATCTTGCTTTTTGACTTGTCAAATCCGGTCAGTCATCGGGACGCATCTCCGCCGCTGATCTGGGCCCCCAAGATCCTACGATCGTCCTTTATATCGATTGGGTAAGTTGCACGATACTTACCCATCTGATGCAGGCAGTTTTCTCTCCCATCCGTCGGACGCGTGTCACTCGATGTGTGGCATCGGGCGATACTCAGTCAAAACTGCTTATCGCCTCGAGGCCTTCCGATATCCTGCTGATTTGTGGAATCCCGCACTACGGAACCGAATGCATTACTTTTCTGAATTTTATAGCAATTTTGGGTCCAGGCACTTCGGGGCTTTCCTTCACTAAGGGGGACGCCCTGCGATACGTGATTAGTGCTTTAGCGGCGCTAATCGCGTATCAGAGACCACCCCCGTTTCTTGATTTAGCCTCCAGTTTTTCCATTTTGCGTTACCATGGGCCAATGGTTTGCGCGCTCGACCGAGGGTCCTCGTTGCTCCGCTCTGGCCACACTGCCACTGTTACGAGGATTCCTTCTGATAGCTTTGATTTTTCTAAGACTTGAATCTTTTGGAATAATTTGAAACAGTCATGAAAACTTAGAGAGTGTTTTAGGATCCAATTCAGATCATGACCTCCCCACTGAAAAAGCTTTTGGACCACCAAAAGTTGGTTTTTCTTTTAAGCATCAATCAAGTGAGGGTACTGATTCCTCGCTTGCCCAATTTCTATCCATTTCACATTTCTTAGCTTTGAATCTTTGAGTCCAATCCTCAGGTACTGAACATCCCCTCTGCGCGTAGTTCTCACCTTCCTGTCCAGAACTGTATCTTCCCGCAATTCTTTAAGATATTCAGGTAACAAATCATCTTGATCTTCGGGATCTTCGATTAATGAAGGTTCAAATAGTCTCAAGATTTCTGCATTAACGACTGATTAGATGTGCATGTAAGCTAGTAGATCAAGGCAAAAAGCATTCTCACCAATTTTCTCAAGTATCTTGAAAGGTCCATACCTTATTGGCTTCAGCTTCTTACCTTCACCTTGCATTCTGTCTTTACTGATATACATCCAGATTTGATCACCAACTTGGAAACTATGCTCCATTCGATGCTTGTCATGCCTTTCCTTGTACTTGGCTTGGCTCTTTTCCAGCTGTTCTTGTACTGCCTAGTGAATCTCTTGGATTTGTTCAATGAACTTGGTTGCCTTGTCCACATCACTGTGTCCATCAACTGCTATGTCTTTACCAAAGACAAAATCCAAGGGATACCTTGGTGTGAAACCAAAACAGGTCTCGAAAGGAGATCTCTGTGTAGAAGAATGTTTAGCTCGGTTGTAAGCATGCTGCACATAACATAAATGTTCATCCCAAAGTTTGGGATGCTTGCTGCAATAGCCTCTAAGCAATTGGATCACTGTCCTATTGACCACTTCTGTTTGGCCATCTATTTGTGGATGAAAAGTTGTGCTCTTCTTCAGCCTGGTGTCCATCAATTCCCACAAACTTGACCAAAATTTCCCAACAAATCAGGTATCTCGATCAGATATTATGGAAGTGGATAATCCAAAATGGACCCAAACAAGCTGGAAGAATAACTTTGCAGTTTTTTCAGCTGTAATCTATTTGTTACAAGGTATTAAAATACACATTTTGTTGAACCTATCCACAACAACATATAAATAGTCATGACCTTTCCTAGATTTAGGCACAAAGTCCATGGAAACACTTTCCCAAGGATGAGAAGGAACTGGTAGTGGAGTGTACAAACCTAGTTTTCTATTGCTAGGATTCCTTTTAGCACACATGGTACACCCTCTTACATATCTAGAAACCGTCTCATTCATTTTTGGTCAATAACAAAATCTTTGCAGCTGCGCAACTGTTTTATTTACACAAAAGTGACCTGATATTAGAGAAGTGTGTGCTTCTCCAATTATCTTTACTCTTTCAATTTGTGGAATGCATAGCTTTCCAAAATGATACAATAGTTGGTCCTTAACATGATAATCCAATTCTTCTACTCATTTGCCTTGACTTAAAATTGCATATACATCTTTAAAATCTATATCTTGAGCATATTGTTCAATGTAGCTCTCTTGCAATACTGAATTATGCTTAAGTATAGTAGATGCATTTATACTTGTTCTGGACAACATATCTGCAACTTTATTGTGTATGCCCTTTTTATATTTGATGACTAAATGAAATTTTTGTAGAAAACCCATCCATCTATAGTGTCTTGATTGTTGCAACTTAGTTTGGGAGTGTAGATATTGAAGTGGTTGATGATCAATATGTGTAACTGTCTCTTTGCCCATTAAGTAATGTTTCCACTTTTTCACACTCTGTACTAATGCATACAATTCTTTATCATATGTGGGATAGTTAACTACTGCAGAATTAAATGTCTCAGAATGATAACATATGGGTTTACCATGCTGCATCAACACTGCTCCCATGGCATAGTCACTGGCATCTGTTTCAATCTCAAATGCTCTTTGAAGATCGGGCAGTGCTAGTACTGGTGCTGTACTAATCTTTTCTTTCAAGGTGTTGAAGGCTTTCTGCTGTTTGCCTCCCCACTGAAACACCTTGTTCAATCCCGTTAAAGCATGTAAGGGAGCTGCAATTAAGGAAAAGTTAGAAATAAACTTCCTCCAATATTGTGCAGCTCGTAAGAAGCTTCTAACTTCTGTAGCAGATTTTGGTTTAGGCCAGTTTACAATGACTACAACCTTAGAGAGATCTATCTCCAATTCACCACCCCTACTATATGTCCCAAATAATTCAAAGATGTTTTTCCAAATTTACATTTTGAGAGTTTAACATAAAGATTTTCTCTTTTCAAAACATCTAAGGTCTGCTTAACATGCTTTAAATGTTCTTCCCACATTTTGCTAAATATAAGAATGTCATCCAGATATACAATAACAAAATCATCAAGAAAAGGTATGAGTACATCATTCATTACTCTCATGAAAGTAGCAGGAGCATTAGTTAAGCCGAAAGGCATAACCAGCCACTCATACAATCCCTTCTTTGTTTTGAAAGCAATCTTCCATGCATCTTTCTCTGCAACCCTGACCTGATGATAGCCACTATGCAAGTCTAACTTGGAAAAATAAACAACTTCTTTCAACTGATCTAATAGATCATCTATGCGAGGAAGGGGATAACGATTTTTGATCGTTATCTTATTCAATGCTCGGTAATCAATGCACATTCTCCACGAGCCATCTTTATTTTTCACCAAAACAATTGGAGACCCACATGGTGATGTGCTAGGTCTGATGAACCCCTTCTCGAGCAACTCTTGTACCTGCTTCTTGATTTCTGCATTCTCTAAAGCGGACAACATGTACATTCCGATGTTAGGCAATGGAGCATCTTGTTGCAAAGTAATATCATGCACTATTTCCTTTTTGGGTGGCAAACCTTTAGGTTCTTGAAACAGTATATCATATTCTAAAACAACTTTTTCTAAATCAGCTTGTTGTTTAGCATCATAGCCCTCAAATACATTGGTTTTATCAGGTTTCTTTTCCTTTACAACCATCAGTAAAAATTGTTTGCATGAATTTACAATTCGTTTCATCTGCCCTGAGTTTATGAGAGTATAGTTATTCTTGAGCTTATGAGCTCTTACAATGTATTTGATTCCATATTTAACGAGTAGATACCTGTTCTCAGCTCTATAGAAAATAGCTTTTCTATCATACAAGTAAGGACTTCCTAAAACAATTCCACATATATCCAAAGGAACTATATCTAATTCAACCTCATCTACAAATGTTGACCCAAAAGAAAACTTAAGTTTACATTGTCCAGTCACTTGTAGCTTTGCTTTATCACATAACCAACCTAATGGATATGGTTTCTTGTGAGGTGTGGTTAGTAATCTGAATTTCTTTACAATTTCTTCAGAAATTAATTTTACTTGTGAGCCATTGTCAAACAAAGTATCAATCTTTTGATGATTGGAAATAACTCGAATATGAAAAATCTTATGTCTTTTTCTCTCATTTTCTTCATTATCAGTACATTGTGCAGAATTACTAGTAGATGCTTCAGAATTTTTACCTTTTATACCTGTGGCTGCGATTGTTGCTTCATCTCCTAAGTCTGACCCCAAATCCTTTTGAATAGCTGCAACAATCTTCTTCTTCTTGCCCTCTAACTTCTTAGGTTTTAGCTCCAGATGTAGAATCCAACAGTGCTCATCATCATGCCCATCCTTCTTATAGTGAGTGCATGAAGACTTGATTTTCTGTACAATGTTTGTCTTCCTCTCTTTCCATTTATGTTTTCTTTTCTCCTTATTTTTGCTTGCAGTGGGTTTGGATGATCCCCCAATTTCTGGGTTCCCATTATTACCTCTAGCCTCTAGATGCGTAGCCTGAACAAATACCTCATCCATGCTAGTGGGATTAAACATGAGGATAGTGTGCCTCATGTAGCTATGTAGACCACCTATATACTTCAACAGAGTCTCAGGTGAGTCTAAAGAAATTCCTAGAATCAAAGCTCTTTTCCTAAATTCTTGGGTGTAACCTTGTACACTTTACCCTTTTAGTTGTCGAAGAGTTTACCAACACATCATGGATTGCTGCATGTAGGCTAGTCGATAGAATTGCTTTTTAATTGCATAAACAAATTCACTCTAGATAGAAAGAATCTTACCATGTTTCTTCATGTCAACTTGTGTCCTACCTTCCCACCATACCAAGGCAATGCCTCCAAGGCGTATGCTGGCCAGCTGAATCTTACTCTTGTCTGAGTCAATGCTCTGCACTCTGCAATAAACATCAATATATCTGATCCAATTATCCAGCTTCTTTGCATTCAACTCTCCATCATATATTGGTAAATCAAATTTAACATCTAATTTAATCAAAGACATCTTCTTTTTATTTTCAGGGCTATTAAGAGGTGTGAGAAATTTTTCTTCTTTCCCTTTGCCTTTAGAGTGGTCATGGAGGAGAGATTCTTCTACTCCTTTGTCTTGTTTGGAGTTTGATGAATCTTCATCTCTATTTTTCTTAAATTCCCTATACATTTCCTCCACCATGGATCTCATGGTCATAAAACTATCCATGAATTGGGGGTCTAATTCCAAGGGATTTTCTTCTGTCATTTTCCTCTTAGAATAGACTCTTCCAATTTCTGAGTTAGTTTCAGCCAACTCTCCTTCTCCTAATTTAAGCTTTGATCTCGTTAGAATTCAACAACAAGATCCAACACAAGCTTGTCTAACCTTAGTAACCTAGAGCTTTGATACCACTTGATCTGGAATTTATCTAGGACAAAGAATTAAAGGTATTACAGACTCATGTGCATGGATGTGCCTATGTTACTTTATGCAATGGATCAATAAGGTTGCAAAATACATAGACACTGAGGCAGTTAGAGAGAAACATAATAGGAAAACATGTAACACAACAAGTTTAATAAGGAGTTCACATGATGCTCCTGGGCTACGTCTCCTGGTCCGGCTCTCAGTGGTGGCCTCTCTATTATGTTTTTAAGCAATATTTTTACAACAGTGAGCTCAATCTGAGTCTCACTAAATAGATAAAAGTCATTAGGAATGGAGTACACAGACTTTCCTTACTGAAATTCGACCTCTGATGGTCACGGTAGTGTGACAGGCCTATGCCGAGGAGTTTGCTTGAACCTCTCAAGCCTTCTATGGAGTACACAGACTCTCTGACTCTCTCTGGCTCTGTCTGGCTCAATGCTGCTTTCAGTTCAGCTTAGCTTCTACTCTCTGTTTTCTGCTCTTAGCTATCTGCCTTCTTGTGTTCTCGTCTTTTGCTTCTGTCAAGTCATGGTTTTAAACCTAGTCTGCTCTTTTGACTGTTCATTTCTACTTCCCGGCCTTCTGGTTTCCTTACCTATGTCCACTTGAATTCCTCTACTCTGTGTCATCATCACTGGGTAATTCCTCGCAGGGAGGTGGCCACCTGTGTCCCAATGAACTGGGTGTCAAATTCCTCAAATCATTTTTGAATGGTTGTTAATTCCGTTTGCTTCAAGATTGCCCGCGAATCATGAATTTTTTGCCAACTCATCATCCACGTCGGACTTCAAATCCCCTGTCATCTTGCTTTTTGACTTGTCAAATCTGGTCAGTCATCGGGACGCATCTCCGCCACTGATCTGGGTCCCCTAGATCCTACGATCATCCTTTATATTGGGCAGACAAGTCGCACGATATTTACCCATCCGATGCGGGTGGTTTTCTCTCCCATCCGCCGGACACGTGTCACTCGATGTGTGGCATCAGGCGAGACTCAGTCAAAACTGCTTACCACCTCGAGGCCTTCTGATATCCTGCCGGTTTGTGGAATCCTACGCTATGGAACCAAATGCGTTACTTTTCCAAATTTTATAGCGATTTCAGGTCTAGGTGCTTCGAGGCTTTCCTTCACTGAGGGGGACACCTTGCGATACATGATTAGTGCTTAGCGCTAATCGTGTATCAAAAACCACCCCCGTTTCTTGATTTAGCCTCCGGTTTTGCCAGTTTTCACCAGCGCGCGTTACCATGGGCCAACGGTCTGCGCGCTCGACTGAGGGTCCTCGTTGCTCTGCTCTGGCCACACTGCCACTGTTACGAGGATTCCTTCTGATAGCTTTGATTTTTCTAAGACTTGAATCTTTTGGCATAATTTGAAACAGTCATGAAAACTTAGAGTGTTTTAGGATCCAATTCGGATCATGAACTTACTGAAATTTCTAGGCTTATGAAGCATGTGAGGGGAGGAGGATATGATAATTCCATCATTTCCCAAGTGGATAAGCATCTACTTGGAGTGCGGGAAAATGTTACCAAGGCTATTTCTTCTTCAAGTTCCTTTTTTCTGATGGTTGACAATGGAAATGCAAGATCTGCAAAGAAAGTGGTTCAACAACTTGGCTTCTTAGGGCTTCATATGTTTCCAAGGAGGAAAACATTTCCTAGAGATTGGCTTAAATTTTTTTTTCACATCTTCCATTCAATGGTTCTCATCATTTGGAGCCACACAAGAAATATGTTCACCTGAAGATTGTGGACTTGTTAAATCATCCTATGTTTTTCAATTAAATCACCACGAGGCATTTATTCATTCTATCTCTTTGAGAGAAGCTAATTTCTGTCAGAAGATATGAATGAAAGAACAAGGAACACCTTTTAAGAATCTAATGACTGTACTGGGGAATTTGATAACACAAATCTTAAATCATACAAAAAAAATTGTTAAAAATGTTGTAATGAGGCAAGATGAATATGGAGTGGCTAGAACTAACCCTGGAAAAACAGAGCCAAAGAGGCCTTGTTATCACCTCAAAATTATAGAACTTATAATAAACACTAATAACACAATGAGCATCCATGTTGTGTTTCAACCATAAAAGCATAGCTAATTCCTCTTACTTGGTATTAATTAATTCCTGTTCAAAAAGAGTAGCCTTTCTCTCGACAACCAATACCCTTATTGTAGCCTCTTTCCCTATGTGCTAGATGATTTCCATTGCTGCCTACTTAAGGGCTGATAAAATTTGTGACTCAATATATTCAAAAAACTGTCCCATCACCAATGTCACTCAACTAGAACTCAACTAGAACATCAATACAACGTCAAACCATAATGGCATCAATACAAGATTTATCTAGTAGCATAGCACCATGACAATAACACAACAACTATGCAAATTAGCACATCACAAACTTTGGCATATACAATCACCAACACACTGATCTCAACCTCAATTACAAAAACTCAATACAAATTGATCAATATCTTAGCAACAAAAACTTTACAAGCAACAATTACTAGCATTCATACAATGACAAAGCCCTAGCTCATCATCATTTCTACTGCAAACCCTAGCTCATTACCCCAACAACAATAGCATAACCTCTGCTCACAATAATACCAAATATCTCTGCATCATAAAACCTTTCTGCCCATCGATTGTGACAAGCCCTAGCAGCATACATTCATAAAACCCTAGCAGCAATCATACTCTTACCATGCACCTAATTGCCATGTTAACCAGCAACATACACTGAAATACGTAGGCAGTAAGATGTTATAAATTTACTCAGCCATACCCATGTTCTCTGACAAACTCTTTGTATTAGTACCATACAATAGATAGTTTCACAATTCATTAACTATAGAACAATATCATTACAAACCATAAGGCAGCCAACCACTCATCAAGGTATTAAACCCATACATTACATCCTCTCTTAGGTCAACAACATATATACGAACTATATCAAACTGTCATACAACACTCTGTCCCAATAACCACATCAGTTAGTACCATGAATAATGTCTTTCCATCAATAAAGTTTTATTCTACCCTCAAGAAAACTCATCCAAACTCCTCATCCCTTAGCCATACATATTAATAGACTTATACTCTGCCCTTAGTAGCATATATCTCAACATGGATCACACTTAGATAAAACACAACAATTCTACCATACTGGAAAAAGGACACACCATAGCAATATATCAATAAAATGAGAGCTACAAGATCATCTATGGCAACATGATCCCTGCAAGCATATTGTTAGCACAAGGAATACACAACAGTAGCAATCCTCTGACTCTATGCTCTACTTATTATATTTTCTTCAGATGTCTTTAATCTCTGTCATGCACATTGGTAATTGTCTCAGTCATTAGTTCTGGAATAATGCAGCTTCATTCGCACCAGCAACTCATTCCAACACACATGATCATGCACATAGTTACACTTACCATGCATTGTCTAACAATCTCATGCTACAGGTGCCATACTCCATTCACTGGAAAATACTTTGTATGATCACTTTGCCATCATAGGCAGATTTAATTTTTCCATGCACACAGGTTCCTTTTGGCTCAAGTCAATCTCTGCTAATTCCACTCCAAACTCAAATAATGTTCTCACACTGCATTCTAACTAGATTCCATGCACACAAGTGTCTCAAAGACTGCATACGCACCATCATAATATGCTTTGACAATCATGCCTTTGATCCTTTATACCTGAGCCAGAAAATTCAAAAGAAACCAAAACATAAAATATATGTGCCTATGTCAAAGCAGTCAGAAGTTAGAACGATCCATCTTTAGAGCCAGAACAATCCGCAGAAAAGGTAGTCTTCAAAATGCTCAGATTTATCACCCTAAAGTGCACTCCCAATTGTATAATCACCTTGTGTATTTAACCAAGTCGATTTGTTGATTACTATGGGCAAATACCCTAGATTCTTTTATGACATTTCGCAACTAATGATGGACCAATTTAACCAAATTAATAAAATAATCTTTAAGTGGGGCGCTTGGACAATAATTAACTATCGATGACCAAAATTTGCCATTAAATCCATTATATGTTATCTCTAGAAATTAATTAAAAAAAAAAATGTTGGACTTAGTCATGGAAAAATGCTATGGGGATTTCAAGCTCACCCTATGCTCATAGACAATGTTGTTAGTATTAGCACATAGTCCACCAACATTAGGAAACTAAAGGCACTACTTGATGGGAAAACAATTTTTTTGACAAGATTGTATTCTCACCCACCAGTCATTTGTTTAAGGTGATTGGCATTTTCGTAAATAAGGGGGTTGATCTGGCTTCAAATTCATTTAAAGTAAAGACGGTTTGATATGACTCCCCTCTTTATAAGATGATATGGCAAGGATTTGAAAGCATTCAAATTGAAAAAAGTGGGTGTGTGGTTAGAGAGAGGTCTCTTTCTCATTCATTTCCACCACTCAAATACTTCCTTGAGAGTAATGGTTTAAAAATATGAGAGAACCCAATTGGTAATTCTACCTGAGCAAGTCTTAGCTCTAAAAGACAAGGTTTCTATGCTTGAATATTGAATTTCAGATGTGAACACCAGGAGCATGAGTTTTAAGAAAACTTGTAAGTTCTGACTGCAAACAAAAGCTCAAAGATTGACTTTCATATTCAGGGTCTCAAGATTCAAAGGCATGAGTATAAATATCATAACTTCGAAGAGAATAAAATTATGAAGGGGGGTTGAAAGCCAGAAAAGAGGAAGATGGATGCAACACCTAAAAGATAACCAATTCAAGTAACCAGTCAATAAAGCTGATGATAAGCATTGTTGCTGCCAATGTAGGTAGTGTGGAAGTACCGAAAACTGAATATCAAATTCCTTCCATTTTTTCCCTATGTAACACCCACTTCATTATCAATATTATCTGTAATTTTCCTTGAATTTCATGTATCAATTGGTGAATCTACAGTGGCAAGCCTAACAGGGAGTTTGAAAAATGGAACAACTTTAGCCGAAATACAAGAGAAATGTTGAATTGTCTCAGAGGGCTCAGGTTAGCACTTGCTAACTTGCTCCAAATATTTCCAGAATATATGAAAAAAGGAATGTCAGACAAATAGATAAATCTAAAAACCTGAAAGTGTAGTAGCCTCCAGTAATGTGGAATCAAATCAGATACAACAAGATCATAACATGGTCAAACTCGATACAGACAACAGAACAAAAAAAGATTAACATAGACTCAAAGCCAATAGAAGGAACAAGATAATTACTGCATCTATTAGATCTGCTGCTGAGAAATACAAGGGGAAGCCCTATATTTATAGCAACCTGGGAGAAGTCCAACATTTAAGAAGGATAGTTGGCAAGTATACAACTATTTAATGATTTACCCAAGTTAAATTACAACTTTATGTACACTAACAAACACCTTAAGTGAAACTTAGGTGAGTATTAAAAAGGAGGCTAAATTCCAAAAATGGGTCCTGGCTACATGGCCATGATAGGTACCCATGTACAAAATGCTTATAACAGTTGAAAAAGAGAGGGAGGATCATTTTGTTGTGGATAGTAGAGCACCATATGTTGCAACTGAATACAATCAGTGCAGAATAGTCTTCAAATTTGAGGTTGACATATTCAATACCATTATGTCTCTAACTCTCTACAAACATTTGATAAACATTTCCAGATTGCTTCAAGAAAAGTGTCAAAAGCCTCACTTTTGTTCTTTAAAAAGTAGACCCAAGTTTGTTTGGAGTTGTCATCAATGGATGTAAGCAGATAACAGGCCCTTTGAAATGATGAGGTAGGAATAAGACTTGCAAAATCATTGTGAACAAGTTGAAGACCTTTAGAATCTCTCCAAGATTTGTCCTTAAAAAAAGTACCTTGAGGATTCTTTCCAAGAACACACCCAGTACAAACACCATCAAAAAGAGAAATAAACATAAGATTAGTGACCAAAGTTTACTTAGTTGATAATCATAGCAAGAGTTTAAGTGACCAAATCTCATGTCATAATTTAGTTAACTCATTTGAGTGACCAAGTAATACATTGATAGGAGGCTCCACTACAAAATGAGAAAATAAGTTCAAGTGTGCATGATGATCCACTTCCCCTATGGCAACAATTTGTGAAGGGTCCTCAATTTCATGAAACAAAAATAAAGAGTAAACAAGACTGTTTTCCTTGAAACAGAATTTGTAATTTGATAAATTGAGAGAAAATTAGTTGAAATATTAGAAACATTTAGAACATTTTTGATCATGTCATCTATCATCTCAATGGAACATTTCCCTTGAAGAGGTAAAGGTGAAGAGTTTCCCATAAATATATGCTCTGTATTGCATGAATCAATGGAAGAAAACAAATTCTTAGGTGCAGCCATGTGATGGTTTGCTCCATAATCAATTATCCATTTAGGTAAGAAGAAACTTGCAATAGTAGAGATCGGTTTAGCATTTATTGTATGATTGCCAAAAGAAGATAGATTGACAATTAAATTTTGTTTCTTCATTTCTAAAGCAAAGGCAACCAATTTCTACAAACAAGATTTTGAATTACCTTTCCATAAAAAGCACATTTAAGAGGTCTATTCTTTCCTTTGAAATCTTGTTTCAGTGAGGGATTTGAAAAATTAACACTTCTTTGTACTTTTCATTTGTTTCCCTTAGATGCCTTTTTATGTTGTATCCTTGAATTTGAAGGCGAGATGACTATAAAAAATCCATAGCCAAGAGCACCCATTTCGCTGAGTTTATCCTGCTCGCAAGTATTTTTTCAATAAAATCATCAAAAGCAGGTTGACTCACAAAAGATTGGCCCAAGGAATCTTGAGTTCAATATCAATGTGGAAACAAACAATGAATAAAACTCACCTAACTTAGAGAGCACTTCCAAAATGAGTTGTTCATCACTTTTCTCAATTTTAAAATCTTTTAATTGAGGCTAGAGAGATAGAACTTGGAAATTAAATCTTAAGTAGTGTCAAAATTACTAGGATTGGGAGTAATTAATTCATTTTCCAATTGATGACCACAAATTTCATCCATTTTTCCATGCCGCTTCCATCACTATGTCTATCATTTAGAACCAAGATACAATATATTCATCTATTTGAAATCTGAGTGCCTTTAAAGCTAGAACTTTGTAGCAGTACTTGCAAGACTATCGAACTTGAGGGATTCCTGTGAAGACACAAAGAAAGAGGAGTGTGTATAGGGAAGTGCAAGACACCTGGTTGATACTTCCACACATTTTGAGGGCATGCCAATAGAAATGTCATTTTTGTTGGATACACTAGCGTTGATTAGTTTTAGAAAAGTTCTCTTTCAAATATGTTGTTTTCATGAAGATATTTCCAAGCCAAGGATAAAGACTTGGCATGCCTAGGACATAGTGGTGTTATTTCTTTCATGTATTTGTGATTTATTAGTATTCCACCACTAATAACTTCATTACGTAGCTGCTCGTTTAGTAATATATTACAACAATGACTTGTTAAAGGAAAAATATTTCGGTTTGTTTGAACGCCATAAACTGGAAGGAAATTTAGCTTTGAATTAGAAAAATGGAATATATTTTGAAAAATATGTTTTTTGATCAAATATTATATAGGCCCATTGCCCATAAATATATGCTCTGTATTGCATGAATTAATGGAAGCAAACAAATTCTTAGGTGTAGCCATGTGATGGGTTGCTCCATAATCAATTATCCATTTAGGTAAGAAGAAACTTGCAATAGAAGAGATCGGTTTAGCATTTCTTGTATGATTTCCAAAAGAAGATAGATTGAAAATTAAATTGTGTTTCTTCATTTATGAAGCGAAGACAACCAATTTCTACAAACAAGATTTTGAATTACCTTTCGATAAAAAGCACATTTAAGAGGTCTATTCTTTCCTTTAAAATCTTGTTTCAGTGAGGGATTTGAAAAGTTAACACTCCTTTGTACTTTTCATTTTTTTCCCTTAGATGCCTTTTTATGTTGTATCCTTGAATTTGAAGGTGAGATAGCTATACAAATTCCACAGACAAGAGCACCCATTTCGATGAGTTTATCCTGCTCGCAAGTTGTTGTTCAAAAAAGTCATCAAAAGCAAGCAGACTCACAAAAGTTTGGCCCAAGGCATCTTGAGTCCAATATAAATGTGGAAACAAACACTGAATAAAACTTGCCTAACTCAGAGAGCACTGCCAAAATGAGTTGTTCATCACTTTTCTCAATTTTACAATCTTTTAATTGAGGTCAGAGAGATAGAACTTGGAAATGAAACCTTAAGTAGTATCAAAATTACTAGGATTGAGAGTAATTAATTAATTTTCCAATTGATGACCACAAATTACATCCAGTTTTCCATTATGCTTCCATCACTTTGTCTATCATTTAGAACCAAGATACAATACATTCATCTATTTGAAATTTGAGTGCCTTTAGAGCTAGAACTTTGTAGCAATATTTGCAAGAGTATCAAACTTGAGGGCTTCTTATGAAGACACGAAGAAAGAGAAGTGTGTATAGGGAAGTGTAGGACACGTGTTGGATACTTGCACACATTTTGTGGGCATGCCAATAGAAATGTCGTTGTTGTTGGATACGCTCGCATCGGTTAGTTTCAGAAAAGTTCTCTGTCAAATATGTTGTTTTCATGAATTAATATTTCCAACCAAGAGGATAAAGACTTGGCATGCCTAGGACATACTGGTGTTATTTCTTGCATGTATTTGTGATTTATTAGTATTCAACCACTAATAACTTCATTACATAGCTGGTCGTTTAGTAATATATTACAACAGCGAATTATTAAAGGAAAAAGATTTCGATTGGTCTGAACACCATAAACTGGAAGGAAATTTAGCTTTGAATTAGAAAAATGGAATATATTTTGAAAAATATGTTTTTTTTTTATCAAATATTATATAGGCCCATTTCATGATCATTAAGAAACATCAATGATGATAATAAGCAATGATTTTGGACACAATGAATCACATAACTCTCCAGCTCAAAAACATGTTAGCATATTCAGTTTTGTCTGCATTAGAGAAAAATGAATGAGTAACATTAAGTTTGATTTGAATATTTATAGAATCATTTCAGAGATTCTAAATGGAATTTGCATGTGCTAATCTTGCTCAATTAATTACAGGGAAAACAAGGGGCATACATAATTTGTTGGCTTCTGGGAATTGGATTCCTTTTCTCCCGGAATGGTACGCTGACAATTGAAGATTACTATGTTGAAGCTATATTCCCAGTTAGTATCACAATTTACAAAGTTTTGTCTTATTATTTTCTAGTTTATTGTTGTAATCTTGTGTCAACAATACTTTGCTCCACCCATTAGATTTCTACTGACCAGTTTTATTGTTGAAGTGTCACTGCTTCTTAAAGATAACTAGAGGAAACAATACAACTACAAAAGTGAAGCATGAAACATTCTTAATAGAAATTGCTAGCTCCGATGTGTTTGATTATGTTGGATAAAATCAAAATTGCAATGTACCATAAGCATGGGAATTCAAAATATTGGGATAGAAATGTGTGCGTCTATTTGCATTTATTACTTTAGCTGAAGATAACATTTCATGAACAAATGTTGTACACTGAGAACATAGTAGGTACAAAATTTATTTTATGGTGATGTTTTATTTGCTTTGTTTATATAGGTCATCTAGCCACATAGTGGTCACTATTGCCCAACTAAAGAAAACTTGTTCGAGTTTCTTGCTTTTATGGGGAAAAATGACATTAACAATATTGTTGATGTTGAGGTATATATCGTATAAATCTTTTATAGTCTACTTTAGTTTATATTCCAGTGTTCATCGACTTTCATGTCTTATACTTTGCATTTTATCTCTTTTTTCAAGAAAGGAACTCAATATTGATGGTAAGAAGCAAGAATTGAAGAAAGAGAAGAACAATAATACTAGAGCGACAAAATGCAAATTAAAGAAAAAGAGAAGAGCACTGGTCTAGTGGTACCCATAGTGCTAATGTCCCGCATAAGACACACATAAATACTAATGGTCAAATCTTCAGAGTTGGTGAATTCACCTGCAATGCCTTGGCAACACAATGATAATGTTTTGAAGCGATGAAATAATATTTCATGTGTAAATTGTACTCCAACCAATATTAAGTTGGAAACTTATATTGTAATCTTTGACATTTTATATAATATAATTTATGTGGTTTGAATTATTGATAGTTGCACTTGATATTACTTAGTAGTATAATTAACATATGTAACTTTGCGTTTTCATATTATATGAACATGTACATTGTATGCCATTTTTTTTTAATTTAGTTGCAAAATCATACTAATTAATTTATGCTGATTAATAATGAAAACATAAAATCAATCTAAAACTACTAAATTAGTAGTTTATGTTTATTAATGATGAACACATAAAATGAATATACAACTAAATTAGTTGCTTATAACGATTGTTAATGAAAATAAATGAAATGAATATAAACTACTAAAGTAGTAATTTATATAATGAATATGTTACTACCAAAAACTATAAATGACTATTGCAAATGATAAATTTGTGATTACAAATGACAACTAAATTTTGCATATATACGACTATTAGTAGCTAATTTACAGTATCTTATAACACGACTAAAATTTAGTTATATATCTTTGGTCATTAATTGGTTTCAAACAATGACTAAAATTTGCATATATATGACTATTAGTATCTAGTTTACAGTATCTTATAACAGGACCAACGTTTTGGTCATATTTATTTGGTCATTAATTGGTTTTCTGGAGTGATCTTTTAGTAATATATTTGTTGAATATATGGTCATTAATTGTGACAATTAATGACCAAATCAATGATTAAATCAATGACCAAATCAATGACTAAATTAATGATCGCATTAATGACTAAATTAATGACCAAATTAATGTCTAAATTAATGATTAAATATACTACTAGATAATAAAATTGAGACAGCCAATTAATGACTAAGCTAAAAACGACTAAAAGTTGGTCGCGTTATAAGATACTGTAAATTAGCTACTATTGATCACCGACCAAAAAATAGTCGTTTATATGTAAATTTTAGTTGTTCTTTTAGTAATTAATTAGTCATTTTGTACTAGTGCTAGTAGTGGGGGGGAGTGGTATTTAATAATTTGAAATATAAATAGAAAAAGATGCATAATTAGAGGAATAAATATAAGTATACCTTTAGAATGTAACATCAACTGAGGTAACTAATAAGATATGCACAAGAACTAGTGAATACAACATTCCTCGAGAGGAAATATTCATTTGATTTTGTAGTGTTCCTTAATCCTTATTTATGAAACACAAACTAGGTATATAGATATGGTAAGTGTAAAAAACTAAATACAAGAGACATTGAGATAAAATATGTAAATTAAACCCTTATATTAATGAGATTCAAAATAAACAAAGCAATGTCTACTTTCCTCTTAAGGTGGGGCGACCTTTCACCAAGAAAAACTCCAAATACAATAATACTTTACAGATATTTCATGGTTTTTTGTCTCTTTATATAGATTATCGATAGAAAAAACACTTACTACTTATTGTTCTATCACTAATGGTACCAACTAGCTAGTAAGCTTTATAAGGTGGCCTTGTTTACATTATATAATGGGGCTTATCGAAGAAGGATGGTTATATACAAGCTTTACTAACTCGTAGATATCCTAAAGTATGGAGGTTAGAGTTATGAAACCATCTCAAGAAAAGATAGAAAAGATAGATCAACACCTTAGAATTCAGCCTCTTCGAGGGGGCAACCTCCTTTACATTACATAAATGAACAATTCTTTGATGATTCAAATGACAAAACCTCCTTTCTATATATAGGAGTCTAAGGAGTCACAATATAATCCAGCCGACCTAACAATAATAATATAAAGCCACAAAAATAACAATAGAGGGATTCTATGGGGCACAGTAATAACAATATGGGGGAAATAGGGGCACAACAATATTAATAAGGGGTATAACTACAATAGTAATAGGGTAATCACTAGTATTATAGGGACCCAACATGCCCCTCTCCTTCAAAAAAGTGTTGTCCTCAACGCTTGAGTAGTTCTGGATACTTCTGCATAAAATTTTCATCCTCCCATGTGGAATCTTCAGCGGATAAGTTCTTCCACTTGATAAGATACTCTGAAATTGATCGATTTCGTAGCTGTCGAGTTCTTGTTTCTGTGACTGCTTCCGGTTCCAATATAATTTTTCCTTCCTCGTCAAGTTCTGGCAATATTGTTTGAACTAGGAGCTTGTCGCCTACAACCTTCTTTAAACATGAAACATGGAAAACTGGGTGCAATCGAGAAGCTGCAGGAAGCTCCAATTTGTATGCCATAGTACCAATCTTTTGCAACACCTTGTATGGAGCATAATACTTTGGTGATAATTTATTATCCTTCTTAGCTTGCTTGAGGGACATTTGCTTATATGGTTGTAGCCGTATGAATACCCAATCACCTACATCAAAACTTCTTTCACTACGATGTTGATCTTCCTGTTGTTTCATTCTATTCTATGCCAACACGAGGTTATCCTTTAAGAGTTGGAGGACTTGTTGTTGATTTTCAATGTGATGTTCCACTACCTGAACCTTAGAATTTTCTCTTAAATATGATGTGATGGATGGTGGTTGATACCCATAAAGTGCCATAAATGGGGTCATTTTTGTTGCTGTATGGAAGGAAGCGTTATACCACCATTCAGCCAGAGGCAACCATTTGACCCATTGTGTTTGTTTATCAGATACAAAGCAACGAAGATATCCTTCCAAACATTTGTTTACTATCTCAGTTTGCCCATCAGATTGAGGATGATAAGATGAGCTATGAGCTAACTGAGTACCAAGACAAGAAAATAATTCTATCCAAAAATTTCCAGTGAAAATGGGATCTCTGTCACTTACAATAATATTTGAGTTTCCATGTAGCTTTTGAATTGTTTCCATAAATGTAGTAGAAACTGTACTGGCTTTAAATGGATGTGATAATGCACAAAAGTGTGCATACTTGGTAAGTCTGTCAACTATCACCATGATGACACTCTTTCCCTCAGACTTGGGTAAACCTGTGATAAAATCCATTGAAACCTCCCCCCAATGTTGGCTTGGAATGGATAAAGGTTGTAATAGACCCAGTGTCTTAATTGTTTCAACTTTATTTTGTTGGCAAACCAAACATTCCGCCACAAACTTTTGCGTATCTGATGTTATCACAAAACCAGTACTAGGGACTGCAACCAAGCAAGGTCTCATGTAACTGTTTCAGACCATACTTTAGATTAGGAATTAGCCTTCCTAATCAGAGAGGGCTCTCTCATGACTCTTGACAAAATCTTTCAAACACTAGAGGGCTAACTCTTCACACATTTATAAAAATATAGCTGGCTGGACATACATCAAATTAGTCTTCATTGGGCTATGGAGTCTCTCACAGTTAATAAACCAAATCACAGTCATCTCATAGAAGCCAAGGCTCTTTGCATCATCAAAGGTTCAAACATAATTTACCTAAATCAAAGCCTGCTGAACATACAGGAAGTCAGAGCATTAACAAATGAATTCTGAGTGATGTTCAAACATGCTTCACCAAAACCCACAGCCTGTCAAGCACACAGGAAGTCAGAGCATATAATATGAATTCTGAGGGATTGTACCATAACAAGGCTGTAAAAAGAACATTAAGAAACTAAACCACCATCACATTTGAACAAAAAGATGCATTGAGAATCTTGGGAAGAAAAAACCCTGTTTGCCATTACTGTAACAGTCTTTTCATAAGCTCTAAAAAACTCTGTTTTTGTATATACAATCCAACCCTTTTTACATCCTAACTTGGCCCATATATAGGCAAGCAAACTCAAACACCTCGAGCTTCCTCCTCCAGCATGAGGGGAGCCTCGAAGGTGGCTATTAACTCTTCCTACATGCTCTTAACTACTGCATTAATTACAAACATGCTGAACTAAAATTACACACAATCCTAATCCAACTAAAATACTAATTTCATTCTCCTCGCAGACTTGATGCTTTCTTGGATGCTGGACAGCTGTATGATTTTCATTATGGCTAAGATATGTTAAGGGAACAATCACCGAGCAAGCTGGTCTCGGATGCTAGCTGTAAGGCAGCTTATTAATTGATAAAATTAATCACCCTACATCCACGGTCCCCTGTCTTCCATTCCTCTTCATCATTTAAAGACCACACTCCGAGTTCTTTGAACCTTCAATTAATCAACGCATAACACCATATGTTATATGATCTGGATACTTCAAGGACCAACAGGTGTATCAACCGAAGATTCTGGTAACCCCACCAATACGTTAGTAGCTCGGTCATAAATTGCCTTTGAGAAAACTTTATGAAAATAAACAAAATATTTTATCTTCTCTTCAAGAGCTACACCTGTCACTGTTTGAGTGGTTATGAAACACATGTATGATCTCACTGCCTGAGTTTGAGACCTTCTTTCACCATTAACTGACCTCATCATCAAAATTCATTGTTTTTCCACAAAACAGCATTCTACAGCAGTTTCGTAGCGCGCTACGAAACTGCTGTAGATGTCAAAACAGAACCTATGTATCTTTGAAGCGTTTTCTGCTTAGATTCATGATCTCTTCAGACATTTGTACAGCTATTAGGAACCTAAAAAGTTTTAAGAATATGAAGCTTGCTTCTGTCATTACACATCACAGCCAACTTGATTAGCATCAAACCAATAAAAAACTTCATAAATCCCAACTGGAACATAAATTCACTGTAGTATTCCTCGCTGCCTTCAAATCTCAAATGAGGTGATCCTTTGGAATGTGAGCCACTCACTGCCATCTTTAAAAGGTAATATGTCATACAGCATCTGATATAAAGTGCAACTCAGTGCCCATAGATCGTTTCCAGTTTGTTTGAGTTTTCCATCCTCATATCATTTAGCGCAGCTAAAGCCTTCGACTTACTGTATACAAAATAGCCCTTTCCAACTCTAAAA
Source organism: Pinus tabuliformis (assembly GCA_031772625.1). Classification (NCBI taxonomy): domain Eukaryota; kingdom Viridiplantae; phylum Streptophyta; class Pinopsida; order Pinales; family Pinaceae; genus Pinus; species Pinus tabuliformis. Next base: position 378,188,532 of record CM062820.1, on the reverse strand, counting down.
ATCATCTTCACCTGAAACTGTAATATGAATTTAAATAAAAAGACTCATAACTGGCGCAGAAAGGAAAACATTTAAAGAGTATATTCCGGTCACCATTATTTAGCAAAGTGCTCCAGCTTCTCTGATATAAATTGCACAGCCTCTGACCATTCGTGCAACACCATGGCGTTCAACTGCTGGATGTCTGAATTCTCCCAGCAACAAGGTATTGTAAGTAACAGAGGAAATATAGTTCTTCATGGGCAAACTTATATTCCGCTTCTTGAGACTCTGTTTTTTTTTAGGCCATGAAGAACTTGGTTAATTTAATTCTCAAATTTCAGAGCTGTGATATGGGCCGGTGAACTAAGTAAAGCCGAGGATCCATCTGTTTCTTCTGGAAGCCACCTAGATCTTCTCTGTAATATATTATGAACAAATGAACTCCCTTTCTGAGAAAACACATCAGATAAAGTATTTACTGCTTGGAAGATATCATGAGGTTAGGCACGAGTTGCAAACGAACCGCCAGATGGAGATTCACTGGTTTCGTTGTCTGCTACTTGAATTCTCCGCCATCCAATTGTCTCGATTCTGTAGGCTCCGGAGAAATAAATTGTAGGCCCGTTCTTATGCACCCCTTAACATCATTCACGGTTATGAAGATTCGATTTAGCATGATACCGAGGACGTGGACGTATATAGATCAGCCAAAAGGCTAAACCTAACTCCTTCAGCGCCATCTGTATGATGATTCACGTCGGTGCCAAACCGATGACCTAAAATTTCGTTCTTGTTTAAAAGTGCATGATGTCCACATTAAATTACATTTAACTTTTATCCTAAGATTGCTCAGATAGTTTACGAGGATAGAACGAAAGTCTTGAACGAAAGAACCCTGTTCTGATGGCGCAGATGTATATAGAAATATCTTCATTACCTTTCGCAGAACTTTCAACCTTGCTACTTGGTCTGCCAATGACAATTCACCACGAACCAATCCTCTCAACGAGAAAAGATCAATGCTTCCGACGTTTGCTAAATCTCCATTTATTTCTATCAGGGATTTTCCTGAAGGCACCATGCGCTAACTAGTAATAATTTCAACTTTGATTAACTGATTAAGCTTCATTCGAGACAAAACGAAACCAAATTTGGAAGATTTTGGTTTATTTCTCGCACAGAATGCAATGAACCAGAAACCAGAACCATCCTCTGAGCTGTTTGATGTCCTAGATCTTTCAGTTCCCATATATCTTTTTCTGTGTAACAGTGACTTTACAAAGTGTAAGGTATCCATTGGAAAAAGACCGAGCACAATATATAGGAAAAACATTTAACCTTGGGTACCATATTTTGCAGTGAAACAGAAACAAGGAATTCAAGAGTTTCCAAGCTTTGTCTTTTAAGGAAAGTAGCGCATCTTTGGAAACATCTTCCAATGCAACGACAAAACGGTCAAACCTCTGCTTTAGACAATCTTCCTTAGAGGTCACTTATGATCGAAAAATCAATCATCCTCAGATTGAAAAACCGAAGTATCCTTATCTTTATCCTTGAACAAGGTGTGGATATGAACTTTATCATAAATATTTCTCAAATCTTTCAATCCATTGCGGCGCCCTGTTTTGTGAAAGAAGTTACAGATTGTGAAAAGACAATCCCAAATATCAAACACTCTATGTTTTATGGAATTTAATAGATACTTTGTCTGGAGGATTCAACACAAAATCTCCTGCAAGTCTCCCACATTAGTATGTACATCTTTCACCATCACCTATGAACCAGACTTCAAAGATAACTCCCTTAATGTACTTGATGACAATCCTACAATAGCTACATCATCATGAGGTGTCTCTTTGAACATACTGCCACTGCTCTCATCAACATTCCTGGAGGGAAACAAAACTCTATACAATAGGCATGCTAGGATTCGGACCTTCACTTAGAACTCGAACCAATTCCCAATTTCGTAGCACGCTGCGAAACCACGCAAACAGGCAGCGCTGCGAAACTGCTAAAATAATTCAGGCGCTGCGAAAACACCCAATCTTTAAGCCAAGCTAAAAATTTTTGACAACTGCATTTTCAGTGATAACATCTGATTTAAGGCCATCCCAAAAAAATTCCTTCTTAACCCTGTGGGTTTTTAGAAATCCTGAGTGCCCTCCTAAGGGAGAAGTGTGCAATTCCATAAGAATCTTTTGTTTTAGTTGGGAATTCTTACAGAGGTATAAGCGATCTTTGTACCATAACGAATCATTTTGCCAGCTAAATGTATCAGACGTACTGGAATCTTGTTCTAACTTTCGAATAAGTGCCCACACTTCTTCGTCATTCTTCCATTCCTCCCTTGCTTCATTTATCCAATCTGGTTGGATAATAGAAATGGCGCACAACAATGCTTCCACATCCTCATCCTTTCTTGAGAGTGCATCTGCCATCACATTTTACTTCCCTTTTTTGTAGATGATTTCAAAGTCATAACCCAACATCTTTGTGACCCACTTTTGTTTCTCTTCAGAGGCTAATCTTTGTTATAAAAAGTATTTAAGGCTATCATGATCTGTTTTTACCTTTAAGTGTCTTCCCATTAGGTAGGGTTGCCATTTCTTAAGTGCATGGAGTATTGCAAACATTTCTTTATCATAAATAGCTTTGCTTAAAAACTTTCCCTTGATTGGACGACTTTCAAAAGAAATGGGTCTTTCATCTTGCATTAGAACAACACCAATTCCATTTCTTGAAGCATCACATTCCACAATAAAGGTTTTTGTGATGTCCGGTGTAGCTAAGACTGGTGCTTGGCACATTGCCTCTTTAAGATGTTCAAAGACCTTTGTTGCTTCCGGAGTCCATGAAAATGCATCTTTCTTCAATAATGTTGTTAGAGGTGCTGTTGTTCTCCCATAATTCTTAACAAACTTGCGATAATACCCTGTCAACCCAAGAAATCCTCGCAGATGCTTTATGGATGTGGGGATTTTCCATTCCTTAATGGCTTTAATTTTTCTAGGGTCTACCTTAACTCCTTCATGAGATACAATATGACCCAGATATTCCACCTCCTTGACTCCAAAGAAACATTTGGATCTTTTTGCATATAATTGTTTCTCCTCCAATAGTTGTAGCACCCTGTCAACATGTTCAACATGATCCTTTCAAGACTTGCTGTAGATTAGTATATCATCAAAAGATACTAACACAATTTTTCTAAGGAATGGTTTGAAAATTGAATTCATCAAACCTTGAAATGTTGAAGGTGCATTGGTAAGGCCAAAAGGCATGAACAAAAATTCATAATGACCCTCATGAGTTCTAAATGCTGTTTTCGGAATGTCTTCAGTCTTCATTCTGATTTGATGATATCCTGAACGAAGATCCAACTTGGTGAAGTAAATTGATCCATGCAATTCATCCAGTAATTCATCAATGACAGGAATGGGGAACTTATCTTTAATAGTGAGCTTGTTGAGCTCCCTATAATCCAGACACATGCGCCATGATCCATCCTTCTTGTGCACCAATACTACTGGAGTAGAGAAAGAACTTTGACTCGGTTGAATTATACCAGCCTCTAGCATTTCTGCAACCATACGTTCAATTTCACTCTTTTGGACATAGGGATATCTGTACGACCTGATGTTTGGAGGAACACTTCCTGGAATAAGATGAATAGCATGATCATGATCACGCATAGGTGGGAGACCTTTGGGAGTCTCAAATACCTTGGAATGATTGTCCAAGACTTTTTGGAGATCTAGAGAAATAGATGATTCTGATGTGGAAACATCTAGCGAACATAATTGTGCAATTACACCTCTTTGCTCCTTTTTTAGAAGCTTTGTCATACCATTAGAGCTGATTATCTTTCCTGGTTTCCCTACAATACCCCGTAATTCAACTTCCTTTCCTTCCATAGAAAATTTGATGAAAAGTTCTTGAAAATTAAAAGCTATTGTACCCAAGGATTGTAGCCATTGGACTCCTAGTACAACATCAGCACCTCCCATTGGAATGGAAAGCATTGGGCTAGTCAATTCATATTCTCCCATGGATAGCTTGATATTATGGCACTTTCTAGAGTAATTTATTGTTCCTCCATTTGCAATCATCACTTGACACTCTGGTGCTGGATATAGGAAGCAATTCAATTCTTTTGCTACCTTACAATGAATAAAATTGTGGGTGCTTCCTGAATCAATCAACACTATTACCTTTTTCTTCTTGATTTGTCCTTCTATCTTGATGGTTTGAGGAGTGGTAATTCCCACAAATGCATTACAAGATATGGTCGGATTTATTTGTTATTCATCTAGGCTTTGTTCCTGGAGTATAGCCTCTTCTTTTGACCTTTCTTGCTCCTTTTCTTCTTCCTCTTCACAATCTATTACCTTTTTCTTCTTGATTTGTCCTTCTATCTTGATGGTTTGAGGAGTGGTAATTCCTGCCAATGCATTACAATATATGGTCGGATTTATTTGTTCTTCATCTAGGCTTTGTTCCTGGAGTATATCCTCTTCTTTTGACCTTTCTTACTCCTTTTCTTCTTCCTCTTCACAATCTATGTAGAATAATTTCTTCTCAGCACACTTATGACCTTTAGTGTATTTGCTATCACAATTGTAACAAAGCCCTTTTGCTCTTTTTTCTTCCAATTGTTGTGGGGGCAACCTTATAGTTTGTGGAAGACTAGGGGCAACAACACTTCCGTCTTTATAGTTGTGAGTGGTATGCTTCCTGGTTGCCATAATTTTGCTTTCCATTTTTCTTGCTAATCTGAATGCCTTCTCTAATGAATCAAGTTCCCAAAGGCGAACATCATGTTGGATATTATCCTTTAAAGACCCTATGAACATATCAATCCTATGCTCCTCTGGAATATCTTTTACTCTTATGTTCAATTTTTGGAACTCCTCAATGTGCTCCATTATTGAACCCTTTTGTTTGAGACTTATCAATTGGCTAAAAAAAGTGTTGCTTTTTGTATCCTCATAATGTGCTATCAATTCTTCCGTAAAAATTGCCCAAGTCATAAATTGTTTACGAGAGCAAAGCCATTGATACCATACAAACTGATTTGGTTCCAAATATAAAGTTTTCATACGTACCTTTTGTGTGTTTTGCACATTATTGAGATCGAAGAATTGCTCCATCTGTAATATCCATGCTGCGGGATCCTTGCCATCAAACTTCCTCATATCGATTTTTGGAATATGGTGGGTCTTCGATCCAACATTAGATTCTATGGAATCATGATTAACATTTCTTTTGTTCTCATCATGAGTTTCCTTTACTACCCTTTCACCATTAGTGACCCTTTCTTGTAGAAACTTCTTCAATTCTTCCATGTCTGTCTTCAAATCTATCTTCAAATCGTCCATCTTAGCTTCTATGCCTTTCTTTAAACAATCCATCTTAGCTTCTACATCTTTCTTTAAACCATCTATCTTAGACTCTGTTCCTTTTTGTGCAAGTGACACTTGTTGCACTTGGTCTCGTAATTTTGCTATATCATGTTGCATTTCTTCCTCTTCTTCATAAGTCATGCTAGAGCTTTCAGGTTGCTTACTAGGTGTTTGCATTTTCTTTCCTCGGGGCATCAATTATCGATAATAATGCTTTACTATGCCCTTTGAATTCCTTCAAACCAAGCTTACGCAAAAATTAAAAAAAAAAAAACTACACACCTTTTTTCACTTTATAGAAGCCTGATATTGAATCTGATGTATCTCTATAATTTCGAATCATCCAATTCTGAAATTGTGACATGTAGTAACCTTCTGTGTCCTCTTTCCAATGCCACTAGTCTGATCCAAATTGGATTCTCCAAGAAAGAGTTATGCACAATCTCCCGCAGTGACCTGATTATAGACTAGTTCAGTAGAGCGAACTTGTATGAAGTACCACGTGTCACTGTTTTGACCTTTGACTCTAAAAGATATATACAAAAAAACTGCAGTCCGTCCTCTTTCTGTACCTTCTTACGAAATTTCAATCCGATGCTCAGAAATAATGTTATGACGATTTTCCCCAGGTCACCTGTTTGGAATGTAATTCAGGAGTCTGCAAAAAGACCAACTTCCTCAAATCATATCTCTGCAAATATAGTGCGAAAGCCTCTGAAATTCGGATCCGAGGTTCAGCGCGATTTCTTCTCAAATGGATTTTTTTTCAACTTCTGAAACATTGCAGAAAAAAAAAAAAAAAATTATAGCGAAAATGCCACGATGACCTGTTTGGAGCAGCGAAACCCTAGAATCCAAAGCTCTGATACCAAATGTTATGAAACCAGCTCAAGAAAAGATAGAAAAGATAGATCAACGCCTTATAATTCAGCCTCTTTGAGGGGGCAAACTCCTTTACATTACATAAATGAACAATTCTTTGATGATTCAAATGACAAAACCTCCTTTCTATATATAGGAGTCTAAGGAGCCACAATATAATCCAGCCGACCTAACAATAATAATATAAAGCCACAAAAATAAAAATAGAGGGATTCTATGGAGCACAGTAATAACACTATGGGGGCAATAGGGGCACAACAATATTAATAAGGGGTATAACTACAATAGTAATGGGGTAATCACTAGTATTATAGGGACCCAATAGTTAGGGTAAGGCTATAACATATTTTTGTAGCCATTTATAATTTTGGTAGTGTTTTATGATATTTTGTGATGAATAATCATAATTACATGTATGTTTGATGAATGTGTGTTCATAACATGATTTCTAATAAGCTATGAATGTTATCTTTTACTTGTTATGAAGTTTATATATGTTGTTGAATGATAATTTCATCAATAAATAGAATAATACTATTTATGAGTGTTATTAATTGATATATTCAATACAAAAATAGGTTGTCTAGAGTCTTATTGACATTGCAACCTATCTTATGCTCATGAAATATGTGTGGGGGCTTCACCTTGTTGACACATTTCTTATCATGTCCATTCATAAAAGGATTTTTAAAATTGTGAAAATTAAAGTCAATATATTGTAGGTATTAGAGGTGCGATGAAGGGTGTCAAGGGGTTTATAGGTATCGCGGGGTATAAAAAGAAGTATATAGTAAAAATAGGGGTTTTTTATTGGAAATATGTATATGTAATGGGGTTCAACAAAAAGATTTGAAATCTATTTATCAATATCTAGTGAAATTAATGATTTTTTTTAATATCCCATGAATGCACATGCAATGGCATAAGTTCATTTAGTGAAAACCATAGGGAAGTATATTAAACCTCATAAATTATATGGAAACTTCTAAGTGATAAGGAAGATCCAACCCACCAACAACTTAATCAATAAAAAGAGAAATAAGCATGAAAATTTACCAATTGAACAAACTATCAATTTTCACATCCAAAAATAATAATATTGCTAAAAAAAACACATCCAAATCAGTGCTGACCAACTGACCTATAGACTTTGGAACAAAATTACTCAATGAAATTGAAGACACTTTTACATATTACATTATGCTCCCAACTAGTTAATGTAATTAAATAATTAAAATAATTGTTGAAATTAGGCTTCTGTGATCCATATCAAGAATTATGAGACAAGTGTTTCGGCGTAAATCACATGAAAGAACATTTGTCGACGCGTTTCGAACCAACTAGTGTGGTTCATCGTCAGGACAAGTTGAAGAATCAGATCTAGCACTGCATATTAAATAGCCATAGCAGAGCATCCAAGAGCTAAATTTCTTGACCAGGTAACGACTATATTGACTAATGGCTATATTTGACCAGGAAACGGTTATCTGGTCCAACTAACCGTTTCCCAGTCAAATCTAGTTGTTAGTCAATATAGTTGTTACCTGGTCAAGAAATTTAACTATTGGATGTTCTGCTCTGGCTATTTAATATGCAGTGCTAGATCTGATTCTTCAACTTGTCCTGACGATGAACCACACTGGTTGGTTCGAAATGCGTTGACAAATGCTCTTTCATGTGATTTACGCCGAAACACTTGTCTCATAATAATTAAAATAATTTTTAAATCATAATATTTTAAAAATAATTTTTCTTTTTTTATTAATAAATTCATAAAACTTACTTTTTATCTTTGAATTTCCACCTTTTCTTTAAAGGAAAAAATAATGATGACAATAAGAGTGAATAATGATGTTATTTTGAACGTAAAAGTGATAGAGTCATAATAATGGTAACCTTTCCAACCTACTTCATTTTAAGTAGATTTCCAGTCTGGTTTCATCTTATTCTATCCATTACTTCAAGGTTTTGGATAAGGAATCTTTAAATTGATAAAATGGATGGGTTATAATATAAAATTTTATTTATAATTTTCAAAAAAATCATAATATATATAATTTTTCTAAGTTTAATGGGATTATATTTTTATTATATTTAATATATTATTTTAATTAGAGTGGAGAATTGAATTTGTAATTTAATATCAAAAATATCTTCACAAAACACCCATCACCACTTATTTAAAAACCTATAAACATAAAATTTTAATTTTAATATTAAAATGTAATTTTAATTTTAAAATTAAAATGTAATTTTAATTTATTATAACACAAATGCATTGAATATGACAGTATAAAAATGCATTCTCTTACCAGAAAATTATAGTGCTATCACTTTCATGCTAATTGTGTGGCCTCTTAATCCTTTTACCTTTTTAGTCATGTAGATAAAGTTAAAATTCGTGGCTATTTTCATTTGTTTTAATGGTTTAAACTTTATTTTTTTGCTCAAGTTTGATAAAAATAACTTATAAAATTAAATAATTTATTAGAGTTATATTTTTATATTTAATATATTTTATAAATTCATTTTTAGTTAATATTTATATATTTAATTTATAATAATAATAATAATAATTTATATTAAAATCCGGTGATGATGATTATAAAATTTAAAATTTAAAATTAATATAAATATTAATTATGACATTGGTTTGTAACGATATGTCATGATTGATTATTTTATGATTTATTAATATTGTTAAATTGTATATACCCACAATTAAATTTAAACAAATATATTATCAAGAAATAGACATATTCAATCCCGTTAATATATCTATGGCGAGTTAAATATTAGTTAGACATGTAATCACTAAAAAAACTCTTTGATTTTATGACCTCTAGCGATGTGTCATGACCAAAGCATCTTTGACTTTATGACCTCTAGCGATGTGTCATGGCCAAAGCATCTTTGACTTTATGAGAACCACTCTTTTTCGACTCGAGTCTAGGGAACGCGAATCGAGAGGTTGGTTGGGATGTGTCACTTGTAACCAGGGGTTAAATTTGAAGCCTGTATTTCGCATTTTTATCCGTAAAATACGTTTTAGTTTTAAACCTCCACGTCATGGGCAACTTGTCATTCATTTTCAAAAAAGTCATATTGACGGGCATGTTTCAAAATTAAAAGTTTAAAAAAAAAATTATATATATATATTTAACCTTACGTCATATATTTTTTATACCTGCTACAGGCTTCCGACCTTTATTCCAGAATGCAAGCATTGCTTCAGCGTGTTAAACCTCCTAAAAAAGGAAAGGTACCTTGAAAAGACGGCATTAACGCGTGAATTTAATGATTTGCCACGGCGCCTGCGTTGCAGTCATTACTATTACTTTTATTATTGATATATTATGTATTTATTGTTTATCATCTAACTATTGTTGCCATTTAATTATATTTCGTTACACTCCGAGTATTATATCATCAATTTTTTTAAAAAAACTGATAAGAAGCAATTGAGAATTTACTGCCGGTGGAAACATACATGATATAACAAATAATATATTTAATTCATAAGCACTGCACTGGAAATAGATATATTAATTATTTATATTTATATTTATATACGAGAAAATAGAAAGTAATACATGCTATAACAATTAATATATTTATCATATTTAATGATAAAGTAATTCATAAGCACTGCACTCGAAATAGATATATTAATTATTTAGATTTATATACGAGAAAGAGAACGTATTTTGATAGTATCTTGTGTATTGTAAACTTGAAAGTAAGATTTTAAGAAAAATTAAAATTGATATTTAAGCCCCACATATATATATGGCACGCTTCAAGTAATCGGTACCTGGTTGAGTGGCCCATTATTTCACTCTACATCAAGGTTTAATCAGTCTGTTAGTGGCCCATCATTTCACATTGTGCCATCGCCTCACAGCCTACAGCCTACAGGGATCTTGACGATGTGGCGATTTGGTTGTGAAATACTTATAATATTAATAATAATTACTATAACTTAGAGCTTTTTGGAACGACTATGGCATTTTTAATATGGTGTGAATCTGTAACAGTGTAACCTTATAAATTTATAATCTCCAGACTTTGGCTGGGGCAACTTGCAAGTTTAGCTTTTATTGACAAAGTACAGTGATCGGATGGCTATCAGATCTGCGGATTTTGCATTCAATTCACATTCGGGTTTACCGCTTGAGCATTTAGAATGAAACTTACCACTGTTACCAGTTACCAACTTACCACCTGTAAACTTTAATATGTACAAGATTCCATTAATGAGTCCTGTCGCGGCCCGCGGGGAAATAATCCATCGCTTAAAGCTTTATCGTCAATTTACCACCGAATCCCGATCACTTGTGAATCTGTGATGTGCTGTAGCCTGTAAGTTGTAACGTCTTACCTCAATATTCCATATGAAGAGAGCAAAAATAGTGATGACTATGACAGGCTGACAGCGAATGATAGTAGACGCGCCATGGGAAAAGAAACAAAAGCACCTAACAAACCAGTTCACAGAGCACAGACGAGGTGGAGTTGGTGCAATCGTTGCTCAAAGTGGACACCTAAGGAGGACGGTCGCATGGTGAGTACCCTGACCCTTCTACTGTTTCAATCTCAGAACCCGAATATTTATTCTATGTTCCTGCATTTCTGTCAAGGTTCTATGCTATTAACTACCACCACACTTCTTAGTGGACACTTCATTCTATTCAATTTAGGAGTGTGGGAGAATCAACAAATTCACCAGTTACAACAGTCACTTGAAATTTCACTGCCCTCTGTGCAGTCCGGTCCAAGTTCTGTCCATATATTTGACTGTTGGGTTTCGCATTGAATGAATGTTTGAGTATTGGGTTTTGCATTGGAAAGTGGGTATCACAGGATTTTGCTGTGATTGAATTCTGAGTAAGGGGTTTACACCCATGAATTTTGCGCAGTAAGTCTTTTATATGTTTGAAATTTCAGTAGAGCTTGATGCATTGAATCCATTTGTCTTTAGTGGGATATTAAACTAGCTGAATTCTGAGTAGTGGGTTATGTAAAAAATTGAGCTTTGTTTTGTATTTGTTGTAAAAAATTGGACTGGACTTTCAACAGCGGTTTGTGCAGTAAATAGCATTAGACTGTTGGGTTTTGTCTGAAATGAGGTTGAACACAACTTCTTGTCTGCAAAGTCGGTTGTTGGGGGAGCCACCAAAAGGGTCGTTGTATCCAACCGAGAAATCATGCACATTATGTTTTTGGTTTGAAAATTATTTCACAACTATTGTTCTTTTATTGTACAATTTGAAATTAGATGAAACTTGTACAAAGAAATTTTAAAAGTCATATGATGGGCAGTTTAAAAATAAAAACGTCATAAAAAAATTCCTTGATGGGTAGGGTCACCCGTCAAATTTAACCCCTGCTTGTAACGACCAAGTGACACAACGTTCATCTAGTCTGAAAGCATTTAAGACCATGCCAAGAAAAAATTAAGACCCTAGACCTCAATTCCCATTTCTTTTTATTTGGGGTCATTGTTACATTATTGTTAGCCTTTAGGAGTTTGTATGTAAAGGAAAAATCATATTTTGGCAATATGTGCTTTTGGTAAAATAATGATTTAACAATTACAAATATAAAACTTGACTTGATATTAGTTAATTTGAATTTTTAGTCGACATGTAAATAATGAATAGGGTTATGGCATGGGAGAACTCGGTTTAGGAGATTCTTTTATCTATGAGTTTATTTTTGGATATTTTTTATTATTATTATCATTTTTTAATTGGCCTTTATATTTAGATTATAATTTATTATATATCAATTTTAATGACATCAATAATATATATTTTTAATTTTAAGATTTTACATGTTTGATATAATAAGTTATATTTTATATGGGTATAGTAATATATTTTAATGTTTAAATATATGAGATAAAGTATTTATATTTTTTTTAATTAAATAGTTAAATGATTGTAAATGGGTTTTCTTTATATGAGCAAAAGCATTTAATATAACAATTTAATGTCTAATTAGGTCATGATTTTAGAATTAAATTGTTATTATTTTTAAATTTTTTTTAATAAGGCCAGGTAGTTTATATATTACCCAAAGCTTTGATGGAGCAAGCTCCTATTATAAAAGACTATATCATGAAACCCTCTAAGTCATGAGATAGGAACACAGTCTCTTCTCTTAGGCTTGTGTTCAAGACCTCATGAGTTTTTATGTGTATTCTAGTGTACTTCCTAACAGACTGACCTACTAGAAAGAGAAATTTACAAGTCATGGGCTCTCTGACAGTTTTTCAAGGCTTGTAGACTGATTGCTCCTGATTTGACTGGTTCTTCTTGTCATAATTGTCCGAGTTCTCTCCTTCACTACTCGAAGAGTTCTCTCCTTTATTGGGTTGGATACCATGTGATTTGTATGCTTGTTCTTCCTTTGTCTCTACTTTCTACTCTGAATTTCGCTATGCATCTTTGATTTTGTGTTGCCTGAGATGCTTCTTCTTTTGTTGTTGTTGTCCACTTTCCTTTTGGCATAAACGGGAAACGTTGGATGTGTCAATGGACGAGGTTGTCAGAAGATTAGCAGCCAAGATTAATTCGCAAAGATTGGGATCAGAAGATGTACAGTGGGGATTAACCAGAGGCGTTGATGGAAGAGGAGACTGGAGGAGCCGTCGCAACCGTCGATGGATGAGATTGACGGTCATCGAGCGCGAACAAGTCCGCAAGTTAACCGAGCAGAAAGGCGGAATTAATTGCGGAGGTGGTATACCGGGCGGGTTATAAATCATAAGTGGTAAAATGGAGGGGCCACCCGATTCCATTGACTGGGCGACACATATCATCAAAGGAGAGAGAGAAAACCACTTTTCGGGCGGGTAATCTCCGTGCTTGTTGTCCGCCCGAAATCGGTGAGAGTTGTTCGATCCTATGTGAACAGATCGACAGTGGGGGTGGTTCGTACAGGTTTGGATGGTCAGGCTAATCAACGACCATCGAATCAAGCGCCCAATCAACAATCCTGATTTGATTGGAGATCGGAGAAAGGGGGGTGTAGCGTTGTGGAAAATATTTTGGAGTGTGGGCCCGACAATAATAATAGATGCAAATGAAAGATTTTTTGAAGTCCGGATGAGGCGTAAAGACAGGTTTTTCCCTTGTAAATCGAGAGAGTAGAAGTCCCTACGAACAACAAATTTGAAGGGGGGCCAACATTTGGATATGTTAATCTGGGAGGGGGGCTGATATAAGAGGGGCAGATGGAGGGCGAGGGTGCTTAGAAGGGATTTGCGCTTGTTGAGAGGAGGAGAGAAGGGAGAAAAGAGGTATGAAGTGAGCAAACTGGGTAAATAGAAGGGTGGGGGCTTGAGATGAAATATGCACGTTGTAGAGAGGGAACACAGTTGGCTATTAGATATGGCAAGGAGGATCTTTGAAACCAAAGAATCATTATAATAACATGGGAAATGGAGATTTCCTCGCTGAGGTTGCTGCTGTAATTTTTGTGAATGTACCCTCTGTTCTTATAGTGCTTTATCTCAGCCTGAAACCTCCCTTCGATGAGATAGATTGCAAAGTAATTGTTGTGACTAGGATCAGTGTCTTAATTCCTGTTGTTTCTCATACAAGAGCCTGGAGTTTCATGCTTTTTCCTTTGCTTTCCCATGTTTTCCTGACTGTTGCTACGGTGTTGTATCCTTTGTTGATTTATAACAGTTGTTTTTGATTTATTGCTTTTCTCATTGTGATTTTTCTTTTGGTATTGGTTAGCTTTAAACATGTGGTTTTTTATGGTTATTAGGGGATTGGGCTATGGTATTCCTCCTAGTTTTCACGAAAAAGCCCTTCATTTTTTTTCACTACATGGTTTGAAAAATAATCTACCTGTTGATTGTGAATTCTCAAGACATGTCTGTAGATTACATCTCCAAAGCCTTCCAAGTTCTTCCTGATTCTTTTAAAGATTCTATTCATGTGCTCATTGCTTGGCTTTTTGTTTCTTGCCATTGCCTCTATTATTATGGCCGAGTCTCCTATTATGATGGGATTTTTTATTTCTCTTTTTTTAGAATTCTTGTTCCCATCAACAAATTGTATGCTTTTGCCTTATTATTTGAGATTTGTCCCAAGCCCCAATCATAAGTGACATTTTCTTTCCCATCAGGATCGAGGATTATTCCCCTTGCCCCTGCCTATTATAGCCATATTTGGGCACTGCAACCCCAATCACATATGTCCATAAACCAAGGGCTTCTAAACCCCTAAAAGTGTTGTTTCATACCCTAAAGGAACAAGGTCAGCTGATTACATCATCTCCCAGAAGTTCTCCACGAAAAACTACTATGAACTAGTCAAAACAGGACCATACAGACTGCTCCATGCATAGGGTCACACACGAGGGGTGCGATGCATACTGGAAAGCCCTTCTGTAGGGTGCGATGAGCGAGAGCAGACAAATGGTAGAAGCATTTTGCTAGGTGGAAACCCAGAGAATCTTATAGAAACTTCTCATATGACACTTGCCTCTCTAAATTCGCCCAGGGATGAGTAAGAGATCTGAAATCTCCAAGTGGAACTAAGAACTATTAGTGAAATGGCACTAATCAAAATCCCAAAAGCTGACTCACTCTCTTGTAAACATCTATATATGGATCCCTCATCCAAGAGATCCAAAGGCTAGAATTTTGTAATTTGCAAGGAAGTGTTGTTGGTTTCTCTTTGAAGAAATTGTTGGGTGATCTTGCTTTGTATGAGGTGAAAAGGGCTTTCATGCTGGGAGGATGATTTTGGATCAGACAACCTGGTTGTAATCCTCTCTTCTACTACTTCTATCAATAAAGCTATTTGAGTTTTCCTCCATATGCTTGTATATCTCTGAATCTTGTATTTATATATGCATTTGTATGGTTAATGTACATCTGATCCTACATTATTATGGTTATATATCTCTATTCTTTGATGGTATTTTGTTGCCTTGACTCTACAGGTGTTCTTTGAAGCAGGACAAGCGAGAAAGGAGTGGCGAAATCTCTATCAAGGGAGAGAGGAAACAAGAAAGGAGACTAGCGAAAGACTGAGGTTGGTATTCTCTACTTCTCTCTCATATATCTCTTATAAAGGAAAACATAAGTGACTTTAGTTTGTTTGTTTCTAAGATAGCTACCCATCGTAGTGGGACTAGCAGCGCTGAATGGACACTAGTTTTCCCGATAACAAAATGGCGACTCCACTGGGGAACGAATAGTTTGTTTGTTTTGTTACTGTTGTTTGCTTTATAAGCCATAGATGGAGCCTGAAGTCAAGCTAGCTAGCCTTCGAATTGCTTTTGTTATGCAACTGCAAAGTAGATCAATGTTGCTTCAGTCAATATTCGGGTTGGTTTATGAACTAAACATCTAGCTTGCAAACATCCTAAGTGCCTTGGTGGTAGCTCAAATAACCTCATTAGATCAGCCCCTATACTTTGTGTTTATTGACAATCATTAGCTCAGCCTAAATCCCTGAACTTAGCTGCAAATTGTGAGTGAAAACCAAACACAGTCTCGTCCCTAGACCATCGCACTATCTCTTCTTGGCAATCTGGATGCATCGCACCTTTCGTGTGTTGCAGGTGAGATGCATCCTTGTCTCCCTGTGTTACAGGTGCAATGATTGACTAAGACTGTTTCTGCCTCCATATTTTGGTTTTTTCTTCATTGTCTTCAGCTTTATTAAGTAGTTTTGTTGTCTATGATCAGTATATCACTGTCGAAACCATCTTCCTTTACATTATTCAACCTCCATTAGAAGGAATTGTGAATGTCTTTTATGTATTTTTCATCATTTACAGTTCTCCTTTGCAAATAGTAGCTTAATCGAACTATCGTCCTTTGATTTGAAAGTGTCGCAAGTGTCGTTTTCAGTCAAGAAAAAGAGTGTCACAAAGCATTCCTCTTTTAGATAGTCGATTACACTTTTGCCATTGTATTTTACTTGAATCATTAGTATTTAAAGTGTTGAAAGCAGTTTTAAATTCAAAATTGCAAAGTGTCGTCTTGGCCTTACTTTCGTTTTTTGGAAAGAAAATTGTTAGTAATGTTACTTTGAAAGAATATAGTTCAGATCTATACTTAGTTTTCTTTTTGTCATTCTCACATTAAGGAAACTAAAAAACAATACATGCATGTGCATTTGCATTAAGACTGCATGCTGAAGTTGATTTAGGAAAAGTGCATCTAGTGTGTGATCTCTGCTCTATGTTGAAAGAATTTCATTTATCTTTCCTTAGTAGCTAGGATTTTCATTGCAAAAAGAAAGTAAACGACTGTTTATCATCTTAGATTTCATATTTAGGAGTTGTATATCTACATCACGTGGTGAACCTTAAAGGCAAACTTCTTAAGAAAGATCAACTGTAAAATAAACTTCAATGAACATAAAAACGCTTTGGAAACTAACGCACAACATTTAGAAGTCTAGGCTAGAGATGTATTCCAGCATCGTAAAGCCTGGTAACTATCGCTTTCATCGTAGGTTGGGTGATTCCTCCTCTTTGAGACGATAAGTACCAGTACAGACTTGTGCTCCAACGTACCATCGAGTATATATTGGGAGACCACAATAGGCTACATCCTTTATCCTTAGGAAGCCATGTCTACCGCCCTATCAATCGCAATGCACTTAACACAACATTCGGGAAGATTAACTGTCGTACCATAAAAAGTATTCTGCAGTTTTGTGATTGGTTTAGTAATCCCTCTGTCTAGATTTCCAGAGTAGTCACTTTCATTCCTTTTCAGACTCCTTAAAAGAAAAGGTCCATCTGAGCACTTGTCACTTCAGGCTCATTAAAAATCGAAGGCAACTAGAGTCATCTTTAGCTTTTTCTCGACTCTTAAAAATTGAAAAAGCAAGTTGTGTAACGTCATTGTTCCCTTGTTGATCTTGGGTTGATAAAATGGAGTCTACCAATCAAGGATTTCCCCTTGGGGGAAATCCTAGTCCTTTCTCCCCTTGGGGGGATGTTGGTGCTCCACACATGGCTACATTGTCCCTTCTAAGACTCACAATTGGCTTGCCATTATTGCTTTTCTCGACCTCTGTCATTCAAAACACCGCAATTCCTTAGCAATCAAATCAGCAACCAGATGACCCTGAATTTGCTCCCCCACCTTCTACTTTGTTTGTTTCTCCCTCTCCTTCTTCCTCTTCACTTGGTGAAGCTAGTAACGCTAAAAACCAAGTTACTGAGAAGAAGAAGAAAGGGAAGGAGAAGAAGAAGAAGAATCCAACGACGAAAGGGGGCAACCATGCATCATTTGGCAAAAATCCACACACTGCACCTTCCAAACCTAAATCTCCATGTGTCATTTGCAAGGGAGACCACTATCATCGAGATTGTCCCTGAATCCCATGGATCCTGAGGGACTGGACTCCCCGCTTGTATAATCCAGTGTCTTCAACCGCTAACGATCATGTTGAGAGCACACCGTCAACTAGTGAAAACGAAGTCAATGGACAAAAAGGAAGATCCAAATTTCCTTGTAGACTGTGTGAAGGCAATCATGCCCTACACCGTTGTCCCTTCCTAGACGAAGCAAGAGAGTCTTGGATAACCGTCCTCCTTCACTGCAGCGACTTTCTCTCGGATACAAGAAACTCTTGCCGAGTCCATTGCTAGTTGAAAATCCAATTGACACACCTTTGTTGTCAGTCAAAGCACCTATCATTGAAGATAAACCCTCTGAGTCCACATCAGACCAAAGTCAACAGGTTGAGATGGCAGTCGACCCAATCTTGTCTTGAGAGGGTCCACCTTCAGATGATACTGTCACCAAAGAGAATGAGAATGACACAATTTAAATTCTATTCGTAAACACAGACTCCGATGAACATGGGGGAAATCTACTCATTCATTTACAGCAGGAAGGAAGTTCTTTAGAGGTTTATCCGGCCATTTATTCGGTCCCACCTCCAAGCAATCTAATCATTTCCTTCGATTGGAATCTACTAGGCAGACCCCACCTACCATCTAATGTACCATTCCGAATCATAGTACAAGCTTACAGAATGATCATGGTTGGTACTATCATAGATGAAGGAGCTTCTGTGAGTATCCTTTCCTCAATTGTTTGGAAAGTGCTTGGTTCACCATCGCTTCTACCTGAGATTCAAAATCTGACAGGCTTCAACAAAGGAACCAGTCGACCATTAGGGATCCTTCCAAATTTTCCTATAACTTTGAGAAGGAAAACCATTCATCTAAACGTGATGGTAGTCCAAGGACCTCTAGATTACAATCTACTCCTTGGTTGTGACTACATTTATAGCATGGGAGCTATCATTTCCTCACTCTTCCGAGTGATGTGTTTTCCACATGAAGGCAAGGTGGTCCACCTCGTTGATCAGCTTTCATTCCCTGGTTCAAACAAAGATATTAGTCGAATCCCATCTGTAACTGGTCTTTTTGCACAAGGAATGTCTAATCAATCTCCAGTCTGTCCACATGATGATCGCGAGTGATTCGGTGATTGTGACTGAAACCCAAGAGACATGCACCTTGGTCTTCTTCGGCAGAAAAATCCCGGATCTAAGGTAGGTTTCTGCGTAGGAATATGACTAGTCTAACAATCTTATCCGTTTAGGAAAATGGATCAGTCTGGAAAAGGATTCCTCCGTCAAAGGTTAGGTGATTGGAACTTGAATCACCTTCGTCCATTTTGATGGATAGAGCCGAGGAAGTGTTTTATCTGCTACGTGGATGGAACAATCTTGCTAATGCAAGAACTTCCTTAAGGCAACCTGGAAGCTCTATTTCGTTATACTTGGGGGCATGTAAACCTTTTTCCATGCAAGTGAAAAGCGACCATTTATTTTCTTAGTTTGTAGGCTCTTAACCCTTTAAACTCGTAGGTTGGTTGTTCTTAGCTTGCATAACGAAAGGCTAGGAGCAAAGTTGCACATGGGGCAAGCTCCCTAAAAAATGAACCTACTGATGAGACATCCTTATTATACGACTGGCACGAGCAGTTTTACGTGAAGTTCAAGCTCGTTAAAAAATAAACCTAGCCATAAGCAGTTTTATGCGAAGTTCAAGCTCGTTAAAAAATAAACCTAGCAATGAGCAAATGTTCCCCCAGAGTTTAAGCTCATTAAAAAATGAACCCCACCTTCAGTAAATAATCTTTGCGATCACATAATTATCAGCTTTTGAACCTTGGTCGTGTTCTTACCATCACCTCCACTCTTTTTTAGCCGATCATATGCCTCCATTTGATTGTTTACCCTTTTGAGGAAAAACTGCGACAAGTGATTCTATTAGCCACCTTCTTTACACTGTCATGATTGAAAAGTTCCAAACCTTACCTAGAACCAGTTGATATCCAAAAACATCACTCGTTCCTCAAAAAATGAGTCTCCTTTAAGCTCTTTTCATCTGACTCGTAAAATATGAAAAGATTGATGAGCAATTGGCCTCTTCAACTCGTTAAAGCGATCGGAAGTGCCATCCCTCCTCTAGATTTTAATCTTTTTGGACCTAAGGGATTATTACACAAAAAGATCGAGCGCTTGTCTTGTTCAGCTCATTAAAACTATCGAAAAAGTCATCCCTTTCGTATTATTTTATACTTTTTCGGACTTAAGGGATTACATTACAAAAAAGGACCACTGGAGTTGCCTTTCCATCCCTTTTTAGGTTCTCTAAAATTGAAAAGGACCGAGTTATCTTTGTTGTTAAACTTGTTAAAACAATAGTGACAAACTTGTCCATGCAAACAAGAGCAAGTTTCATTGTTGCTAGGCTCGTTAAAACATAGCGACAGGTTTGACCGAAGGAAAAATTATAGAACAAGCATAGATCCATTGGTAGTAGGTCACTCTTGAACATGACACTTTCACTTCGTCACCATGATTGAGTCGGGTTGGGTTATTCCATTCACCGGTCATATCACCATTGGTCCGCCGTACCATCCACCATGGGGTTAATGCTACCAATCCATTTTAGTGTCGCCGGTATGTTCAAGAGAAGTTGCTAAGAGAATTCACCAACCTAGCTAACGCCTCATCCGCTGCAATACCTTCACTCTCCATTTTTCATGACGGCCACCCTAAACCCTATATCATCAGATCATTTTCACCTCCACAAAATCATTTGCTCCATTCCATGTCGTAGATGTGGGATTTGTTAAGGCCCTCCTACGACGGGTCACTTCTTGTCGACATCAGCTCATTATCCAAGAAGTTGACTTAGGAACAACCCTTTCAGTACTTTGAAGCCTGCATGCCTCAATGGCAAGTTTACATCAATGGCCTTCGATCGAAAGATTTTATGTGGTGTTCGACATAAACTCATGTATTCACACCACGTGAATTGTACTGCAGTACCTTGAGGGTCATCATCATTATCGGTGGTTCCTCGCGCGCCTATTAACAACTTACATCATTGGCTGGTAATCAGGCGATGTCTTTCCATGTTCGACATCAAAACATCTTTTCACATGGATCGACTTGTACTTCGGGCGAAGATTAAACGGGTTTGAAGACCCTGGATCTAGTTTCATCCATCTGGGCTGCGATATATTTGGGAAAATAAAGACATCAAATGTACTTCACAACTGCACAGATAATCATCCAAAATAAAGGATGATGGCTCTACCAGAATCATTAGTTTGCCACACAGAGGGTTGTTTGTCTTATGTACATAAATATGAATTTATAAAGCTGAGCATGGGAATGCCTGCCTCAACTAGATCATGAAAATATTGTGAAGATAATGTATTGTATTGTATCTTATTACAGGTCACCTTCTAGTTCTAAAAACCTCGAATCCTCATTATAAAGCATTTCACTCGACATCAAAAGATTTACAACCTCATGCTTTAGGGGGCAACTATTATAGACGTATTTGGGCACTGCAACCCCAATCACATATGTCCATAAACCAAAGGCTTCTAAACCCCTAAAAGTGTTGTTTCATACCCTAAAGGAACAAGGTCAGCTGATTACATCATCTCCCAGAAGTTCTCCATGAAAAACTACTCAGAACTAGTCAAAACAGGACCATACAGACTACTCCATGCATGGGGTGCGATGCATCTCACCTATTACACAAGGGGGGTGCAATGCATACTGGAAAGCCCTTCTGTAGGGTGCAATGAGCGAGAGCAGACAAATCGCAGAAGTAGTTTGCTAGGTGGAAACCCAGAGAATCTTCTAGAAACTGCTCATATGACACTTGCCTCTCTGAATTCGCCCAGGGATGAGTAAGAGATATGAAATCTCCAAGTGGAACCAAGAACTATCAGTGAAATGACACTAATCAAAATCCCAAAATTTGATTCACTCTCCTGTAAATATCTATATATGGATCCGTCATCCTAGAGATCCAAAGGCTGGAATTTTGTAATTTGCAAGGAAGTGTTGTTGGTTTCTCTTTGAAGACATTGTTGGGTGATCTTGCTTTGTATGAGGTGAAGAGGGCTTTCATGGTAGGAGGATGATTCTGGATCAGACAGCCTGGTTGTAATCCTCTCTTCTATTACTTCTATCAATAAATCTATTTGAGTTTTCCTCCATATGCTTGTATATCTCTGAATCTTGTATTTGTATATGCATTTGTATGGTTAATGTACATCTAATCCTACAATAGTTATGGTTATAAATCTCTATGCTTTGATGGTATTTTTCTGCCTTGACTCTATAGGTGTTCTTTGAAGCAAGACAAGCGAGAAAGCAGTGGCGAAAGCTCTATCAAGGGAGAGAGGAAACAAGCAAGGAGACTAGCGAAAAATTGAGGTTGGTATTCTCTGCTTCTCTCTCATCTATCTCTTATAAAGGAAAACACAAGTGACTTTAGTTTGTTTGTTTCTAAGATAGCTACTCGTCTTAGTGGGACTAACAGCTCTGAATGGACACTAGTTTTCCCGATAACACTACCTTTCTCAAATTATGCTTTGAAGGCCCATCAAAGTATAGATAGTATCTATTCTGATTTTTCCTCCAGTTTATCAGTTCCTCTTCACTCATTCTTATTCTCCATGTAACTCCTGTGCTTGTCTTCCTCTGTCCTCTTTGCCCATTATTATTTATTATGGATTTGTTGAGCCAATCTTGCTCTTCCTGTTGAAGTGTTTGGTAGTCTGTTGGAGCTGTTCCTTTGACATTGAGTATTTTAGAAGTTAAGCCCCATGTTTTTGAGAGGGTATTCCCTATCCTTCGAATTTGATTTTTGAAAATGCACTTGTTTCTTGTCAACCAAATTTTCCAACATAGAACCACTAGAATGCATTTCCATATCCTTTGTATTATGGCTTTTTTGGTTGTGTATATTTAGGCTTTCTCAAAGGTCTAAAGAAAATCTGGAAAAGGCTTTTCGAAATTTTATTCTTATTTCCAAAGGATTTATTAGTTGCTACCAACATTCTTTGGCGAAGATACATTCTTGGAAAAGATGTTGAATATTTTCTTCAGCCTGCATGCACAATAGGCATCGTGTTGGACCTTGAAAGCCTTTTTTTCTTAAGTTTTCACTGGTCAATATTCTCCCATTTAAAAGAGTCCAGATGAACATTTTTATCTTAGGAAAACTTTCTGATTTCCATGCTATTTTCCAAGAATCCAACTCTTGTTGAGTTGGTTGTTCTTGAAGGATTTTATATCCAGTCCTAACTGTATAATGTCCACCGCTTGGGTCCCAGAGACATTCATCTTCCTCATTATGGTGGATTGGTGCTACCCCTTTTAAGAGCTGCCTGATTTTGCTCCATTTCCCTTCCAGGTCTGCCAGAATTGTTGAGATTTTCTAATCTTGCCACTCCTTTTGGTTCCATAAAGAGATTGAGTGTAAAGTGTTGTAACCTTTAACTTTCATCCACTCTTGTATGTATTCAATTTTTGGATGAGTTTGAAGTGGTTCTTTTCCCATGATTCTGTCCTCCCAGATTGGAATTGTTTTTCCATTGCCTAGGATTTTAGAAATGTATCTACTCATTAATGGAGTTGTTTTTTTTAACCAACTTCCAAACTTGGGTACATTGTCTTATTGGGATATTTCCATTAAGCAATCTTTCCCTCGTGCCATCCATATATTTTGATAAAAGAGTCTTTTTGCACCAGCTCTCTTTTCCTGTAATTAGTCTCCATACTATTTTCATGCCCAGTGTTGCATTCATGAGCCCAGGTATCCGTATTGATAGTCCTCCTTGTTCATAAGGAAGATCTACTTGCTCCCACCTAACTAGGTTGTATTTTTGTTTTCTTGCTTCCCCCCTACCATAAGAAACTTCTTAGGATTAACTCCATTTGTTTGTGTGCACTTGCTGGAGCCATTATTATTGCATATTGGTCAATAAGTAGTGCTGCAAGGAGTGCTTTGATTAGTATTACCCTTCCCACCATATTTAGCCACATCATACCCCAACTTTGTATTCTGTTTTTCATTTTTTCAATTTTTTTAGTCCATATTTCTGTCTTCATGTTCTCTTTTGAGATTGGAAGTCCTAGATAGAAGAAGTGTGTCCATTTTTCCTGTACAGGGATGTCTAAGATTTGAGAAATCCTTTGCATAGTTCTTGGGGGGGTATTCCATCCATATATCCTGCATTTTGCATTATTTAATAGCCCACCCGAAAGCTGTAAAAAATCATCCATAACTTTTTTGAACCTCCTTGCTATTATTGTTGAAGCCCCTCCCAACAGTAATGTATCATCAGCAAAAAGTGAGTGGTTTATTGTTTTTACTCCTTTTTCTATTTTGATCCCTATGATGTTTCTTTCCTTTCTTTGATTTTCCAAAACCCTGCTTAAAGTTTCCGCCATTATAATAGATAGGAAGGGAGAGAGTGGAAAACCTTGCCTAAGGCCTCTTGTGCTTTGAAAGAAGTCACTGGGCCTTCCATTTATGAGGGGGGCAATCCAAGGAGTAGAAATGCATGCCTGTATGACTTCCCTTATATCTCTTGAGAAACCAAGTTTCTGGAGGACAACCATTAGATATGGATGGCTGACCCTGTCAAAAGCATTAGCCATATCTAGCTTGATTATGAGGCCTTTCTCTTGCCTTAGCATACTAGAGTGTACAACTTCCTGTACAATAATTACATTATCTATGATTTGCCTGTTGGGCACGAAACCTCCTTGGTTTTCAGATATGATTATTGGGAGTACTTCCTTGATTCGATTTTCTATTATTTTTCTTATTATCTTATAAATAGAATTGCAAAGAGAGATAGGGTGAAACCTATTGAAAGTTGAGGGGTTTGCTTCCTTTGGGATTAGAGCAAGATAGGAGGATTTTGTGTTGCCTCCTATTTTTTTTTTTGAAGACATTCTTCACCATTCTTAAGAAATCCTTTCTGATGGTATACCAGTGAAATCTGTAGAATGCTATTGTGAAACCATCTGGCCTAGGGGATTTGTTTGGATGTAGGCTCCATATGGCCACCACTACCTCTTCTTATGTGGGTTCCTTGCACATTGCAGCGTTTTGTTCCTTTTTTTTTGTGTGTGCTTTAAGAAATCTTCACTCTCAGCCATATCTCCATTGGCTGATAGTAAGTTTTTAAAGTGCTGATAGGCTTCTTTTTTTAGTTCCTCCACACCTCTGACCTCTTGGCTTTCGACTTGAATTTTTTCTATTTGGTTTCTTTCCCTTCTTATTTTCATTGTGTTGTGGAAAAATGATGTGTTTTTGTCCCCTGCCTTGAGCCATAAACTTCTGGATTTCAGTCTTGCCTCTTCTTCTTCTTTCCTATTTTCCCTATATATTTCCTAGAAGATTTCCTTCTCTCTTAGATAATCTTGCTTGCCTTCTTCTCTGTTTTCTTTTTCAGTTTGTATGCTTTCCATTTTCTGCTGTAACTCTTTTTTCTTTTCTTTTTTTTAATTCATTTGCTCTTGCCCATTCCTTTAATTTGGTTCTTGCAGTTTTTAGTTTTGTTTCCCAAATATACTAAGGTGATCCTGTTACTCTTGGCTCCCATGCTTCCTTAACTAGTTCACTAATTTCTGTATTGTTGTCCCAAATTGAGCTGTATCTAAATGCGAGCTGTCCCTGGTTTTCCATTTTTCCCATGACTATTGTTACTGGTTTATGGTCAGATGTTGTGGTGTGTATGATTTTTGATTTTATGGAGTCGTGCACTGCTATTATGTTTTCTTGTATCAGGATTCTATCCAGCCTTTCTTTTATGTTGCTTTTGCCCACTCTTTTATTGCTCCAAGTGTATTTCCCATTGCTTGGTGGGATGTCTATTAAATTGTGCTGTTCCATTATTTCTTTTAGAATATCCCTGGATGGGTCAGTATGGTATGTTCCTCCAAACTATTCTTCTATACTTCTTATCAAATTTAAATCTCCTCCTAGAATTATTTTCCCAACTTGTATTTCTTTTAGTGCTTCTTTTATGGTGGCCTAGCATTTCTCTTTTTCCTTGTAGTGATTTGGGGCATATATATTTATAACACTGTACCTCTCTTTTGTGCTGATTTGCATTAGATCTATTTGGATCCAATGCTGGTCTTTTTTGTATTTTATTAACTCCCAGGTTCCTTTTTTCCATATTGTGCAAATACCTCCAGATGCTCCTGTTGCCTGTATTTCTTCCCCTTCATAATTTCTAATATATATATATATATATATATATATATTCATTTTCTTGATTGTTTATTTTTGTCTCCTAAATCATAAGGATGTTTGGGTTTTCTTTTTCCAGAATGTCTCTTGTGGCATTTTCTTTGACGGATGATCCCATTTCTCTGCAATTCCAGGAGACCACTATCATTATTTACTTGTTGGGTGGTGCATGGCTCCTTTCCCTCTTTACTAGATCTTTTTGTTATTTCCTGTACTCCTTCCTAAGAAGGTTTCCATAGGTTGTTGTGTTCCTAATGCCATTTCCTTTCCTGCTGCTTCATCCCTGAGTTCTTTGTTTGTCTTTCTTCCTACTTTTTTTTCTTATATTCTACATTTGGGGGTGCTTCCTTTGACTGTTTTCTGGTTAGAATTCTGTCTATTGAGAGGGGTGGGGGTATGAGAGTTTGATACCAAAGGGGATGAAGGTGGTTGGGGGTATGTTGTGGGGATCTGGATTTGGATTTGGATCTTGGTCTAGGGGATGGAGGAGCTGAAGGATCTAGAGGCTCAAAAGGGTTAAGGCTAGCAAGGGGATTATTATCTTCTTTGGGTGATGTGGGATGGAGATTAGAGGATGTGGAGGGCTGCGAGGAAGATATATTTGGTTTTTTATGGAATGTCTTCTTTCTTTTGACCTATTTCCATTTGTTTTCTAGATCTTCACTCTTTTCATTTTCATTTTCTTTTTTTTTGTACATCTATTTGCAAAATGAACATATTCGTGACATACCTTGCATTTGAAGGGGATTTGTTCATAATTCAGCTGTTGTATGTGTATCCATTGGTCCACTTTGATTCTGACAGCTTCTGGTAGCCCTTTCCCAAGATCCACTTCTACACAGATTCTGGCACATGCATGCATATTTTTCCTTTGGCTTGCATCTGTCTATATATTTCCCAACTATTTCTCATGGTTTTGACTGAATCATCCCCCCAACAGTGAAGGGGAAGGTGTGGAAATCTAACCCAAACAGGGACGGCATTGGGGACATCCATTTCTGGGTTGAAATTTGGCGTCCCTCTGTTTAGATACAAACCCCTTGTATCCAAAAAATAAGGTCCATTCTTGAAAATCAGATCTCGATCCTCCTTGGTTTCAAAGTGAAAGGTGTAGTAACCTCTTCCACAAAGCCTGATTGAGATTTTCCATCTATTGACGCAGTCCAGTTCCTTTCTACCCATTTTTGCACAGTTTTGGATGATGGCCATAACCCCGTGAACTGCCCCACTAATCCACGCTCCGCTAGAGAAAGTGTTGCTCTACGGGGAAGGGCAGGAGGAAGTGAGGTTTTAAGAATGTCTTCCAATCTTTTAACAAACATAGTGGCTAATGGTCTATTCTTTGTTGGGCCCATTGCGGAGATGAGAGAGGCAAAATCTTTTGTTGTTCCTTCATTTTCTTGTTGTTGATCTAAGAGAGGCTCTCCATCATCAGATGCGTCCATGGTGCTCAAACCCCAGCAGCAAGAGGCCGCTGAGGAGCAACTGCAAGCTTATTGTGACGTTCTCTGGCTAGGGCTTCGTAACTCCTTCAGCAAGCAACGCGCAAAAATTCAATCAAAGAGATTATTATCAAACCATGAATTAAATTGTTATTATTAATAGTAATATATATTAACTTTTATTTAAAAAATAATATATATTAAGGTTTTTCTCAACATTGGTCATGTCTAGTTGCACTCTGCAAACTCTAACTCTACAATTGGTGATGAGATTTTTGTTGGGCATCCATGGCTTTGGGCTCAGAGGGGACCTCCTCCCCTCCTTGCAATGAGGCAACAACCTTCCAAGTGTTGGTTACCTCTCTTAGGAATAAATCAAAGACTAAGGATTCACAATCCAAATTTGTGAAGAAAACTGAGAACAACCCTTTTGTCGCTCTTCTTTTGGGGTTCAGAGGAAGGACTTTAACATTTTTTTATTGAGCCTTAGTGAGAAAATTCATTGTGTATGTGGCCATCTCCCAAATCCAAGAATTAGTGGATTTATAAAACTTGGAAGTCAATGATGAAAGGAAAAATCGGGCTTTATGCATGCAACAATGGATTCTTTGTATTCCTCTTTGACTTGAAGGAGGATAGGGACATAATATTCAAGAATGGCCCACATTTTTTTGGAGCCAGATGAATGTATTTGAATTCATAGTCCCTGGATTTTTATCCTAATAAGGACATCCGTAATGCAGTGCTAGTCTAGGTTAAAGTACCTAGAGTTCTACTTTCATGATGGCGTGATGATTTCCTAAAAGCAATAGGGAATGGGCTTGGAAAATATTTAGATCGTGTTGAACCAAGAGGTTATCATTTTTCCTATGCTAAGAGTTTCATAGAGGTAGATCTTGAAAAAGGACTATAGACTTAGATAAATTTGAATCAAGAGCAATGAACCCACCAACAAATCCTAGACTATGAGTGGCTACCACTCAAGTGTCGTATCTACCATGAATATGACCACTTTTCTAGAGATTGCTAAAAGCCTCAAAATGGAAAAGAGGAAAATGTAGCAGTCATAGGGGGCGCAGTGGTAGGCACAAAGAAAGGGAGAAAGTAAAGGTAAACCTTTCAGGGGAAAATATGAATGCAACTTCATCTTTGGCTAACCCATTCGAGGTTCTAAAAACATAAGAAACAATTGAGTAAGAAGCATCGTCAAAAGGAAGAGAAGCACCAGAAATTTTGGGTTGTGTTATATTTTTGGACCCTATATTAGGTTGGGAAGACCTAACTATGGTTTTGTGCATGATTTGTGCACATGGCTTTGGACGTGATGGTTTTCGATCCATGGTTTTGGACACGATGGTTTTCGGTCCATGGTATTGGATGCTTCAGCATGTATAAATATGTATTGTAACATTGAAAGGAACATAATGAAAAATCAAGCTGATAGTCCTGGTTTTGGGATCCAGAGGAAAATCTTTATGTATATGTGTTTTATGTGTAATGCTCTCGCATTTTTTATTTTCTGTGTTTTAGAATTCGTATGCAGGTAATTGTTGTACGGGGTTAAAACCTACATTTGGTATTAGAGTTGTTTTGGATTCATGGGGATGCCTTTGTTGATGAGGGGTTTCGCTTGGGCCTGTGGTAGACTCCATTCAGTGGGAGATCTACAGGATCGATTCTAGTGGTGAAAGAAGATGGCGAGCAGTGGAAAGATAGAGATCGAGAAATTTAATGGTCATAGTTTTGAGTTGTGGAAACATAAGATGGAGGATTTGTTGGTGGATAAAGATTGGTGGATCGCGGTAGATCCAGGTTCTAAACCAACAAGAGTGTCTGATGAAGAATGGAAGAAGTTGGATCGGAAGGACAAAAGCACAATATGATTGTGTGTCTTAGATTCAATATTTTTGAATGTATCAGGGGAAGCTACAACGAAGGCTTTGTGGGACAAGTTAGGGACTTTGTACCAATATAAGTATCTGGTGAATAAACTGTTCTTATGGAAAAATTTGTATAACGTGAGGATGAAAGATGGAGACTCGGTGGAAAAGCATCTGAATGCATTTAATACTGTGGTAAGTTAGTTATTGTCTGTTGATATCAAAATTTCAGATGAAGATAAGTACATTAGTTTGTTGTGTTCTCTACCAGATTCGTGGGATAGTCTGGTTACTGCAATAGGTAGCAATGAAACTGCCTTGCAGTTTGATGAAATAGTCTCATCCTTGCTGACGGAGGAGATGAGACGGAAAAATATGTTGAGCTAGAATGGTGATGCCTTCTCTGTATGAGGACGGTCCCAGAATAGAAACAAAAATAAGTCATCGAGTGAGAGATCTAAATCTAGAGGGAGATCTAAATCTCTAGGAAAACCTATAAAGGTGGTGTTCTGGAAATGTGGAAAGGAATGGCATTACAAAAGGGACTGTAAATCTAAAGCTCCTGACAAAGCAAAGGGATTTGATGATGCTCCTTTTTTAGAGGTGAAAACCACCTTAAATGAAAGTGGGGATGTGTACTTAGCTTCTTCAAGTACACATGTAGATCATGAGGCATGGTTAATTGGCTCAGGTGCATCCTTTCACTTCACTCCCCATAGAGAGTGGTTCTGCGAGTATGAGAAATATGATGGTAGTGACGTCTTCTTAGGGGATGATAGGAAGGCTAGAATCATTGGTCGCGGAAAAGTAAAGTTGAAGTTGCAAGGTGGAAGGGCTAGAACACTTTCGGGTGTTCTACATATTCCTGCATTGGCCAGAAATCTGATTTCTGTAAGCAAGATGGATGATGCAGGTGTAAAAATAGTGTTTAATAACGATACCTGCAAGATGGTTTGGGGAGCAATGGTATTGATGTGGTGAGTTCATATTGGAACTCTATACAATCTGCAAGGCAGCACTGTGTTGATGGGTGCAACAGTTCTGTGGTTCCCGAAAGTGGAGCAGAAAATCTAGTGGTCTCTAGTGGTCTCTAGTGGTCTTCGACATATTGGAGAGAAGGGCCTTCGAATACTTCATGGTAAAGGTATGGTAGAAGGTATGAGTAATAGCTCTCTGGATTTTGATTTCTGTGAAAATTGTGTATATGGGAAGCAGAATGGGGTGAGTTTCCCCTCTAGTGGTAAGAGGGCAAAACAGATATTAGAGCTTATGCACAGTGATGTGTTTGAACCTATGAAGGTTCCATCACTAGGTAATTTTGTGTACTATGTATCATTTATAGATGATTTCTCAAGGAATACATGGATATATTTCCTTAATAAGAAATCTGAAGTCTTTGATAGGTTTAAAGAATTTAAGGCTCTGGTGGAAAACCAGACAAAGAAGAAGATAAAGGTGTCGAGGATAGATAACGATGGAGAGTTTTGCAGTAAGGAATTTGAAGAATTCTATAAGAAGTGTGGTATAGCACGATAGAAGGCTACTCCATATACACCTTAGCAAAATGGAGTTGCAGAAATAATGAACAAGACGTTGATGGAAAGGGCAAGAAGCATGCTCAGTGGTGCCGAGTTAGGACAGGAGTTCTGGACAGAGGCAGTGGAGACATCATGTTACTTGGTAAATAGATCACCTTCATCAGCGTTGGAGGACAAGACTCCACAAGAGGTATGGATTTGTACGAAACCCTCCCTTTCACATCTGAGGGTATTTGGTTTTGATGCATATGTACATGTTCCAAAGGAAAAACAAACCAAGTTGGATAGTAAATCTGAAAAGTGCATCTTTATTGGGTATAAGGATGGTTTAAAGGGTTATAAGCTTTGGAACCCAATAACAAGGAAGGTTGTGTACAACCAAGATGTGGTGTTTAGAGAGGTGAAAGATGTTATTAAACATGAAGTCCAACCAAAGGAACCCGAGAAGATAGAGTTTGAGCTAAAGGAGGAAGAATCAGACTCTACAGTAGAGGAGGAATCAAAACATGAAGAGCCACAAACTTCGGGTGTGAGAAGATCAGTTCAAGAAAGAAGGCATCTAGAAAGGTATAGTCCGTCTATTTTCTATTCAAATTTTGCTTTATCTATTACTGATGGTGATCCCAGAACTGTGAAGGAAGCAGTAGATTCAGAGGATGGAAAACTCTGGAAAGAGGCCATTTTTGATGAAATGGCATCTTTGCACAAAAATGAGGCTTGGGATCTGGTGGAGTTGCCGACTGGAAGGAAACCCATTGGCAGCAAATGGGTGTTCAAGAAGAAGGCAAATGCAAAAGGAAAGGTGGAGAAATACAAAGCTCGGTTGGTAGCAAAAAGTTATTCCCAGGTGTTGGGAATTGATTTTGGTGATATTTTTTCTCCTGTTGCGAAGGTATCTTCTATTAGATTACTTTTATCTGTTGCTGCTGCTTTTGATTTTGAGGTAGAATATATGGATGTGAAGACAAAATTTCTTCATGGGGATCTGGAAGAAGAGATCTACATGAAGCAACCTGAAGGCTTTGCGGTGAAGGGTAAGAAAGAACTGGCATGCAAGTTAAAGAAGTCTCTGTATGGGTTAAAACAGTCACCAAGGATGTGGTATCAGAAATTTGATGCATTTATACGGGGACTTGGCTTCACGAGAAGCAAAGCATATCACTTTATGTATTTTAAATTAAGTTTTGACCGTGTTATTTATCTGGTCTTGTATGTGGATGATATGTTGCTGGTTGGAAATGATAAAGAAATTATCCAGGATTTGAAGACACAATTGTCCTCCAAAGTCGACATGAAAGATCTTGGTGCTTCAAACTATATTTTGGGCATGGAAATTAAAAGAGATCAGGTGAAGAGGAAGCTCTGGTTAAACC
The DNA here is from genome assembly GCA_031772625.1 of Pinus tabuliformis. Taxonomy (NCBI): domain Eukaryota; kingdom Viridiplantae; phylum Streptophyta; class Pinopsida; order Pinales; family Pinaceae; genus Pinus; species Pinus tabuliformis. The sequence continues at coordinate 378,156,437 of CM062820.1, read as the reverse complement.
AGAGGAATTATGTCGAGACAATATTGCAGAGGTTTAATATGTAGGATAGTAAACCAATGAAGGTTCTTATTCATGTAGGTGTAAAGTTATCTACTGAACAGTGTCCCAAGACACGAGAAGAGGAAGAGGACATGTCCTGTGTTCCATATACAAGTGCATTCAGTAGCCTGATGTATGTGATGGTCTGTACTAGACCAGACATTGCACATGCAGTGGGAGTATTAAGCAGGTTTATGTCAAAACCAGGGAAGGAGCACTGGACATTAGTGAAGCGGGTTTTCAAGTATTTGCATGGCACTAGTGATTATGGTTTATACTACCAGGGAAGACTAGGATTGGACAGAGTGTTGGATATTCGTGGCTTTGTTGATGCAGACTGGGCTGGAGACTTGGATTAGAGAAGATCTACAAGTGGTTATGTGTTTGACCTATTTGTAGGGGTAGTCAGTTGGATGAGTAAGAAACAATCTGTAGTGGCACTATCAACTATAGAGGCAGAATACATGGCAGCCACTCATGCAAGCAAGGGAGCAGTTTGGTTGCAGAGATTGTGTTCAAGTATGGGGTTAGTACAGGGAGCTATAAGGATAGACTGTGACAACCAAAGTGTAATTTTCTTGGCAAAGAACCCTTCTTACCATTCAAAGATAAAGCACATTGATGTTCAGTATCACTTTTTGAGGGATAGGATAGAAGACAAAAAGGTGTTGCTGGTAAAGGTGGACACTTTGAAGAATACTGCAGATGCATTGACAAAATTTGTGAGCTCTAAGAAGTTCTCTTGGTGTAGAGAAACAATGGGCGTTGTAGGGATGGATAAATGACTAAGCTCTCTTGTGGCCCCCTGTGGAAAGAAAACAACAAGTGGGAGAATGTTGGGTTGTGTTATTTTTTCCACGACTAGCCCGCGTAATGAACCGAGGGTTGGGGGGTGGTGCCCCCCCTCGTTGCGTTGATTGCGCAGCGGGGAGGTCACAGTGGGGGTGGCAACCCCCCCTGTCTAGGGGGGGGAGGGGTTGAGGGGGGTGGGTAGCACCCCTCTACGAGGTCTGGGGTAGCGGCCCAAGAGATTTTTTTTTGGACCCTATATTAGGTTGGGCGGACCTACCTATGGTTTTGTGCATGATTTTCATACATGGTTTTGGACGCGATGGTTTTCAGTACATGGTTTTGGACGTGATGGTTTTCGGTCCATGGTATTGGATGCTTCGGGATGTATAAGTATGTATTGTAACATTGAAAGGAACATAATGAAAACAAGTTGGTAGTCTCGGTTTTGGGATCCAAGGGAAAATCTCTGTGTATATGTGTTTTATGTGTTATGCTCTCGCATTGTTTATTTTCTGTGTTTTAGAATTTGTATGCAGGTAATTTCTGGGGTAAGAAGGGGAAATAAAAGATTAAATCCTGAAGAAAACATAAACCCTGCAAAATTGGTGCACCCTTCGATCCAAAATGAAGTTTCAAATCTAGATCTACAAAAACAAGATCTATAGAACAATGGACACCTTAGGTGTAATCAAAAGAAGATATGGGTGTTGACAAAGTTATGACATGGCACACAAGGAAGAAAATTAGTTGGGAGGGTGAATCCATTGGCCACGAGTCCAAAATTCCTAAGAAGACAGGACAACCATCAAAAAAGGGGAGTAGGACGCAGAGGCAGATCAAAATATCAAGTTAGGTACTAAGCCCCAAATCACAAAAGTACTCAAATTAGTAGAAAACATGGAACAGGGAAGCATAAAGCCAAGAGGTAAACCCCATGCTCCCAAATTTAAATGAAAATCCTCTCTTGGAATATAAGGGGATTGGGAAAGCCCATCAAATCCCAAGCAGTTAAAGATATGATTAAATTGGAAAACCCTAAATTCTTCTTCTGCAAGAAATTAAACTTGATGAAAATGAAGCCATGGCTCTCTCATCCAAATTTTGGAGAGATAATTTAGGTGTGATCCAAAGTTCAAATTGGGCATCCGATGGTCTTGGAACCTTTTGGTTGTCTTCGCACTTCACATTGATTTACAATATTAAATCCAGGCATTGGATAGTCATCCTGCTGGAGAAGAACAATACAAAAGAAAAGATCCCTATAATTAATGTCTATGCTTTAGTTAACCATGGAAAAGCGAATCAGTTTTGGAATTCATTACTTAGTCTTAAAGAAGATCATTTCCATTTGGATAAAATTATGGGAGGTGACTTAAACACAACTATTTATTCTTCTAAGAAGCATGGGGGCAATATTTTCAGAGATCCTTTTAGGAAGCGCATGGAGGATTTGGTGAATAATTAGGATCTCATTGCTATCATTCCTAAAAAGGGTCAATAAAAATTGTCCAATAGGAGAAGAGGGGTTGACCATATAGCAATGCGATTCAATTGTTTTCTCTTGCATAATAATTAGTTAACCAAATGATTTGAGTGTGCTTCTCTCATCTTAACCTAGGAAGTCTCTGATCATTGCCCCATCGGCCTGGTAAAAGATCCCTTAGAGGACTGAGGACCAATACCATTCATACATAATATTGGGTGGATTCAAGAAGAGGGAATGGTTGATCTTATATCTCAGGTGTGGTCAATACTAGTGATAGGATCCCATACCTATGTATGGGAATCCAAATTATGATATATAAAGAAAACTCTTTTCTCTTAGGAAAAAAGGAACTTCAAACCCCTGGGAAAAGTTCGATTGGAGCTAATCCAATAGTTGGAATCCCATCAACTCATAATGGATACTAGTCCAGTGGAGGAGTGGCACATAGCGTTGGAAAAAAAAATTGACAAAAAATATCTATAAAATAAGAAGGTAAGAAGAGGAATGTTGGCAACTAAAATTGCACAATACATTTCTAAAATCAAGAGATCATAATACAACTTATTTTCACAAACAAGCAAAGGCAAGGGAAATTCGTAAAAAAGTCAAAGAAATAACTACAAGAGGTAAGCCCAAAATTTCAATAAAGAAAGAATATTTCTTATATTTTTAGGCTCTTTACTCTGGAAACAAAGAAATTGTCACGTAAAAAGTTAGGCAAATTATTTCATGTCTCCCCTCAATAGTCTATGACTCAAAAAATCAGCAACACATCAAACCAATTGAGGAGGAAGAAGTCATTGATGCAATAATATGGTCATTAGATCAAGACAAGGAACCTGATCCATATGGTTTCTCAATTAGTTTCTTCAAGTCCTCCTAGCTTCTAATTAAAAAATATTTAATGAGAATGCTCAATTCATCTCGTCATAAAATCAAGCTGGGAGGGGTTAGAAAATCCTCCTTTCTAGCTCTGCTTCCTAAAGAAGCCATTCCAATCAATTTTTCTCATTTTAGACCCATCTCCTTATGCAAATCAGGATATAAAATACTCACCAAGGTCATTGAGAAAAGGTTCAGGAAGGTTATGTCAGGAATTTTTCTTTGAAAACCATGAAGGCTTTATGCAATGTCGTCAAATTTTAGGCAATGTCATATTGGTTCAAGAGGTTATTCATTCAAGTAAAGAGAGAGGTGAACCTCGAATGGTTATAAAATTGGACATGGTCAATGCCTTTGATTAGGTAAGTCATTCATTTTTATTCACTATTATGGAAAAAGTTGGTTTCAACAATGAATTTATTAGATGGAATAAAACCTATAATGAAGCCCAATGGATTCTCCTTTGATCAATGGCCACCCCTCCTACTCTGTTGCTACCCCATGGGGGCTAAGGCAAGGATGTACCCTATCACCTTTTTTGTATCTTCTAGTGGCCGAGAGTTTGAGTTGAAACCTTGAAATTGCAAGGAGGGAAGGTAACTTATCAGGCATAATATTGTAAGAAACATTAAGGAGGTAAATAATTTGCAGTTTGCAGATGATGCACAATTTTTGGGAGGAGCCTCAAAGATAATAAATCTATGTTTCAAGATATTGTTGGATTCTTACTTGGAATTATTAGGAGGATCGGTGAATAAGAAAAAAACTCAATTGATTGGAAGGAACTGTCCAAAATCATCTCCGCAGAAGATCTCGATGGTTTCTGAATTCACAATTGAAACCGGATGAAAATCTTTTAAATATATGAGTATTCCCATTTAGTTGGGAGTCTCAAATGTAGATGATTGGAATGAAATCCTTAAAAAAATAAAAAATAAAATCCTATCCTAGGGGCCCAATGGTTAAATGCAACAAGACAAATGGTTTTGGTTAAGTCAGTTCTGTCTTCCCTGTGATAACTGCATTCGAAGGAAACTATCCTCATTATCATCCTGGTGTTGAATTAATGATCCAGGATTTTTTTCTTATAGATGCATCGAAATTACATGTAATGGAGCTTATTAAAATCATGAAACATAATGTTATAAACGAAGAGTAAAAACATAATCATGCATGAGATCAAGACACAGATATTTGAGTACAGAGTTCATCCAATTTGGACTACATCTTCGAGTCCGGCTCAACAGTGGGGAGGTCTTCATTTATTATGTGGCATGAAAAGAGATGAAGTACAAGTATATTTTACATAAACACCCCTATACCTCCAATCTGGAAGATATCTGACAAATTGAGAGTCCAACTCTAGAAACAAACAACATCACTGAAATCTTGGTGAAAAATCATGTAGAAATGCCTATCCGAATGCCCAATTTTGATAATCGGGCTTCTTGCACCCCTCGGGACGTTTAGATACTTGAGGAAAGGTTTCAACCACCTACCAAGAGCAGGTGCCACTACTCTGCAATGGCATTCTTAGAAATCCCATAGCTGCTCTCCCTTTCTCTGATGTGGATAGTCCTTTATATATGTTGGCATTAAATCTCTCAATTCCCATGCAGTTCTAAGCCAACAACAACTTTAGCATGCGGGTTTGTTTTCTTTAATACAAAGGATATCGAGTTCCACATAATATGTGGCAACAAACCTCATAAATATGGAAAAACCCTTAACCATGCATTTAACCCGACAGCCTTTTACTATCAGTATTTTCCCCATCGGCGAACAGAGTAAAAGCCCATACATCAAGCACCCTGTGATAACTGCGGACCCGACAAACTATTAACAACAATATATAATATATCAGATCCAGGAGTCCATATCACAAATCGCAATCGACAGAAACCAAAATTAGTACAACATGCAATTGCTTCCCCTTTGTTAAACATGATTGCATTATTGCAAATCGCAACATAATTTTGCGATTGTGATATATCACATCACAACTAGGACTTGCTTCAGGGGCTAATTCTTTCACCTTCTCCTTTTGCGATGGGCGATTTTGATTTGATCGCATCGCAACCATGGTTATCTTGGGGCCAATTTTCTTTAAGTCACGACTTCTTCCTTGTATGATCTGCAATATGTGGGAAAAATGACAGCCTACCACTTGGTGTTTCCCCATTCGTTGAGAGTGTTTTCCACGTCATCTCATCCTACCACCTGTCCAAGTCAAGCTAAACTTTGACTTGCTCTAACTTCTTCATATGAACTCATATTTGAGTGTAGTTTGCACCGTTGGAATCAAGATGACGAGCACTTCGATCCGATGCTAAGTTTATCTAGATTCTGCCACTTTGAGTCTTTGAGCCTTTTTACCATACCAATGACACTTTTTAGAGATCCACTTGGATCAATCCTCCCCACTAAGATCTTTGGACTGCCAAAAGCCTTTTCAATCAATTCGAAAGTGAGGAAATTGCCTCACTTTTTCATTCTCCATCCACTGAGGTTTACTCGGATGCATTCCTTTGAAGCCCACACAAACATACTCCACCAAAAGCATTAACACATCTATCGCACTGCATATGTCCTCGCCAAACTACACTTTCAACCACCTACACGCAAATCTGGTACATCCTTTGCAATCATATACAAACCATACATGACTCAAACAACCCCTCACTTTCCAAGATTTTATAGCACACACTCTTTGGTCAAGGATTACATAATAAAAACTAATACCTCAAATACTCATGAGAAAAGGCAAAAAACATCATCGTTGCATTTTGAAGCGATGGAAAAAACATCGTCACTTTTACATTTACTTGCAATGCATGATTTAAAAACCGTGGCCATAACAAGCAACTATATCTAAAAAAACATATTTTTCTTAATAAAGAAGACTTCCATGAACATGGTGGATTCATTTGTTGAGGATTTTCACCAGTTGTCTTCTTTATCGATGCTTTCTCATCATGGAGCATATGACACATGGCTTCCTGGTGTCCCACCTTGTTGCGGTGACTACAACAATCCTTTCTCCTCCAAACTTTCCAGGTCGTAGTGGATTTCCTTTGATGTGCCTCTGATAAGTGTTCACGGATCCCTCACTATCACTGGAATGTGATGAGGTGCCCTCATCATCTATCATTGGTGGGTCGCTGGCTAATTTGGAGCATTCCCCAACTTCCTTCCTGACATACCTGAGTCTTATATGATGAGGCAATTCCTCCACTTTGATGAGGTTTATGATGCCCTAGCCATTAATTCTGAGGCATTTCCCCTCATACCCCATTCTCTTAACTATTTAGATCCGATACCTGCGGTATTTTCTTCAAAAGCAGTGAAATCATTATTAGGAAAATACATGAAGTCGAAGAATTGCTCTTTACCTCATGGGAGTTACGTTGTAGCTTTTCCAAAACCTCATCCTTATCTTCAACTAGTTTAGCAACCTCTGTTTCTCCTTTTTCTCTTCTTTTCTCATACGCGTCATACATGATGTCCACCATTCAGGACATCCTCAGGAAGGCTTCGTGCATTTCTTTATCATCCTCCATGCTTGCACATTCGGTCATTCACGCACACAATTTCCTATTAGAAAAATATCGCTTTTCTTCCCATCACACTTCAACATCTGCCATGTCTCCTCTTCGTAGCACACATCCTTTGAAGCCTATTTCTGGTTAGCGTACTCATGCAACTCATATCAACTAAGACTTGCTTTGATACCACTTGATCCAGGAACTTTTTGTTATAGATGTATCAGAATTACATGTAACTGAGCTTATTAAAAATAATGAAACATAAGATTATAAATGAAGAGTAAAAACATACTCATGCATGAGATCAAGACACAAAGATTTGATTACAGAGTTCGTTATTGGACTACGTCTCTGGGCCTAGCTCAATGGTGGGGAGGCCTTCATTTATTAAGTGGCATGAAAAGAGAAGAAGTACAAGTAGATTTTACATAAACACCCTTATACCTCCAATATGGAATATAGATGACAAATGGACAACCCAAATATAGAAACAGACAACATCACTGAAATCTTGGTGAAAAATCATGCAGAAACGCTTGTTCAAACCCCCAATTATGATAATCGGGCTTCTTGCACCTCTCGAAACCTTTAGATACTTGAGGCAAGGTTTCAACCACCTACTAGGAGCAAGTGTCGCTGCTCTGCAATGTTATTCTAAGAAATCCCATAGCTGCTCTTCCTTTCTCTGACACAGATAGTCCTTTATATATGCTGGCGGTATCACTCTCAATTCTTGGGCAGTTCTAAACCTACAACAACTTTAGCAGGTGGGTCTGTTTTCTTTAATATAGAGGATCTCAGGTTCCACATAATATGTAGCAACAAACCTCATAAATATGGAAAAACTCTTACCGACGCATTTAACCAAACGACCTTTTACTATCGGTATTTTTCCCATCGGCGTTTTCAATCGGCGGACGAACTAAAATCCCATACATCAGGCACCCTACAATAACAACAGACCCGAAAAACTATTAACCACAATATATAATATTGGGTCTAGGAGTCCATATTACAAATCACAATCGGCAGAAACCAAAATTAGTACAACATGCAACTGCTTCCCCTTTGCGAAACATGATTGAGATATTGCAAATCGCAACATAATTACGCAATTGTGATATATTGCATCACAACCAGGACTTGCTTCGGGGGCCGATTCTTTCACCTTATCCTTTTGTGGTGGGCAATCGCAATTTGATCACATCGCAACTTGTTGATGCCTCAAAAATCGCTGCAACAACATCGGGGATAACCACCCGGTCCGGACCTTAGTACAGCTCCTTTTCCGTTTGGAATAGTGGCTCCGACTGGGGATAATGGGACCAGTTTCCCAAAAGTAGATAATCGGGATGAATGGATGATTTATAAAACTAAGCTAGCGATGGGTGGATAACTAAACTATTTAACAAGAATACAAGAACTATAACCTATCCCGGGAATCTATTGAGCTTTAGAGTGTAGCGTTTGATGGTCTATGTCTTAACACAGGCATATAGATGACTCCATTTATCAGACATAGATGTTAACTTTATTCAAGATTGCTGTGCATAAATAGTTAAACAGAGCGATTAAAGCGATATTACCACACTCATCGTTTATATTATTGACATATACATGATTAAAAGGAAAGCATTTCATAAAACATCCAATAGTGGAATGAATACAGATCTGCTGTTACAGCGCATGCATATAATCAACAATAGCAAGGATAATCAAATAACAATTCACATAACAGGAATGAATTCAGACATAGATAGAAATACCATATGAGCTGCTTTGACACTCCCGATATCAATCGCTACTTGTAATTCTTCGTTCAACACAGAAACATTCTCAACAACGACAATAGTGCACAATTACATAAAATCCTCCTTGCTGAATTAAGAATAACTGGTCCAGTTTCATAAAAGAATATTGATTGAAGCACAATAGTGCAAACTTCAGTCTGTTAAGTCTGATACAAAACTTTACGACCCTTTCCAAAACAACGAAAGGGTTTATAAATACTAAACTAATCTAAATATCTAATAAACAGAAATCCTACTTAATTGGCATCAATAACTTTTGATCCTATTTTTGCCATGCGATCTGGCAAGTGGGAGCATGATTCATCAAGTCGGATGCTTTCCTTTGAATCTGAGCTGACTTATCGCAAGCATTGGCTCTACTTCAGGAGGTTTGTTGAGGCGCGAACTGAGTTGGGCGGCATAGGTGGCATCCTGAATATCGGGAATTATACACCCGATTGCATCTGTTAAACACTTAAGGGCGGCTTGCTGTGTGTGCGGCTTAATCAGAAAAAGCCAATATGCATCCATAGTTAAACTATTAATCCCAGCGATTAATCTCCCTTTCTCCTCTAAATCAGGATAGCATGATTGTTCCAATGTATTTGTTGTTGTCATCTTTCCTGGTGTACATTGGGAAATCATATTTGCTAAGTAGAGAGTGTTGTTAACTAGATCAACCAGATTGCTGGAAGTTGATTTACACCTTGAAGCTGCCCTTTCTGCTTTCATCACCTGAGTGTGCCATTCTGTGAAAAGTATGTCTTTATATGTTTCTGAAATCTTGGGCAAATTTGCTTCTCTCCCTTGATCAGAATCTTGCCAGTCAAGATATCCAGTTATGATCTCTTCGGCCTGGTCTAACTCATTTCTGGCCTTCTCTACCTGCTGATTTATGGATGTCGTTAGCTCACACAATGGCTCTGCCTGAGCGATTTGTTGACACAGGAGCCTAATTTGGGATATTAAGGCAGTGTTTATTTGCACTGCTTCTGCTCTGAATTCACCCACCTGTTGAGCGCCCTTTATCTTTTCGAGCTGCGATGACAATTGAGCGATTTGCTCATCTTTCGTTTTCATCATTTGCTCGTTTGCTGCCCTTAATTGTGCCATTGCCTCCGATAACTCCTTCTGTTTCTGGATCACGTTTTGGTCGACCCTTTGCTTTTCTGCCTGCAATTGCTGATTTAATTGACTGTTCAATTGTTGTTGTGCCGACAACTGCTGCTCCGCCTGCTCCGCCTTCTGCTTTGATTCAGCCAACTCTGCCTGTAATGCGAAAATTTCTTGGTCCTTAGTCTTCAGTAAAAGACTTACCTCCGATGCCTTGTCGATTGTTGCTGCCGAATAGGCTCCTGCATATTGTGAAAGTTTTGTTAGGTCATCGGAGGGGTCGAATTCCTCTTTCCAAACCACGCTGCCCGTAACAGTTTGTTCTGGGAAAAGGGAAGGTTGATCAATCCTCCTTCTTTTCCTTTGTCGTTTTACCATTGCTCTATGCCTTGGGCTATAGAAGACATCCAGGGGAGGAATATCTTCTACCTGAAGAATGATTTAGTCAGAGGGGTCTTTTGGTATTACCTCAACATCCTTAGAAATGGGTGGGCCGCTGGTTCCACTTAGAACCTGAGGTGAAGTGATGTCCTGTGTATCATTTGTCTTGGAAGTGTCCCCATCTTTTGAACATTCCAATCCACTGATGATGGAATGAAACTGCTGCCATTCCTGGAGTAGTTTGGGGTCTATGGTAGTGTCCACATTGACATCGGTGGTGGTCTGTTTCTCCTTTTCGGCTTGGGACTCCTTCTGCTCTTTTTCCTGCTCTCTTTTCTGTTGTTCCTCTTGTTCTTTCTTTTGCCTTTCCTCTTGCTCTTTCTTTTGTTTTTCCTCTTTCTCTTTCCTCTGTTTCTCCTCGTGTGCTTTCTTCTGCCTATCTTCTTTTGCTTTTCTCTGCCTCTCCTCTTGTTCCTTTTTATGATCCTTTGTTACCACCGGAGGTTCCTTTGACTGTTGCCGAACAGGCTCGCTTGATGATGTCGCCGGGGTTGTTGCTAGTAAATCTAGAGGCAGAGTTTGCAACCTCTGTTCTCTAAGCTTATTAAACTCAGTCAGCCCTTCATCATTATATTTCATTCGAGCAAGTTCTTTAGCTTGACCTATTGTTTCGGCTGCAACGAATAGGTCGTCCAACATATCTTCTTTGTGCTCAAATTTTTTCAATTTGGCCTGTTCTAGTGCATTGTAGGCAACTTTGCTTGGATCATATGGCCTGTTTGGGATAGTAGCCAGAGTTAAGGATTGAATTTTTGTGGCTTCCTTTTCTGCATGTTTGAGATCATGCAGAGTATAAACACCACATCTCAAGAGAAAAGAGGGCCAGCCCCTCTTCTTTTCTTTCTTGAGAGTCTGTGTAACACTCTCAGCCATAATCTGATAGGCGATTTCTCTTGCTAGCAGTTTATCTGGTATATACAAAGGGAGAACATGTGGGTCGGCTTGGCTGCCGAAAACTCTTATGTAGGTAAATATTTCCTCTCCAAACCAACTTGCTACCGCTGTTATATCAAACGAAGCTTGATAGGAAATCTTGGGAATGGGTTTATCAAAAATAGAATAATGAATAGGCACCATAAAGCCATTGCATATTTGGTATAGATGGTGCTTGTAAGAGGACTTCCATAGTTTCTGGTGGTATATGTGGATAGCCGTGGGATCTTGTGGCGTCCACCTCCAGCCGAGCATGGGGAATTCAGAATTGAAACATAGTGTATCTAAGATATATGCACTGTAATAGAATGGGGGAATTTTCCTTTCAGTGACGATGGTCTGATGTCTAAAATCACGCACAACTTGTGCTAATTTGTCAGAAAGGATGGTGGCCCAATCCATAATTATACCGTTTACAGCTGCCTCCATTAGAGGAACCATCTCTATGGTAAAATTAGTAGAGTCATGCAATCCCCATAATCTACACATCATTATTCCCGCATAGCAATAAGGAGAAGCAAGAGAATCAACCGAGTACTTACCAGAAGATTCGTGTTTATGTTTGGCTGGATTTTGTCTCCAATCCCGGATGGGTTCGGATTCAACTTCATTTTCGCTTGCAAACTTCTCCAGGAACGCTTTATTATATATCTTCTCCGGCTCGGGCAAATGATACATTTGCCTTAGATCATCCGGCCTGAACGATCCGAAGATTCTTCCATCTCTAGTGTTGAAAGTTCTGTCCAAGATTGGGATTTCTTGAATCGCCCACCGCACTACATCTGTGTATGGGAGAATTTGCTCCCTGGCCGCTATTCTGTGAAGGAAAGAGTCGGCTAAATCTTTGAGAGTACAATCAGACTTCCGAGTAGGATCCGCAGTAGCTTCTATTACTGTCTTTTCTGGTTCTTCGGCTTCAATTAGGTTGTAAGTGCCTTGCCAAGTAACTCTGGTGAGACCCGTGCATGTAGTATCAGATATTAAGCCCTTCTTCTTGTCCACGAGAGCTTGTCCCGCAGCTGGTGTAGTGGAAGCGCCTGCGGTCTTCTTAGATTTCTTCCCCATCTTATTTAAGCTTCCTTCTATGGATGAATTCTGCACAGCGGCGCAAATATACGTGATACAGAGAAATAGCAATGAAAACTTGCAAGTGATGAGAAAATATGGACAGATGCGTAATAAGGGATTAGCCTTTAAAATGGGCGCGGACACAATCCATGGGAAGATTTTAGGACTTATGATCACATTAATTGGCCATTGAAAACCTGTCATCCCTTAAATGCCCATTATATCGTTAATAGGCCGAATGATTCATTTAAGCGTGCAGTGGGAATTTTGGCGGTTGAGCGCAGGTGAATGATTGCTTAACCGATCAAGCTTTAAATATGAATGAACCGTGATATCCCATCACTTAACGGCTTTTTATTGAAATCTGTGCTTTATCGCAATCGGGTATCGGGACAACCTTAAACCTTGCTGTATTGACATTATTCACAACCTCCGATCGCCGATAGCGATATCGCATCGCGTCGGGGGTATGACCTGAGCGCCTTTTTATTGTGCATTGGATATTGCCGATCCCCGATTGCGATATCGCATCGCATCGGGGTGGAGAGCTTTGGGCGCATCAAGAATGTTTTATAGAATATCGCCGAACGCCGATCGCCGATAGCATATCGCATCGGAACTAATGGCATGTGGGTGCTTTAAAACTTGCATAAAGTATCGCCGATTGCCGATTGCGATATCGCATCGGCGGAGATTAATTTGTCGCTTATTTGTATTCCTTATGTCATTGCGATATGCGATCTTGCGATCGCTTTATCGCAATGACAAAGATTTGCTTTATTCCATTTTATGGGTTTTACAAAAAGGGTTTTATATAATGATTTCATTTGATTATTGGTTTTTTCGAAATAATGAAGTATTGATACCAGCTAACTTCTAAAGGGACCTATTTCATATGATAATAAAAAGAATGAAATGGGGGGTTGTTGTAGAGCACAACAATTGGCGATTCGCTGGAAGAACCAGTTATCTTTGGAAATCATAGAAATACTTAAGCTTTTTCAGAATAGAGTTTCAATCAAAGGGGAAAATTCTAATATAACTAGATTTCTATGCATTCTGAGTAAAATGAAACTATTTTGTTGATTTCCTCCCTTTTTTAAGAAAATAAATACATTCTAAGTTTAAAATAGGCCTTTATTGGTTTATAATGATAAAATAGAAAACCTTTCCAAATCAGCTTTTATGGTAAACTCATATGTCATAGGTAGAGCCTCTGCTGCCAGCAAACATCTATAGTTTCGATAGGGATACCTTTTAACCATGTGATTGTCCATTGTCCCATCCAATTAAGAGTGTGATTAACAGAATGAATTCAAAATATGTTTTCATATTTTGTATTTCATTTCCTTTTCTGTTGTTGATAAGATAAAAAGCCATTGTCTTGGTTTGGTGGCCAGCTATTGACAATGCCATTCACTGGTAGTAGTCTAACTTAACAAGCTGGCTCGTGATGAGACCCCTTGTCTTGTAATTTCAAGCCATTACCCTGTTTTGGTTTGCAGTATTGGTAATGTCAAATAAACTATTTCCCTATGGACATGGTAAGCAGGCTTGTGATAAGACCTCTTATCTTTAATATCTTATATTTTAGAATTACACTCTGAATAATCATAAACTTTAGTGAATGGGATGAACAATCTTTTCTTTAAGAGTAAATGGATGACAGGGTAAGAGTTGAAGATGCTGAAATTGGATTGACTTCTATCTTGATATTGATAACCTCTTGAGGCCAATTTGAAAACAGAAAATGATTTACAATACTTCTATGCTTTGAGAGGAGTTGACAAAACTTGAACTGTGGTTTCAGAATACAATGATATCTAATTTCCTAGAAATTATCCTTTTTGGTTAAAAGTTCTATTTATTTAAAAGCAAATATTCATACTAGTTCTGTGGGACAACTTTTCAAACACAGCAAAAGGTCAATGGAAGATATCTCACAACCTTATTTTCTAAAAATCCTACAAACTATAAAATCCTATCAAAATGAAAGGAGAAGGGGTTACCTCCTCAATTAAAGAATTTCTTCAAGATAAGGCCATTAACAGGGAGAGAATCTCTCAAACCTGATAAATCTTGCAATATAAAGGTTGAATGGCCTATCTTCTCACAGATCTGAAATGGTCCAAGCCACAACTTCTGGAACTTGGAGTGTTTGCCCTTGTCCTCATGGGCTTTGTCCCATTTCAGAACTAAATCACCGACTTGGAGTTGTTTTGAACTGGATGAGACTGAATCAAAAGCTGCTTTGATGACTTGCTGATGTTTGGCATGGATCACTTTGGCCTTTTCTCTTTCCTCTTCTAATTTTAGAATTTGGTCATGTCTAAACTGAATAGAAGAGGAAGGACTTTCCTCAATAAACTGCACTAGGGCTAAAGAAGGAATAACAAGATTTGTGGGTAGTATTGCTTCTTTTCCATATACAAGATTAAACGGAGAAGTTCCAATAGAAGCCTTTTGTGTTATCCTATCAGCCCATAATGCAAACACTAAAGATTTGTGCCAGTTTTTATGATTTTGTTCGATAGTTCGCTTAATGATTTTGATCAGATTCTTATTAGTAGACTCCGCTAAACCATTACCTTGGGGATAGTAATTAGCATAATACTTTAACTTAAATCCTCTTTTAATAGCGAAATCAAACATAGCATTGCCTGAAAAGTAAGATGCATTATCAAAAACAAGAGCATTTGGGACACCAAACCTGGTAATAATGAATTGATCTATGAATTCAATGATTGCTTCAGAATTTGCTGTCTTTAAAGGGATTGCCTCAACCCACTTAGTAAAATAATCGGTAGCAGTAAGGATATACTTATGCTGTTTGGAAGAATGTGGATTAATTTCCCCAATGATATCCAATCCCCATTGCTCAAATGGTTGTTCAATGTTGACTGGTTGCAAAGGGAAAGCCGGTTTCCGTTGTCTTCCACTAGAAGTTTGGCAATTGAGGCATTTCCTTACATACTCGTGGGCATCTTTAAACAGAGTAGGCCAATAGTAACCAGCATGAATAATTTTGTGAGCTATTGTATCAGCTCCAAAATGTCCTCCCGCTGGTCCATCATGTAAATCCTGCAAAACCTTTTGGGCTTCAGGTTTCTCAAGGCATCTTAACAAGATAGAATCATAATTCTGCCTAAAAAGCACATCATCGATAATTGTAAAATTCTTCGCTTTTAACCTAATGGCCCTTTTGTTTTTGTAAGACAGATTTGGAGGTGCATAACCATTCTTTAAATAAAAGATTAAATCTGCATACTGAGATCCAGAATTAGTAACACTTATCTGATTGATTTCTTGAGTTTGCTTCGTATCGCTTGATTCTGGAATGTTGGATGCTCCTGCCAATATCCTGCAAAAACCTTGGCCCCTAACAATCTTTGCTGGCCTAATTTCTAAGTCATACTCTTGAAGCGCTGTGACCCAATTTGCCCTTTTTTCACCTAGTTCTTTTTGAATTAATAGTTGCCTAACTGCTGGGAAAGGAACTATAACTTTTGTGTGGGTTTTCAAAAGGAAGGGTCTATAATGCTTGACTGCTTTAAATACAGCAAAGGCTTGTTTTTCTACATCGGAGTAATTCAATTCAGCACCCTGAAGATTTGAGCTAAAAAACGAAATGGGTGCTTCCAAATTGTGATCATTTAGTTGCGTGAGTACTGCAGCATAAGACAAGTCGGATGCAATGGTATACAATGTAAAATGATTAGAAAAATTTAGAGTATTCAAGGCTGGGGCATTGATTATTGATTGCTTGATTAGATCAAAAGCTTCCTTTTCTGCTGATCCCCACTTAAAGACTGAATTCTTCTTGATCATTGTTTGAAGTGGCAAAATAATTTGAGAAAAATCTGGAACAAATCTTTTAACAAAATTGATCTGGCCTAAAAATGACTGCATCGACTTTTTATTATGCAGGAAAGGGATTTCAGAGATTTCTTTGATCCGATCAGGATCAATATAAATGCCATCTTTGGATACAATAAAACCTAAGAGCTTTCCTTGGTCAAGAGCAAAGAAAGACTTTTTAGGGTTAAGAGAAATACCATATCTTTTGCAACGCTGAAAGATTTGATTTAGATCATGCAAATGATTATACCTCTTCTTAGAGAATACAGTAATATCGTCTAGATAGACGACTACTATTCTATTAATCAACCCTCTAAAAGCTATATCCATAGCTCTTTGGAATGTCGCTCCTGCATTTATAAGTCCGAAAGGCATTTTCTGATACGCATATGTTCCCCATTTTGTTCTGAATGTGGTTTTAAGTTGGTCATCAGGATGAACCAAAACTTGGTTATATCCTGAAAAACCATCAAGAAAGGACATCAATT
Organism: Pinus tabuliformis; assembly: GCA_031772625.1. Classification (NCBI taxonomy): domain Eukaryota; kingdom Viridiplantae; phylum Streptophyta; class Pinopsida; order Pinales; family Pinaceae; genus Pinus; species Pinus tabuliformis. The sequence goes on along the minus strand of CM062820.1, from coordinate 378,140,002 downwards.
CAGAGCCTGCTACTGATTGGAGTATTTGCTCCATAGTAGGTAATGGGAAATTGTCCTTCAAGCTCGCTTTGTTCAAATTTCTGAAATCAATACAAATTCGAATGTCGCCATTTTTCTTTCTGACTGGCACCATATTAGAGACCCAGTTTGAGTGTCGGACAGGAAAAATGATCTTGGCTTTCAAGAGTTTGTTAAGTTCCGACTTTATCTGGCTCTCTAAATTTGGATGTATTTTTCTTAACTTCTGCTGAATCGGTTTCTGATCAGGAAGCATAGGAATGGTATGCTGGATAATGGATGTATCATATGTCTTCAAATCATCATACTTCCAAGCAAAGACCTGTTTGTTTTTTCTTAACAGTTTAATGAATGCCTCTTTCTCTTCCAAGGAAAGTCCTAATCCTAAATTAATATTTTGAGGAGCATGGTCAGTACCTAGATTTATCAATTCGAACCTAAGGGTAGAACTTTGGAGCTTTGCATTAATTACAAGTTTAAACCTGTCTTTGATATCATAAAGATCTTCGAGTTTTACCACTGGTTTAGGAATTGAATTTTCCTGAGGTGTTTCTTTCATTTGTAGATCATGGTCATTTTCCTCAATAATTTGATCGTCATAGGACTTTTCAGAAGTTAGAAATTGTAAAATATCCTCATCATGGTTAAATACTCTCCAATTAGTGACATTGTCGGGAATTGAAGGCCTAAAAAGTAATTCTACGGAAAATCTATCAAGGCTGTAGTCTTAAGAAGGTAGAAGCTTGGAAGCTACATTGGCTAGGAGATCGGCTGCCGAGTTTTGAGACCTTGGGATGGAGGAAATGTTAAACACAGAAAAGTGCGAAGTAAGTTCTTGTACTAGCGATTGATAGTGCTTGAGGTGATTTGAAAGACAATGGATTGCATTCCTCACCTGTTTAACAATAATTTCAGAATCGCCAAATACTTTCAAATATTGCACTTTAAGACCGATCGCTTTATATAGTCCCTGGACTAAGGCTTCATATTCGGCTGTATTGCTAGTGCATTCAAATTCCAGCCTACAGGACAGCATTGTCTTTTCTCCTTGTGGACTAACCAAAATGCAACCTGCTCCTGAGCCCTCGGTGGACTTAGAGCCATCAAAATATAAAGACCAAAATAAAGAGGTATTAACAAAAGTATTTACAGTTTTCTCAGCATCATTGAAACATCTAGACTTATCAGTTTGTGAAAAATTCTCAATCTGAGATGTAAAATGATTGACTGAAAAAGGAGATGGTTGGGCAACAAAGTTGCCAAAGAATGACTCTGACGAATAATTCCCCAAAATGTTGTTGTTGAACGCTACAGGTTGGTTTTCTTGCTCAAATTCAGTAACTGTGTGGGTCATATGTTTCTCTCGATCGATCCTTATTTGATTTGGCTTGCCCTTGTAGGGAAGCCACATATGTGACCAATCAGTGGAAATGTACCCATGCAATTTTTCGGACCAATCCCTACTCAGAATTAAACCGTAAAATTCAGGTATATCGGCTATTAGGATGTCAATCCTTTGTACTACTCTGGGATCAGCAGACAACCTGATAGTTACGGAATTAATTTCTCCTACAACCTGCACTTTGGTCCTGTCCAATTGTACAATATGAATAGCAGACTTCTGGGGTTCAATGTTCAGTTTAGAGCAAACTGAAGCTGGCATTATGTTAGATGATGCCCCCGAGTCAATTAAACAGTTGTGCAGGTTTCTGTTATAAATCTCATAGGTTAGCAGGAAGGGTGGAGTATGAGAATTTGATCTATCTCCAATTAGAACTGAATCGGTAGCTTCAACCATACCGGGAGGAGGTTGGCCTGAATCATTAGCAGCTTTTGCACTGGGAAGAGGTGTAGAAGGAACAGCATTCAATTCTTTAAGAAGTAATTTCTGCTGATGTTTTAACTTACTAAGCTCGAACATAGTAATGTTTGCTTTAGTTTTCTTCATGTCATCAACAATGTTATACTCCATTGAATCGGATACGATTAATGTTTTGGATGTCGAAGGAGTATTAGAAGTTGAAGGCTGGTTTTGGGGAACTGCTGCAGGTGATTTCTTTGCAGGTGTTTTTTCTTTGGTTGTAGCAGAACCTGCAGTCCTCTTCTTTGATGATACCTGAATAGGTTCAGAATTACTTTTGCTCCTAGTAGTGACTGGGAATGCCTCTTCCTCATTATCTGTATCGGAGTTGGGGAGTATAAAATCCCACATCCCATGACATTCGACTACTTCTTCTTCATCATCAGTCGGTGCGATTGTTTCCTCTTCCTCTTCTTCTTCTTGTTCTCAGTCTGCATTAGATATGACATTAGGGGGCTTTGACTCATTTCTCTTAAAAGTTCTAAAGGGTCTTTTGGTTGAGGTTTCGGCCACCTGTTTTTTTATTTCAACCATTTCATTTGATAACGTTTTTAAGACCTTTTGCAAACCTTCCATGTCGTATGGGTCTTTTGGGGTCTTTTTCTTTGAGTCATCTTTGAAAGAGACTTTTTTGGCTTTTCTGTCTTCCAGAGCAGCTTTCTTCTCCAGGGCATTAATGCGTTTCTCCACAGCGAGCGCTTCTTTCATGTTTTCGGCTAAGGTAGGTTTCCCGGCTCTATCTACAAAGATGGCTATATTGGTAGGCAGAGCTGTTATATACCATTTGCTCCGAATTTGTTCGCTTGGTTTGGAGGCTGTAGGGATTTTATTTAGGAGTTTATTGAAGCGTGCATTAAATTCCTTAATTGGTTCCCTATGTTCTATTCTCAGATTGGAGAGATCGTTTATTAAAGTTGCCAAAGATCTATCATCTCCATATTTGGTAAGAAACTGCTCTTGGCAAGTGTTCCAGCTGGTAATGGAACCAGAGGGTAAAGAGAAATACCAGGATCCTGCTGATCCTTGCAAGGTATAAGGGAAAAGTCTAACAACAACATCTTGTTCTGTTACTCCTTTTAAGTTGATAGCTAACATAAAATTATTGATGTGTTCCTCAGCTTGGGTTCCATCATCTGGGTTAAACTTGGGTAGCCACTTTTCAGGAGAATCTGGTAATGGATGCAACGGCGCAGACATATTGACTGCACCAGGTCTGGTCCATGGATCTGCCATTGTAATAGCAACAATGGTTGATACTACTGTTGGAATTCCAGATGTATGGGAAGGAAATAATGCTAAGGAGTGGGCAGGTTGAGATGTTGAAGCTTCTAATCCCTGGTGAACAACAATATGTAATGGGGGAGTGGATGGTTGACTTTGCAGAGGGGAAGATGCAATGGAGGATGTGGATGAAAGCTCTTCACTATCAAATCCTTCAGTAATTTTCTTCGCCTTTTTTCTTTTGGGTAAAGGGAACTCAGTAGGTTCAATACCGAGCTTTTCGCTCTGAAGTCTAGTGAGAGGATGAGGTAAATTGAACTGCGAAGTCGAACTGCTTTGTGATACCTCAGATTTCTATGGTGAAATCGAGAAGCTCTGAAGTTTATGGATAAGAAACTGGACTTCAGGTGATTCAAGACTTAATTGTTCTGGAGTATGATGGGTTTGAGCAGTGGTAGTTGATTCCTCTTCTCCTTGTTTGGATACTGGTGAACCAGTATGCAAATAGGAAGATCGAGGGGATTCAGAGGGAGAATTACTCTTAGAATGGCTTATAGGTTTTGACTTATGTGCCATTCACAGTTGATGGCCCTCCTTCTAGCGCCAAAAATGTTGATGCCTCGAAAATCGCTGCAACAACATCGGGGATAACCACCCGGTCCGGATCTTAGTACAGCTCCTTTTCCGTTTGGAATAGTGGCTCCAACTGGGGATAATGGGACCAGTTTCCCAAAAGTAGATAATCGGGATGAATGGATGATTTATAAAACTAAACTAGCGATGGGTGGATAACTAGACTATTTAACAAGAATACAAGAACTATAACCTATCCCGGGAATCTATTGAGCTTTAGAGTGTAGCGTTTGATGGTCTATGTCTTAACACAGGCATATAGATGACTCCATTTATCAGACATAGATGTTAACTTTATTCAAGATTGCTGTGCATAAATAGTTAAACAGAGCGATTAAAGCGATATTACCACACTCATCATTTATATTATTGACATATACATGATTAAAAGGAAAGCATTTCATAAAACATCCAATAGTGGAATGAATACAGATCTGTTGTTACAGCGCATGCATATAATCAACAATAGCAAGGATAATCAAATAACAATTCACATAACAGGAATGAATTCAGACATAGATAGAAATACCATATGAGCTGCTTTGACACTCCCGATATCAATCGCTACTTGTAATTCTTCGTTCAACACAGAAACATTCTCAACAACGACAATAGTGCACAATTGCATAAAATCCTCCTTGCTGAATTAAGAATAACTGGTCCAGTTTCATAAAAGAATATTGACTGAAGCACAATAGTGCAAACTTCAGTCTGTTAAGTCTGATACAAAACTTTACGACCCTTTCCAAAACAACGAAAGGGTTTATAAATACTAAACTAATCTAAATATCTAATAAACAAAAATCCTACTTAATTGGCATCAATAACTTTTGATCCTATTTTTGCCATGCGATCTGGCAAGCGGGAGCATGATTCATCAAGTCGGATGCTTTCCTTTGAATATGAGCTGACTTATCGCAAGCATTGGCTCTACTTCAGGAGGTTTGTTGAGGCGCGAACTGAGCTGGGCGGCATAGGTGGCATCCTGAATATCGGGAATTATACACCCGATTGCATATGTTAAACACTTAAGGGCGGCTTGCTGTGTGTGCGGCTTAATCAGAAAAAGCCAATATGCATCCATAGTTAAACTATTAATCCCAACGATTAATCTCCCTTTCTCCTCTAAATCAGGATAGCATGATTGTTCCAATGTATTTGTTGTTGTCATCTTTCCTGGTGTACATTGGGAAATCATATTTTCTAAGTAGAGAGTGTTGTTAACTAGATCAACCAGATTGCTGGAAGTTGATTTACACCTTGAAGCTGCCCTTTCTGCTTTCATCACCTGAGTGTGCCATTCTGTGAAAAGTATGTCTTTATATTTTTCTGAAATCTTGGGCAAATTTGCTTCTCTCCCTTGATCAGAATCTTGCCAGTCAAGATATCCAGTTATGATCTCTTCGGCCTGGTCTAACTCATTTCTGGCCTTCTCTACCTGCTGATTTATGGATGTCGTTAGCTCACACAATGGCTCTGCCTGAGCGATTTGTTGACACAGGAGCCTAATTTGGGATATTAAGGCAGTGTTTATTTGCACTGCTTCTGCTCTGAATTCACCCACCTGTTGAGCGCCCTTTATCTTTTCGAGCTGCGATGACAATTGAGCGATTTGCTCATCTTTCGTTTTCATCATTTGCTCGTTTGCTGCCCTTAATTGTGCCATTGCCTCTGATAACTCCTTCTGTTTCTGGATCGCGTTTTGGTCGACCCTTTGCTTTTCTGCCTGCAATTGCTGATTTAATTGACTGTTCAATTATTGTTGTGCCGACAACTGCTGCTCCGCCTACTCCGCCTTCTGCTTTGATTCAGCCAACTCTGCCTGTAATGCGAAAATTTCTTGGTCCTTAGTCTTCAGTAAAAGACTTACCTCCGATGCCTTGTCGATTGTTGCTGCCGAATAGGCTCCTGCATATTGTGACAGTTTTGTTAGGTCATCGGAGGGGTCGAATTCCTCTTTCCAAACCACGCTGCCCGTAACAGTTTGTTCTGGGAAAAGGGAAGTTTGATCAATCCTCCTTCTTTTCCTTTGTCGTTTTACCACTGCTCTATGCCTTGGGCTGTAGAAGACATCCAGGGGAGGAATATCTTCTACCTGAAGAATGATTTGGTCGGAGGGGTCTTTTGGTATTACCTCAACATCCTTAGAAATGGGTGGGCCGCTGGTTCCACTTAGAACCTGAGGTGAAGTGATGTCCTGTGTATCATTTGTCTTGGAAGTGTCCCCATCTTTTGAACATTCCAATCCACTGATGATGGAATGAAACTGCTGCCATTCCTGGAGTAGTTTGGGGTCTATGGTAGTGTCCACATTGACATCGGTGGTGGTCTGTTTCTCCTTTTCGGCTTGGGACTCCTTCCGCTCTTTTTCCTGCTCTCTTTTCTACTATTCCTCTTGTTCTTTCTTTTGCCTTTCCTCTTGCTCTTTCTTTTGTTGTTCCTCTTTCTCTTTCCTCTGTTTCTCCTCGTGTGCTTTCTTCTGCCTATCTTCTTTTTCTTTTCTCTGCCTCTCCTCTTGTTCCTTTTTATGATCCTTTGTTACCACCGGAGGTTCCTTTGACTGTTGCCGAACAGGCTCGCTTGATGATGTCGCCGGGGTTGTTGCTAGTAAATCTAGAGGCAGAGTTTGCAACCTCTGTTCTCTAAGCTTATTAAACTCAGTCAGCCCTTCATCATTATATTTCATTCAAGCAAGTTCTTTATCTTGACCTATTGTTTCGGCTGCAATGAATAGGTCGTCAAACATATCTTCTTTGTGCTCAAATTTTGTCAATTTGGCCTGTTCTAGTGCATTGTAGGCAACTTTGCTTGGATCATATGGCCTGTTTGGGATAGTAGCCAGAGTTAAGGATTGAATTTTTGTGGCTTCCTTTTCTGCATGTTTGAGATCATGCAGAGTATAAACACCACATCTCAAGGGAAAAGAGGGCCAGCCCCTCTTCTTTTCTTTCTTGAGAGTCTGTGTAACACTCTCAGCCATAATCTGATAGGCGATTTCTCTTGCTAGCAGTTTATCTGGTATATACAAAGGGAGAACATGTGGGTCGGCTTGGCTGCCGAAAACTCTTATGTAGGTAAATCTCTCCTCTCCAAACCAACTTGCTACTGCTGTTATATCAAACGAAGCTTGATAGGAAATCTTGGGAATGGGTTTATCAAAAATAGAATAATGAATAGGCACCATAAAGCCATTGCAGATTTGGTATAGATGGTGCTTGTAAGAGGACTTCCATAGTTTCTGGTGGTATATGTGGATAGCAGTGGGATCTTGTGGCGTCAACCTCCAGCCGAGCATGGGGAATTCAGAATTGAAACATAGTGTATCTAAGATATATGCACTGTAATATAATGGGGGAATTTTCCTTTTAGTGACGATGGTCTGATGTCTAAAATCACGCACAGCTTGTGCTAATTTGTCAGAAAGGATGGTGGCCCAATCCATAATTATACCACTTACAGCTGCCTCCATTAGAGGAACCATCTCTATGGTAAAATTAGTAGAGTCATGCAATCCCCATAATCTACACATCATTATTCCCGCATAGCAATAAGGAGAAGCAAGAGAATCAACCGAGTACTTACCGGAAGATTCGTGTTTGTGTTTGGCTGGATTTTGTCTCCAATCCCGGATGGGTTCGGATTCAACTTCATTTTCGCTTGCAAACTTCTCCAGGAACGCTTTATTATATATCTTCTCTGGCTCGGGCAAATGATACATTTGTCTTAGATCATCCGGCCTGAACGATCCGAAGATTCTTCCATCTCTAGTGTTGAAAGTTCTGTCCAAGATTGGGATTTCTTGAATCGCCCACCGCACTACATCTGTGTATGGGAGAATTTGCTCCCTGGCCGCTATTCTGTGAAGGAAAGAGTCGGCTAAATCTTTGAGAGTACAATCAGACTTCCGAGTAGGATCCGCAGTAGCTTCTGTTACTGTTTTTTCTGGTTCTTCGGCTTCAATTAGGTTGTAAGTGCCTTGCCAAGTAACTCTGGTGAGACCTGTGCATGTAGTATCAGATATTAAGCTCTTCTTCTTGTCCACGAGAGCTTGTCCCGCAACTGGTGTAGTGGAAGTGCCTGCAGTCTTCTTAGATTTCTTCCCCATCTTATTTAAGCTTCCTTCTATGGATGAATTCTGCACAGCGGCGCAAATATACGTGATACAGAGAAATAGCAATGAAAACTTGCAAGTGATGAGAAAATATGGACAGATGCGTAATAAGGGATTAGCCTTTAAAATGGGCGCGGACACAATCCATGGGAAGATTTTAGGACTTATGATCACATTAATTGGCCATTGAAAACCTGTCATCCCTTAAATGCCCATTATATCGTTAATAGGCCGAATGATTCATTTAAGCGTGCAGTGGGCATTTTGGCGGTTGAGCGCAGGTGAATGATTGCTTAACCGATCAAGCTTTAAATATGAATGAACCGTGATATCCCATCACTTAACGGCTTTTTATTGAAATCTGTGCTTTATCGCAATCGGGTATCGGGACAACCTTAAACCTTGCTGTATTGACATTATTCACAACCTACGATCGCCGATAGCGATATCGCATCGCGTCGGGGGTATGACCTGAGTGCCTTTTTATTGTGCATTGGATATTGCTGATCCCCGATTGCGATATCGCATCGCATCGGGGTGGAGAGCTTTGGGCGCATCAAGAATGTTTTATAGAATATCGCCGAACGCCGATCGCCGATAGCATATCGCATCGGAACTAATGGCATGTGGGTGCTTTAAAACCTGCATAAAGTATCGCCGATTGCCGATTGCGATATCGCATCGGCGGAGATTAATGTGCCGCTTATTTGTATTCCTTATGTCATTGCGATATGCGATCTTGCGATCGCTTTATCGCAATGACAAAGATTTGCTTTATTCCATTTTATGGGTTTTACAAAAAGGGTTTTATATAATGATTTCATTTGATTATTGGTTTTTTCGAAATAATGAAGTATTGATACCAGCTAACTTCTAAAGGGACCTATTTCATATGATAATAAAAAGAATGAAATGGGGGGTTGTTGTAGAGCACAATACAACCATGGCTTGCTTGGGGCCGATTTTCTTTAAGTCGTGACCTCTTCCTTCTATGATCTATGATATGTGAGACCAATGGAATCCTGCCACTTGGCGCTTCCTCATTACTGAGAGTGTCTGCCAAATCATCTCCTCCTGCCACCTATCCAAGTCAAACATAAACTTTGACTTTCTCTAACTTCTTCATATGAACTCAGATTTGAGAGTCGTTCACACCGTTGGAATCAAGATGACGAGCACTTCAATCCGATGCTAAGTTTATCCATATTCTTCCACTCTGAGTCCTTGAGCCTTTTTACCATGCCAATGGAAATGTTTAGAGATCCACCTCGATCAATTAAACACCCATTCCAATTATCCGGAGGGTTCTTTTCATTCTAGTACTTGAATTCCTCATGAAAATAGGATATAACATCCATTAACTCATCGCATGTTGACTTTCTAAAAAATTGCATGGAATTAGAACTAGAAATAAAAGGCGCAATCCAGTCATCTATTAAAAACCAAGAAATATCCACATCTCAAGGTTTCCAAGCTTTAGGGTGCTTGGTGTTACTAAAATACCTCAGGGGTTTCCCATTGAGAGGTCTCCCGACCTTCAATTTTCAGGTAAGAGTGTGGACCTCATCCCAACCAGTCACCAGGGGGATACATTTAGTATTAGTCCATAATGTCGTGTCTGGACCAACCATCCCCAACCATATACATAACATATATATCACATAAAGCATTGCACTCACGGGGTTACCAATTTTAACATACTATGAAGGACTGAGAAGGACATGAGGTGACGTGCCTTCATCTTTCCAAGTCTTAGCACAACGTCCACTTCTAAGAACTTCCTAGGAGAGATGCCTATGCCATTGAGAGCCTGCAGAGACAACAAGTTTTCTGGCTGCAACAAGTTTGATTAAATTCAAATCCCAATTCACTGAGTACCGTATCTCTCTATGAGTTAAATGCCTGGGCATGTATCACATACTTAGGCTTGTGTGGGTGTGGCCACGCCACCACCCTCGATGTACTGTTATTAATTGCATAGCGGCGGTGCAAATCCCACCATGCTCCTCCTCCCGACTCTCACCCCAATCGAGGGAGTCTTTATTTGCAATGTTTATTTGTAATGAAATTTTCAATTATTTTGTAAAATTAAAAAAATAATAATAAAATTAATATTTTGAAGTTAATATAATTATAATATTTGTCATATATATATATATATATATAAAGTAATAAACATTTATGGGTATTTCCCCTAAAAATAACATGTCAAATAAAGGATTTTTATGGGAAAAAAATGAAAAAATAAGCTTAAAAAATAGGAAAATTTATGAGAATTTAAAAGATCTTAAAAAGTTATTTTGATTCCAAAAATAATGATTCACATAAAATTTTAACTAGAAGTAACAAAATAATAATAATAATAATAATAAATAAAATAAAGTAAAATAAAATAAATAAATAAATTCAAAATAAAATAAGATAAAATAAAATAAAAATAAAGAAGTGTAATATACAACATTGATGCTTGGTACTTGTCTCTTATGCAAAAAGTAATCGATAGCAATTATTGAATGCATGAATAAATTCATAAATCTAATAATGAAACACATTTGAATATGGTGAAGGGAAGTAATGGAAGTAATTAATGGACTACATAACCTTGGAGCAAAATAGAGATAGGTGCATATATAATTTTGGATGAAACATTAGCCCTAACAACATCATTTGTTACAAAAGTTAAGACTTTATTGAAATGTGTTTGTGCACATTTTATTCCATCTTTAGATTATGGGACCAAATAAGGAGGAGAAATTACAATGTCTAGTGTGTGTGTATATATATATATATGTATATATATATATATATATATATATATATATATATAACTAATTATTGTAACAAATTTTTTCTTTATATATATATATATATATATGTAACTAATTATTGTAACAAAGTTTTTCTTTAACTTTAAATTTATACTCATTATAAATCAACGACAAATAAATAATATGGTAGAATTTCTATCTTGAAAAAAATCATGATCTGAAAACTTGAGAGCACTTAAACACTTATAAATAATACCCTTTTAATTGACCATATGGGCTTGTAAGATTAAGTTACAATTTATCCATAAACATGTTCATTTCATCATAAACTTGTAACTTAAAATGCATGTAAAAGAACTTGATCAAACCATGAATAAACAAAACATGAAAACATCAAGGTTGATAATGGAGTTCACCCCCTCCACTAGGCTACGTCTCTAGATTCACCTCCAACAATCGAATCGATTTTATTGTCTTTCTAAAATGAGGAATATGTACAATGCTCTTTTACAAAAGGGTGTTCAAACCTAGAGTTGTCTTCTACACAAAGGAGTTCAAGACTTGTACATATCAACAAATCCTCCGAAAGACTTCTTGAGCTCTTCAAGGAAAATGAAGCCCTCAAATACTTCTCAAAAACTCTCTCAAGCTCTCTTCTCCAAAACTCTCATACCATACAAAGTACATAGGAGGGTTTTATATAGCTTTCAAGATCCCAAAACAAAGGAGAGAATATCTCCTTAGATCCCCACTCCAAGGAGAAAATAACTCTCTAAATCCCTTAAAAGATGCTCCATGAGATTTATGAGGAGTAAATCTCTCAAATCCACCTATCAAGGACCTTATCCAAAACTCAAGGGATGAGAGAAAATCCCTTAAGCCTCTCAACTTCATCATGAATTTAGAAATTGACTTTGAGGAAATCCTCTCATAAATCAATTTCTATTTTACAAATAAATAAATAAATAATTCAAATATGAGCACATTCTCATGTATTATTTAACATTTTACGTTCTATATGCTCATAACCTAGGGCTCACTAGGCTTGTCCTAGGTATGATTTTCTTTGGAACCTGGTGTCAAGATCCTCCTGGATCATACCTCCCCACGAAAGAAGGCTTTTGGTCCACCAAACGTTGAAGAAGTTGAATTTGATTCTTGATAAAAATGGAAATGTTGTATTAAAAGAAATAAAACCCATTGGTCAGCTCTACGAAAGAGAGTCTGAACTAGGAGAGTCTGGCTCTGCAAAATGCTCTACATTGTTCATGCATATTACATTTAAATAGAAAACATGGTTTTATGGAAGTTAGAACAACATCCTAAGAAATAGAAACTAATTCCTATCTTGAGGTTACGTGAACCAACTCAACCTATTCTAGGATATTCCCCATTATCTACAACATTATCACATGTATTACAATATTCCAAATGGATTTCTTTTGATTGCACTTTTTCCCTGATAAAGTGGAATTGTGTATCAATATGTTTAGTGTCTTTGTGAAACATCGAATTATTGGCAAGTTTGATTGAACTCTGATTGTCACATCTGATTGTTGTTGCATCTATCTATTCTTCCCCAACATCCTGGAGAAGTCTCCACAACCAAACTGCCTCACATGTTGCTGCACACATGGCTTGATACTCTGCTTCCACTGAGGACAAGGAGACTATGTTCTACTTCTTGTTGCTCCATGTGATCACCCAGGATCCAATGTTGAATGCATAACCTGTTATAGATCTGCAATCAGCTACATTTCTAGCCCAATATGAATTTGCATATCCTGCCAATCTAACATCAGAGGAGTCGGTGTAAATAATATCGTAATCTATTGTACCTTGTAGATACCTCAAAACACTTTTCACTACATTCCAATGGCTTTCAAGTGGCTTAGACATAAATTGACCTAGCACATTAACTGCATAAGCCAAATCAGGTCTGGTGGTGGTTAGGTAGATTAGAATCCCAACCAGCTGTCTGTAAAGTGTTGCATCCACTGCTTTTGAGCCATCCTCACACTGCAATTTGATGTTCTGCTACAATGGTACCGCTGCAGGTTTACACTGATCCATCCTAAACTTTTCTAACAGGCCTTTGACGTACTTTGCTTGGGACAGAAATGTTTTACCTGAATTTCTCCAGATCTCAAGACCTAAACAGTATTTGAGTTCACTGAGGTGTTTCATTTCAAACACTTGTGACATCTATTGCTTGATTTCATCAATTAGATATGTAACATTACTTGTAATGATCAAATCATCTACATACAATGAAATCAACACTACGCGCCCTTGTTCATCTTTCATGGTGTAACAATTAAGGTCATTTTTACTTTTATTATAGCCATCTTGCAGAAAAAATGAATCAATCTTTTCATACCAAGACCTAGGAGCTTGTTTTAGTCCATAAAGTACTTTCTTTAATCTACAGACTAAATGTTCTTTCCCTTTCTGGACAAACCCTTCTAGTTTCTCTAGATACCTCTTCTTTTAGTTCTCCATTCAAAAATTTAGACTTTACATCTAGTTGGTGCATCATCCAATGTTTCTTAGTAGCTAAAGCGATTAACATTCTGATAGTGTTTAGTTTAGCTACAGGGGCGAAGGTTTCTTCATAGTCTATACCTTCTTTTTGTGAATACCCCTTTGCTACCAATCTAGCTTTTAATTTTTCTATGGTTCCATCTACATTAATCTTCGGTTTGTATAACCATTTACAACCTATGGTTTGTTTTCCTTTAGGAAGTTCAACCAATTCCCAAGTGTTATTTCTTATTATTGAATCATATTCCTGTTCCATGGCTGTTTTCCATTCACTACATTCATTTGCTTCTTCATCATACTAGTTATAAAAGCATTTTCCCTATATCTTGCAGGCATTTGAGCTTTCCTACCTAATCTCCTGAGTGGTGGGGTGGCTTCAAACCTTATTTGATCATCATTTTCTTTTTCTTCCTGTTGCTGCTGTTGTTGTTGTTCTTCCTCTGCCTTTGTCTGCTACTAACCCTGATTGTTCTCTCCTTCTTCTTCCACCAAGTACGGAATGTCCCATTCCTCATTGTGCTCATCAAATTCTTCATGATCCTATTCACGGAATTTGACATCTCTACTAACAAAAATCTTGTGAGTAGAGGGATTAAATAATCTGTAAGCTTTATACTGTGAACAATACCCTATAAAGGTACATCTGATGGCTTTTGAATCTAATTTTCTTCTATCTTCCTTTGGAATGTGGGCAAATGCTTTAGATCCAAATATTCTTAAGTTCTTTACTACAGGCTTAAATCCATATAATGCTTCATAAGGATTTTTAGACTCAAGACTCTTTGCGGGACTCCTATTTTTCAAATAATTTGTAGTATTCACTGCTTCAGCCCAAAAACCATTCAAAATATTCTTACCTTTCAACATACTTCTAGCACATTCCACCAGTGTTCTATTATTTCTTTCTGTTACTCCATTCTACTGTGGAGTATGGGGTAATATGAACTGCTACAAAATTCCATGATCTTTATAATACCTGATAAGCTCATCCTTCCTGTATTCTCCCCCTTCATTAGAATGGAGAATTTTCATCAGTTTCCCTGTTTGTCTTTCAATCATGTTTTTAAACTACTTAAAGTATTCGAATGTATGGCTCTTTTTACTTAGGAAATACACCCAAGAAAACTCCATATAGTCATTAATAAACAGTAGAAAATACAGTGCACCTCCTATTGATTTTGTCTACATGGGTCCACAAATGTCTGTGTGCGCTAATTCAAGTATATCCCTCTATTTCGTTTCTACTCGAACAAGGAATTCTTCTCTATGCATTTTTCCTAATGTACAAGCATCACAATCATTATGTACTTGCTTTAGCATAGGAAGATCTCTTACCATTTCCTTCTTTTGTAGTAACAGCAAATCATTGTAGTTGATGTGGCCAAACCTCTAATGTCATAGCTCTTCTATAGTCAGGCTCGCTGTTGTCAATGCTCAAAATGGTATAGGTCTTACATCCAACTTGTACAATCCTCCCGTTCGGATTCCTGAAGAAATTGTCTTCATGCCATCTAGCAGATCTTTAATATAACAATTAGATTTAAAGAATTCAACTTTCAGATCTTGATCTGTAATCATGGATACAGAAATCAAGTTCTTTGTTACACCAAGCACATACATAACATTATGAATTTGTTTGATATTACCATTAGGTAGAATGGCAGAAACTTTCCCACACCCTTTGATTTGATGACTTCTATCATCACCTAGGTAAATCTGTGCTCCTTCGTTGATTTCTTTAAAATCTTTGAACCAATGCTTGTTCCTTGTCATGTGTGTTGACGCTCCTGAATCTACATACCAGATGTTTGCATCAACATTCTCATCACGATCTGCCATGAATAATCTAAAATTCTACACATGATTTTCATTTGCGAGATGACCTGCATGTCGTTTCTGCTTATGTTTTTCTTCATGATATTTCTTATTCCTGCACTCTTTAGCTATATGACCCAATTTTCCTCAATAAAAACATTTAATTTCATAGTTGTTTCTATTCGAATGCATAGCTTGGGTCAGATTTGGTCTTTTCTGTGAGCTTCCTCTGTTTTGTTGTTGCGGATTTCCTTTTCCTTTGTGGAAGTTCTTTTTCGCTATCAATGCAACATCGACACTTTGAGGCTTCAGTGTCGATCTTCTTTCTTCTTCTTGTATCAGTATTCCTGTCAGCTCTTCAAACTTCGGGATTTTCTCTCTTGCATTTATCCCAGTGATGAACATTTGGTAGTCATCGGTCACACCATTCATGGTAATTGTTACTAGATCTGTATCATCAACTGTATGACCAATGTCTGCCAATTTGTTCTTCAGATCCTTGATCCTTGCTACAAATGAAGCAATTGTTTCATTCTCCTCCATCTTCAGGGATAGGATCTTACTCTTGAGGAACAGAAGACAATTTGAATTCCTGATCTCATACAAATCCTTCAGAATTCCCTAGATATCGTTAGCTGTCTTACATTCTCTAATGTGTGGTATGATGTAGTCTTTCACTGACATCTTCAACAGAATCCTTGCTTTACCTTCTCACTTCTCCCAATCTGGGATCAATGTTGATCCAGCCGTGGGCTTCGGCTCATCCCCATTCACAATTGTCCAAGCACTCTGCACGTCTAGCAGAGTCTGCATCTTGAATTTCCAATTTGCATAATTGGAACCATCAAGCTTGTTATGCTCATTCACGCATGCTTCAAACATATTGTTATTCATCTTGGCGATTTAGAAAAAAAAATCGACAGGTAAAAGAATATGTTAGATTTACCCCAGATATGTGATAAAGACAGATCACTGATCTTCAATGTTGTTTGATCTCGCAACACACCCACTGATCACCGTGGCTTCCTTCACAACCTCTAGGCAACCTTCTGTTGTCAATGTCTGCAGCCTTCTCCAAGATGCAGCCCTCTCTCGGAGCCTTTTTGTTGTTTACACGATTGTTGCAGATGTACATCAATTTTCTGAGATGTCATCGCAGGTGTACACTACTGTTTTGCGACGTCGTCACAGCTATATGCTTGATTTCCGAGACAGTTTGGTCATCGTCGCGTTTATTTCCCTGAACCTGCAACGATTTCGGTTTAGTCGCATCCTCCTCCTCTGATCATTTAGGTTCCTCGGCCCTAACGCTGTGATACCATGATAAAAATGGCAATGTTGTATTAAAAGAAATAAAACCCACTAGTCAGCTCTACGAAAGAGAGTCTGAACGAGGAGAGTCTGGCTCTACTGAACGCTCTACATTGTTCATGCACATTACACATTAAATAAAAAATATGGTTTTAGGGAAGTTAGAACAACATCCTAAGAAATAGAAACTAATTCCTATCCTGAGGTTACGTGAACCAACTCAACCTATTCTAGGATATTCTCCATTACCTTCAACAATTCTCATATCAGAATATTGATTTTCTGCCAAATTAAATAAAATTAAAAGAATCAATTCCTGCAACTTTTCCTTTGTTTGTGATTCCCTGTGATTGAATTGAATCTCTTTATATCATAAATGGATAAAAATATAGTGGATAATTTTGAGTTGCATTAATAAAATTCTATGTAGCCTTTGCAACTATGTGCATTCTATAATTCTTGCCTCATTTGGCACGTATGATGTGCAACATATAATAATGGCATCATCAGATTGAGAAAAGTCATGGCCTTCACCATAGCAATGATATTTTTGTCATCTCAATCGAACCTGTCAAATTTTGTTATGAAACAATTGGCACCAAAGGAAATTGCAATAGTTTATGGGTCATTTTATCACATAATAAATATGCTCATCTCTTCAATATTGGCATCCAAAATTTTCGATGCTCCCTGTTTTGGCCTTCGGAACTCTTCAAATTCTTGAGAATTTTCGTTGTGACCTCTTGGTCCAACGAAAAATCAATTCATGATATGTCAAAACCTCTCTCTTGACAATTCAGCAGTCGATCTGCACATCAAAGAATTAGCATGATGGTGTACCGACCTTAGTTGGTCTTAGCTCTCAACTTATATATTTCATACAACGAAATAAAATCCACATCCTCCAAGGAATTGTCGAAGGCCAAAAAACTCTATGAGGAGTCTTTCCCATTAGATTGAATCTATGTTCATCATTTTAATGCCAGCGAACTGAGTTGTTGATGATGCTAAACTTGAAGGAATAACACTATATCTCGACATGCCACAAGCCTAGACACGCCATTTCTACTTATAATTGATAAATAGTGGAAAAATGTTTTGTTTAGATGAATCTTTAATATGCCAGATCACCGATATAATTTCAAGGGAGATCGTAGTTGCATGTCATGAAAGTGTCACTAGTAATGTAGACAACCCTTGCACAACCAAGTCTGAGAAATTTTCTACTTCATGTGATTTCAACCCTGAATTCAACACAACTATTTTCAACGCAGAACTGCTCAAATCCCCATGCAGTTCTTCTTTACTTCACGAAGGTACGTAGCATGTGAGAACTCAAGACAATATATGTAGACATGTCCACATTCAAAGAAACAATGCAGGTTCATATGAAATATCTGCACACTCGTAGCTCCAACATATCTAAAAAAATTACCAATTTCGTTACTCTGATAATAATGTGGGGTGTGGGCCATGGACGTGCTGACCAAATTTCAGTATCGGAAGATGTTACACAAATTCCATGTGTTGGGCATAGTTGAAGTAGTGTCTCTACCGGCTAGCGAATTTCTGTAAACATATCAACAAGTCAACAAATGAGAGAATAAGAGACAAGCATGTTCTTTGCTAAATAACAGAATTCATAGATGCATGCAATTCATCTTTTAATTTCTTATTTTCCTCAACAACAAAAAAAATATTTTTGGAGGTTTTAAATTAGGCATGAAAACTCAATTCTGTAGAAATGTTAACCATTTCTTGTCAAGCCATTTGATTGGATCCATATTTAACTGTATTTCATCGTGTTATGTTTCGTAAATGATCTTTGTTGGACTAACTTTTTCATTTTTGACAGTCTTGTGCAATATTTCTCCAATATTGCTAACGAAATTTCGGATAAATCTTCCAACATTTTTCAATCAAATGATTACGATGACAATGTGTGCAACAACGTTGTGACTTTGTTTCACTAATATCTTCCTTACGATTTGGATATTGGCTTTTTTTTGTTGCTTTTCCTTTAAAAAATTCTTGTATAAAGACATTCTCTTCCAAAACTTTGAAACCTTATGATTATATAGGCCACAAAATGAACATGGAATCTTATGCCAAAATTTACTAATGACATTACCATGCTTCTTATAATCAAAAGAAACTTTCATATAATCAGGTCTATACCTTTGATGATCACCTTTGTCACAACTCTGATGAGGTGAACCTGATGAGACAGAAGTTCCTTTCTAAACATCATTTGCTTAAGCATTCTTGGAACTCTCTCTAGCCCATTCTTTTCCATATCAAATTCCATCATATTGAGGCCAATCTTCAACCATAATGGGTTCTATCATACCTTGGCATGGATTCCCAATCCTTTCCCTTTGTAAACTATTTTCAATAACAATTTTGACCCAATTCCTCGAGTGTGCTTCTCAAGGAACCAAAACAAACATCTTCTTTAGAGGAAATTGAATGTGTACAAGTGTTTCTTACCTCATTTATCTTAGCATTCTGACACTTTGCTAGGGCCTCTTCTAAAGCTTGTAATTGCAAATTCATCGCTTGAAGTATATCTTGAAGCTCTTTCTTCTCATCTTCCATTGATTTCAATTGTTTCAACAACCTATTCCTTTCTCTATCATCATCATACAACTCTTCTACCATTTTCTTCATGGTTAATCTTTTTTTAAACATCTTTGAATATTGATAAATATTTGTAAAGAAAGGATTATAAAAAGACTTATTTTCCAAAATCGACATTTCAAAACTTAAGAAATTACCTTCTTAAGTAGTTTCCTTCTTCTTGCTTGAATTAAACCTAACAAATGTACCCACTAAGCCAGACAATGAACTACTATGATACCAAGTGATTTGAAAACTTGAGAGCACTAAAAACTTATAAATAAGACCCTTTTAGTTGACCATACGGGTTTGTAAGATTGAGTTACAATTAATTCATAAACATATTCATTTCATCATAAACTTGTAACTTAAAATGCATGTAAAATAACTTTATCAAACCATGAATAAACAAAACATGCAAACACCAAGGTTGATAACTAAGTTCACACCCTCCACTGGGCTACGTTTCCGCATTCGCCTCCAACAACCGAATCACTTTTATTGTCTTTCTGAAATCAGGAAGATGTACAATGCTCTTTTACAAAAGGGTGGACAAACTTAGAATTGTCTTCTACACAAAGGAGTTCAAGACTTATACATATCAACAAATCCTCCGAAAGACTTCTTGAGCTCTCTAAGGAAAATGAAGCCCTCAAAGACTTCTCAAAAACTCTCACAAACTCTCTTATTCAAAACTCTCATACCATACAAAGTACATAGGAAGGTTTTATATAGCTTTAAATACCCCAAAACAAAGGAGTGAATATCTCATTAGATCCCCACTCCAAGGAGGAAATAACTCTCTAAATCCATTAAAAGATGCTCCATGAGATTTTTGAGAAGTAAATCTCTCAAATCCACCTATCAAAGACCTTATCCAAAACTCAAGGGATGAGAGAAAACCCCTTAAGCCTCTCAAATTCATCATGAATTTAGAAATTGACTTCAATTAGGAAATCCTCTCATCAATCAATTTCTATTTTACAAATAAAAAACAAAAAAAAATCAAATATGAGCACATTCTCATGAATTATTTAACCTTTAACATTCTATATGCTCATAACCTAGGCCTCACTAGGCTTGCCCTAGGTATGATTTTCTTTGGAACCCGGTCACAAGATTCTCCTGGATCATATGAAGTATCTCATGTCATCTTAATCGTGTGGCAAAGAATTCGTATGTAATAAATTGTCTAGTAAAAATATTTATAATGTCTAGTATATTAAGAAATAAAAATTTAGTTACACAAAGGCTAAAGTGTGAGTGAAATTTTTTTCATATATATATATATATGATTTTATATTTTTAAATTGTGAAGACAAAAGAGAAAATTTTATTTATTGTAGTGTTGGCTTAAATTTTATCTTTTATATTTCATCATGATTGAAAATTGAATTTTGAAAATATTTAATATAGGTAAGCTTTATTGAGGTAAAAGACTGAACCAAGTCCATTCAATAACAAAAATCATCAAGGAAAAAATATGAAGAAAATAAAAAATGAAAAAAACAGTGTAATATGCAATGATGATACTTTTGTTCTTTAAATAAGCTTAAAACCTAATGGCAATTTTTTTTTGGTAAAAAAAAAAAAGTATTAATTATGGAATAATACATAAATTTCGATTTTTTTTTATAATTAATTTAGTAGGGCACGTGGTATTTAGAGGTTTTTACTTTATTTTTAATATTTTTAGACAGTTTTTAATTCTGAAAATTTGATTGTAGACCATATAAAATTAGCCATCCGCCAATAAGAAATTCGAATTCATATTTTAAAAATTCAAAAAATAATTTTCAATTTGAAAAAAAAAAAAAAAAAACTTTAATAAACTTTGGGAATAGTTTCTAAAAATTCGCAAATTCATTAAGAGCCAAGGCATTTTGACCCAAACTGATCACAATATATTTTGCCTTCAGTAGGTATAATAAAACCAATTATAAAAATAAAATAAAAAATAAACAAAAAAAAAATAGAAATTTATTCAAAAAAAATAAAATTAAAACAAATATTAAATAACAAAAAAATATAAAAATATAAAAACAAACTTTATTATAAAAACTAAAAAAAATAAAAAATAAAAAATAGAAAAAATATTAAAAAACAAAAACATTAAAGTGGCGTCGCTCTAACCGGTGTGTCGAAAACCCTTTGTCGCCAGGCAGGGCGACCACTCAATCCCTGCCCCCAATTTTTTATTTTATTTTATTTTTAATATTTTTTATTTTAAAGAATACATATATATAATGTTGGTTTTAGTATATATATATATATATATATATATATATATATATATATATATATATATATATATATATATATATATATATATATATATATTATTTTTATTTATTTTGTTATCTATATTTTTTTATTTTAAAGTATACATATATAAAGTTGGTTTTAGTCGTTTTTTATTATTTTTAAAATTATTTGAGTTTTTAATTTTTTAATTTGTTGTTGTCATAATATTTCGGATGTGGATTGTGTAGAAAATTTCCATGTTTGGCATTTCAAGTAGACACTTTACCCATCATCAAGGACCCAAAAGCAAACATATGGTAAGTGTGAGCGTTGATCAAACTTACAAGTAATGAGCATCAACGGTCAAAAGAAAATAATTTAAAATCAAAGAGAGGTAAAAATATGATAGAGGAAGAAGTCAATATAATAATAATAGAATAAGATATCAGTTAGTAATTTAACTTATTATTATTATTATTTTTATTATTTTGGTCAAACCTTGGACTGATAATATATCTTATAATTAATATATAATACTAGCAATTGCACTAGATGTTGCAAAGGAAATGTCCTAAGGCATAAATTTGAGAAGAATCTTGACATATAAAAGTTCATTAAAGATAAAAATTAGTAAATAAAATGTCATTCAAACCAAGAAGATAAAGAGAAATAACTTACATTATGCCAAATTGACATATTTATAATCATTCCAACATAGATTGTCTCTTAATCTACAAAGATGGTCTTTCAAGTTCCAATAGCAAATATTTGATAGATTTTGAAAAAATACAGTGAGTGGATGCCATCAGATAAGTTAAACAAAATAATATTAATTCATGACATCATAATGTATTAGATGAAAATGAGCTAGACATCATCATGTATTAGATGAAAATGAGCCAGACATCAACTCCCAATTATTCATGACTTTTGGTGTAAATTGTGCAACTTTGGTGGGAAACTCCAATATCTCCAATGTTTCCTCTCAGAACATCATCTATGAAATTACACAAAAAGAATTTCAATTATAAAATAACGTAGAATTTTTATTTTAACATAGAGTTAGTTTTATTTATTTTATTTTATTATTGGATAACATCTTATTCAAGGACCAACATTCATTCATTTTGAATTTATGACAATACTGCCATTTTTTATGTCAAAATTGTCTCTTTCTGACAAATAGTCTCCTTTTTTTTTACAATTTTGTAAATTCTTTTATGCTAACAGGGAGTATTGTCATCTATGTAACATTCACAACCCTTCGATTTTAAACATGATTTTGATCCAACTTCATGAAAACATTACTAATGTGATTGGTACATGTTTTAGTAAGTCATTGGAATTGTGTGATTCCTGTGAACCCTGGAACATCTGGACTCCTATCAACCTCGGGATCTACGACTTACCAATGCCTATAACAAGCATCCACTCCTTTTAATGTTCTTCATAAACGTGCAATCCACTGCTAGCAGCTCCCATATTCTTTCCACAAATTGACCGAGGAAAAAAATGAAATGAGGAAGCAATTGAATCACCTCGGGTAGTGTACTGGAGAAGAAGGATGTTCAATCGAATGCATGCCCTATAGAGACTTTACTTGGGGAATTTTATCAAGACCAATACTTCCAATTAGTCTATTGGATGTGGACTAGTATAAATTGACTACAACTAATTGAAATTGATTCAAAATGAAATCTTGTAGGGAATTTTGATCCAGGTCATCACTCCCTGGAGTAGAAAAACACTGATTAGTATTCCTATACAATCCAATGATGTAGCTCAGTAGTAAAGTAGCATGTCCAATTATGTGAAATGGGTTGGTAACACTAATAAAGTGCTTGTACAATGTTTCTTTCTCTATATATTCTCTCTACCTAAGGCTAGAATCTCCCATCATCTACTCCTGGGGTGAGTGTAAGTGGCTACTTATAGTAATGTAATCCATGTTGTGAGTTCCTCCTAGGAATGTAAGAAGCCATTTATGAGATTCAATGAAATCTAGCTCTTGTGGATTCTTCTTCAAATGTGTAGAGAAAAAAGTGTAGTTCCGGAAGTGTAAGAGTTGAAGAATAACCATACCCAACCTCTTCCTTTCATAGTTATGTCAAAGTATGCACTATGGGCCACATGGCAGACACATAAAGTGGAACTGATTTGCAAAATTGTAGGTGCACTTGGTATGCCTAGAGTTTGAATTAATTATAGGCTTGGTTTAGAGAATTAGTGGCTTTGTTTTGTTATTTTAGGGATAGTCATAGAACTCATGTTTTCTATATTTCTAAATTAATTCAGGAATTACGAGTAGTGAATAATTCCCCCTAGAAATGCATGTTAATGACCAAAAGTGGGAATAATGAATTCTGAGAAATTGAGTTCATAGTGATATGCTTTGTTCATTTATGAGTGCCTAAATTCCTCTTAGCGTCCAATTTTCTGATAATGTATTTTAGGATTTCAATGCAATAAGCTTCTACTGGAACAATAAATTGTGTATTTGCAAATTTTGGAGAGGCTCCAGTGGAAAAATATAGTTGCCTCTTAAATTTTGTGTTTTTGTTGATTTATGTGTTTTATTGATTCCTGTGCAGTCTTGATCATTCTTTTGGCATATAAGAGAGCTGATTTTATAAGATAACATTGCCAAACATAGGGTGGGGCAGAACAACCTTGTCACTTATCACCTTTGCAGATATATATAGATGATTAAGGAATGTTGCCTAATAGAAAGTAAAGTCAGAGCAACTCAGTATCACAAACCTGGATGCAAACAAAAAAATGATGCTCAAAAATGTCCGGAGGAACCTGAACTCTCAGAAATGATGTCAAAGATGACCTTTATGGACAAAGTAAAAGAGAACAAGAAGATGACTAATAAAAATAAAAAAACCTGGAAGTAGTCTAACGAGTATGGCAATGATTGTCTATTGGCTTTTGACAATGATTGATAATTAGGACCATCTGTCAATGATCGAAAATTGGGTCTGACTCGTACTTCTTATTATGTGAATCTGCTATGTGTGGTGCTTTATGTGAGGTGTTGTATGAACTGTGGTTCCGTCGGGGTAAGTGTTGTGTAACTATGGTTTTGTACGTACAACCCTGTAGGGTCCATCTCATTCGGGTAAGTATTGAAACCAGGGGTCCATCTCTATTGTTTGATGTTTAAAATGAAAAGTCAACAAGCATAAAGCAAGAGAGAACCAAGTAGGCATGAATGTGTAGTTAACATCCCTAGGTATTTAGCGTAAGTGAGAGAGATTGAGAAATTTAGAAAAATGGATTAACAAATTTTATTCATCCATATTCAAAATCAAAATCTATATTTCTAGTCATGTGATCACTACATCCACTCTCTAAAAAACATACATCATTTAAGGTTTTGTGCACAACAAGAAAGGTAAGGAACAAAAATTATTCATATTTTTTGAGATATTTGAGTAATTGGCATTTTGTTTTTCTAGATTAGTCAGCCTCTTGCTACATTTTTTGGCATAATGTCCTAGATTATTGCAATAATAACATCTAATCTTATATTTATCATACCTCTTTGAGTCTGTCATTTCTCCTCCTTCATTTTTCTAATTTTTCCTCATTGTCTTTTTGGTTCCTACCTCTTTTTCCTTGCCTCTTGATATTCCTCTACCTCTAGAAAGAGAAACTTGAGTCTTGAATGCATTTTGAAGAGACCCCATCAATTCATCTACAAAGTGTTGACTCATAACTTTTGCTTCTTTTATCACCCCAACTACCAAATGAAACTTTTCAGAAATGGTCTTGAGAAACTTTTTGACCACCTTATGATCTAACACATATTCATTGTACATCTTCAACTAATTTACCATGTTTGTTACTCAAGTCATATACTAATCTATCAACTCCAATTCCTCCACTACTATACTTTCAAAATCTCCTCTCAAGGCTTGTAGTTTCACTATTTTTACTTTGGTGGCACCCTTACAATATCCTAAGTAGTTTTAGAGAACTTCTCAAGAGAAGTCTTTGGGAAGATGGTTTCATCCAATGCATTTTGAATAAGATACAATGCATTGACATTCATCATTATATGCTCTTTGAGAATTCATTAAGGCCTATTAGGTTGCTTCATTTGTCCATTCTTAATATCAACAAAGTAATCATTTTTATTGATCAAATTTCATATTTTTTTCCCTCCAAAAGAAGGAATTGGGGAAAAGCATTGGCTACATGAAGTCATTTCTACATGATGGCTATAACTTCATAAAAAAAAATTGCAGACTTGTGCTAGAAAAAATAAATATGCATACTTCGGCCCAATAAAAATAAAAATAATTTATCTTATCCAAATAAATGGATGACATCTACAATTAATATATAATATTTATCTACTTCAAATAAATAGATTCCATTACAAATATTAAATATTTTTTCCTACTCTAAATAAATGTATGGACTTTGTGCATTCATCCAAACAATTTCTTTTGCTTTGATGGATTTACTCACACGATTGATTACCTTAATGTTGTCTGATTCACTCACATAGACAAGTCACAGTCTCACTCACAATTCATGCCTTTCTTGTGCAGAGGTTAATCTCTTGAATCCAGATCTGGTGGCTACTCTGCCTTCACCAACACCAATTGAAACTTCAAACAGATAGATGCTCCATGTTCAATGATAATTTGCAAAGATGATAGACTACCTTTTTTGATCCTATGAACTCTTTGTTCAAATTCGACACTCATACTCATATGTTAAACAAAGATAAAGGAATCACATATTGTTGCTACGACCACACATATATGCGTATCTATGAAAAAGTTTCTGAAACTAATTCTTATCCTCACTTGGCATAAATTTCTCTATTATACTCATGAAAATATAGGTTACAACAATGTAATTGTCTATTACCTAACTATATGAAACCGAAGGTTGTAACTGAATAACTAGTTTACTGTCATTGTAATTACATTATTCTAACATCATCATAGACATACATGTTAAGATGTTCACATGGCCAGGTTCCAACCTACATGGGAGAGATCTCATTATCAACGAACCACTCTAATATATGATACCCATCTAAGGACATCCCTTACCTCTCCTACAAGATGTCCTTGCATTCCTTCATGGACACACTTTGAAATTGTGAGGGAGAGGTTGTACATCTTACACGTGGAGTGAGTGGAATAGGAATCACATGCTCTACCAGGAGAGGATATGAATATGGATAAAGGACCCCCTCTTAATGTCATAAATTGAAGTCATGGTTTCAACTACCATGTAATCTTTAGACACTTACATTTTCCCTTTTTCCCATTGCTAAATGATGCATAAGTTAGGGAATTAGCCATTTGGATTAGTGAGTTAAACATTCAATTTGTTTTCATTGGCCAAAATCTCTTCCTAGAATAAATACTTGATTTGCAAGTTGATCCACCTCTAAGCTATGTTTTAAGATATCAATAGTCTTAGAGTGTTCAAACTCAAGTACCATTCCTTTGATCCTTTGGAGAAAAATCTTTAACCTCATATCCACATGGAAAGCGATATAAGACAAATGAGAAATAAAAGTGGAGTCGTCTCCAACTATAATTATTGTGTGATTGTGTGAGAATTGAGAAATAAAGCTAGGAGAAGAGCTTGATATAGTCTATATGCTTCTACTTCAAGCTAGTTTGAGGCTCCAAGAATACAAAACTGTTGAAAATAATACTGAGAGGGGGGGTGAATCAGTATTATCAAGCAATTTAATAAATCTTCCTTATTTGATCTTTGAATTATTTTTTCATGTCAGTACCATAAAATAATGAGCATGAAAAACAGATAATCACACCAAAGAACACAAGATGTAAGGTGGAAACCCAATGTGGGTGAAAACCACCTGCTGCAATATGTCTCTATCTTCTTTCAATTTAGAAACTTCTTTTACAAAGATTTTGTACTGGTGCAGTCCTTTACCAGTACGCAGGCTGCAACCTGCAGAGAGCTACAACTCTCTCTCTTTCTCGTTTTCCAGTCTACTCCTGGAAGGGAGCTACAACCCCCTACTTCTTTTCATAAAGCATCAGATGATCAACAAGTACATAACATATATAGATCACTACAGATATCAGATCAGCAATAACAGAAACAACCCAGAACACCTTATCAACAGAGAAATTCAATCAAC
Organism: Pinus tabuliformis; assembly: GCA_031772625.1. Lineage (NCBI taxonomy): Eukaryota > Viridiplantae > Streptophyta > Pinopsida > Pinales > Pinaceae > Pinus > Pinus tabuliformis. Next base: position 378,112,706 of record CM062820.1, on the reverse strand, counting down.
AGAACATCTTAAAACAAAGACGCAGTTTTTCTTTCTGTGGCCTGCGACCAGACGCCGTTAACTTTCTGCTACTCTGCGTCCACACGCAGATATCCTTCTGCTCCGCTGCGTGCCCACGCACTGTTCCTGTGACTGCTCTGCGTTCTGTTGCTTCAGGGACGCACCCAAAGATACTATCGCGCCGCGTCTTTCGCTACAGAGACGCACCTGAAAACATTATCGCGCCGCGTCCTTCTGCTTCAGAGACGCACCTGAACCTTGATCGCCCTGCGTCCCCACGCAGGTCTCTCTCTACTGTACTGCGTCTCGGCGCACTTACCCTTTACAGTATCAGCGTCCCGGCGCACTTGCCCTTTACAGTATCAGCGTCCCGGCGCACTTTCCCTTCACTGAACCTGCGACCCTTCAGATGTAAATGATATGAAGACTTCAGAACAGACCCAAACAGTCAGATCTACAGATCTGATCATGCGCCATAGAGATCACAGTCCATTAGAAGATTCGCCCTCTTAGATCTGGACTAGATCTCACCAAATAAGATATTCAACCCAAGACTCTTGCACAATCCAAATGAACACCTTTGCTTTATATAGGCAAGCTCCTCCCCAAAACATGGAACAATACCACGAGCCGACACCATAGAAACACAAAACCGTCGGCTAGATACCACACAAGAAACCCCCACGTGCTTGTCTCTGCCTTGAAATGTGTGCACTGGGTAGACGCACCCCCTGAACGGCTGGCCGGCGTCCCTGGACGCGGGTTCTGCATGGTATACCTGCGGGGACGCACTTTCTGAACCGATTGCCTGCGTCCTTCTTAATTTTCAACAAACTGAGAGCCTTACCACTGGAGTTGCCATCAAGTACAACATCTGTAACATACAGTTATACCAGAAAACATAATGCCAACAATCTCCCCCTTTGGACTTGATGGCAACCTCACAAACTTCAGCTTCATTCTCCCCCTTTGACATCAAGGGCAAAGGGTATGCTCCCCCTAAGCTCATGCTCCCCCTGAATATGAACCAGATCTACAGCAACGCACCACCATGAAAGAGATAGAGACATATTGCAGCTATTTCCAAGTTCTCCTTCTCCATAATGCCAACAATGCATTATGTGCTCCCCCTGAGCCTGTACCACCGATAAGAAGAGGTTCAACAAGATGATGCATCAACAACCCCCAGCTTTTGCCTGAGGTATTCAAACGTGTCCCTGGGCAATGGTTTGGTAAGAATATCAGCAACTTGTTCCTTGGAAGGAACATACTCCAACTTGACTTTCTGTTCAAGCACTTGTTCCCGGAGAAAATGGTACTTGATTGGTATGTGTTTGGTTTTTGAATGCATAACCGGATTCTTTGAGATGCTGAATGCACTTGTGTTATCACATAAGATGGGGATAGGTGGTGTACAAGTGATTTGAAAATCCTGCAAAGTCTGCATCATCCAAAGGAGTTGAGTGCAACAAGATGCAGCAGCAACATATTCCGCTTCAGCTGTAGACAAGGCAATCGAACTCTGTTTCTTGCTGAACCAAGATACCAGTCTGGAACCCATAAAGAACGCACCACCACTTGTGCTTTTCCTGTCATCCACGCTTCCGGCCCAATCTGCATCTGTATAAGCATGAAGAGTAAGATCTGTATCTCTAGGATACCATAAGCCATAATTTTGAGTCCCTTGAAGATATTTGAAAATTCTCTTTACTGCCTGAAGATGAGTCTCCTTCGGATTTGCCTGAAATCTTCCAACTATTCCAACTGCATGCATGATGTCCAGTCGGGTACCTGTCAAATATAGTAAACTTCCAATCATAGATCTGTAGGTTGGTTGATGTACTGCTGCAGATTCATCATTTGCACTGAGACTACATCCTGTGACCATGGGTGTACATACTGGTTTTGCATCTTCCATGCCATATTTCTTCAAAATCTGCTTGAGATACTTGGTTTGAGATAAAAAGATTCCTCCTTCCTTTTGTTGGATTTGCAAACCAAGGAAATATGTCAGTTCTCCTAGCAAGGACATTTCAAATTCTTTCTGCATGACCGAGGCAAAGCTTTGACTCATAGCTTCTTCATTGCTGCCAAAAATAATGTCATCTACATACACAACAAGTATTAGTAATTTGTCATTTTCAATTTTTATATACAGATTGCTATCTGCTGAACCTTTTGAGAAGCCTTGTTGATGAAGATATTTGTCCAACCGGTAGTACCAAGCCCTTGGAGCTTGTTTGAGACAATAGAGAGCCTTTTTTCAATCGGCATACAAGAATTGGATCATTTCCAAGAATGAACCCATCTGGCTGTTCAATGCACACTTCTTCTTCTAAGTCTCCATTCAGAAAGGTTGATTTCACGTCCATTTGAAATACTTTGAAGTTTTGAAAACTTGAGAGAGCAAGGAACATTCGGATGGCCTCAAGTCTTGCAACAGGAGCAAAAGTTTCTTCAAAGTCTATTCCTTCTTGCTGCGCATACCCTTTACAAACAAGTCTGGCTTTGTTTCTAATTACTTCTCCATTTTCATTCAATTTATTTTTGAAGACCTATTTTGTTCCGATAACATTCTTATCCTTTGGTCTAGGAACCAGCTCCCAAGTGTTGTTCTTTTCGATTTGCTCAAGTTCTTCATCCATTGCTTTCACCCAACATTCATCTTTGCATGCTTCTTTCACATTTTGTGGTTCAGTAGAGGAGAGTAATGCCAAATAGCTTGAGGCTTCTGCAACTATTCTTCTTGTTTGTACACCTGCTTCTTTCTGCCCCACAATCTGAGATTCTGGATGATTCTTCTGAACATATCTGGATGGAGTTTTCTCTTCTATTCTTGTTTGCTCTTCTGGTTCTTCTTGAGGTTCTCCTTGGGGTTCTTCTTCTTCATCATTCTGTCTTTGAGGGTAGCCTTCATCTTCTTCTATATCTTCATGATGTACTTGCCTAGGAATATATCCCTTCTCATCAACCACTACATCAATGCTGTCAACAATTCTGCCAAGTCTTTTATTGTAGCATTTGTATGCTTTGCTATGTGGAGAATAGCCAAGAAGAATGCCTTCATCTGCTCTAGGTTCAAGTTTGCCAAGCTGCTCATCAGTATTCTTGATATAGCATTTGCTCCCAAAGATTTTGAAGTGCTTTACCGAAGGAGTTTTACCACTCCAGAGCTCATGAGGAGTTTGAGTGCTGTTCACCCGGACATTTGTCTTGTTGAGAATAATAACCGCAGCATGTGCAGCTTCACCCCAGAAAGTTGCGGGAGTTCCTGATTCATCAAGCATAGCACGAGCCATTTGTTGGATTGTTCTGTTCATTCTTTCAACAACTCCATTTTGCTGAGGAGTTCTAGCTGTAGAGAATTCTCTCCTTATCCCATGTTCATCACAGAAATCGAAAAATTCATTTGAAGTAAATTCCCCACCTCTGTCGGATCTGAGGCACTTAATTTTGTGACCTGATTCATTTTCAACCAAGGCTTTGAAGGTCTTGAATTTTTCGAATGCTTCATCTTTGTGCTTCATAAGTCCTAACCAGACAAACCTGGAGAAATCGTCAATAAATAATATCAAGTATTCCTCTCCTCTAGGTGTTCTTTTCCTGAATGGGCCACATGTATCTGTATGTACTAGCTCAAGAGGCATGCTAGCTGATCCCTCTTTCTCTGGAAAGTTAGTCCTGGTTTGTTTTCCAAACTGACATGATCTGCATATGGTGTTGTCAGGAATTTTGATATCTGGAAGATCGCGAACTGCCTGATATTTGCATGCTTTCCTTATTTGTGAGAAGCTTAGATGTCCCAACCTTCGATGCCATAACCAGTGCTCTTCATCCTTGCTAAGATAGCATTGTTGTTCTCCTTCTTCAAATATGTACAGATTATTTGGAGTTCTTTTGCCTTTGAGTATTGTTTTACCTATATCAAGATCACGAACAAGACATCCATTCGATCTGAAAATAACCTCGGTTTTTTGATCACACATCTGGCTGACACTTAGAAGATTATGCTTCAATCCATCAACATACAAAACATTTCCAGCCTTGACCTTTTCTTTCAAAGGAGCAATACCTTTTCCTTTTATAGTTGCAGGAGTATCATTTCCAAAAGAAACTTTCTTTCCCTTTTCTAAAGTAGAATAAGATTCAAGTTTTTCTTTATCACCTGTCATATGTTTCGAACATCCACTGTTAATGTACCATAGATTTTCCTGTCCTTCTGCATAAAATGCTATCCCACATCTTTCTGTTTGAGGTTCCTTTATTCTCCATGTTTTGGTGCTTGTGGCTTGTTCCTTTTTCTCCTGAAACCTGCTCCTGCATTCAGAGTCTTCATGACCAAAATTATTGCAGATAGAACATTCAACTTCATTTTCAAGAACCGAAAAGTTGTTATAGGTCCTTTTTGTAATCCCTGTCATACTTCTTTGTTTTTGAGCTTCCCTAGTCATGATTGTTTTATATGCAACACATTGAGCTGCTTTGTGACCAAAGTTATGGCATGAAAAGCATTGTCCATTGAAGAAGCTTCTGCGGTTATTGAATCTACCAGCGAACTGATTGTAATTTCTATTTTCATCTATTCTTGAACCAAACTGAGAAGATTTTACCTGTGGCTGGTTTTAGCTTTTGTTCACCCTTAAGATGGATTGTCCCTGATAGTTTCTGTTTGTAATTCGTCCCTGCTTTACCTGATTATCTTCATTGTTCTTCTGCTCATTTCGTCTTGCTGCATCAAGATAACTTTTTGAGGTGGATGCTTGAGAGGTTTCTCCATTATAGCCCAAACCTGTCTTGTTTAGAGGAGACCGCTACACATTGATAATCTCATCCAAAGTTTCAGATCCTTTGACAAACTTAAGATTAATAGCTTTTGTTTTCTCAATTTCTTTTCTGAGACCAACAATTTCACCTTCTAGTTTTTCAAGATGTTTTTCCTTTTCATCAATTTGAAATTGCAAAGTATCAATGATCACATTCTTTTCTTCTATGCATCTCTTGAGTCTAGTAATTTCATCATAGAGATTATCCACATCTACAGCATCCTCATAATCATCATCTTCAAATGCCATTAACAGCTTATATTTATTACCTTGTTCATCTTCATCACTGTTTGATAAGCCATCACTATCTTCATGGGTATAGTAGCTTTTTTTATTTGCACTTTGTTTCTTGTTCCATTTAGCAGGTTCTTTTCCTTTATCCTTATAAGGACATTTTGCAGCATAATGACCTACTCTTCCACAAGCAAAGCATTTGAAAGGTAGCTTACCTCTGAACCTTCCAGAACCCCTTTGAAGATTTCTGACAAAATTTGATTCTTCTTCCTCTTCTTCTGGAACATGGCTTGCTTCATAGTAATCTTCTTTGCCTGATGCCTTAAAAGCAGCTTCCCTTCTGTCTGATGGACCTCCCTTTCTCATTTCATAAGCAGTTAGAATTCCATGTAGCTGAGACATAGTGAGAACACGAAGATTTTCCTTTTCTTCTATTGCAGATACTTTAGATTCAAACTTGGGGGATAATGATCTTAGAATCTTTTGAACTACTATAGTCTCTTTTATTTCTTCACCCAAATTTTTCATACAATTAACAATCTCATCTACCCGAAGAAAATAAATAGCCACACTTTCATCATTATACATCTTGAGAGTCTCATATTGAATCCTGAGAGTTTGAAGTTTAGCTTGTTTTACCTGTTCATCTCCTTCATAGCTAGTGATCATTTTGTCCCATATCTCTTTTGCTGATTTGAAGTGCATGACCTTCATGAATTCTGTTTGGGATATACTTCCTAATAGAGTACTGACTGCTTTTGCATTTGTTTCATACTGCTTTTTCTCAGCTGGATCTGTACGAGTAGCTGAAGGAAAAGCATAGCCTGTTTCTACAATGTTCCAAACTTCTGTACCAAGAGATTGAAGATATGCAGTAACTCTTACCTTCCAATAATTGAAATTTGTCCCATCAAAAATAGGTGGCCTGATTGATGCTTCTTTCTCGTAGTTGCTCATGATGAACGATCTACCTTCAAGCGATCAAGCTTCTCTGAAGGACCTGCTCTGATACCAATTGTTGAAAATAATACTGAGAGGGGGGGTGAATCAGTATTATCAAGCAATTTAATAAATCTTCCTTATTTGATCTTTGAATTATTTTTGCATGTCAGTACCATAAAATAATGAGCATGAAAAACAGATAATCACACCAAAGAACACAAGATGTAAGGTGGAAACCCAATGTGGGTGAAAACCACCTGCTGCAATATGTCTCTATCTTCTTTCAATTTAGAAACTTCTTTTACAAAGATTTTGTACTGGTGCAGTCCTTTACCAGTACGCAGGCTGCAACCTGCAGAGAGCTACAACTCTCTCTCTTTCTCGTTTTCCAGTCTACTCCTGGAAGGGAGCTACAACCCCCTACTTCTTTTCATAAAGCATCAGATGATCAACAAGTACATAACAGATATAGACCACTACAGATATCAGATCAGCAATAACAGAAACAACCCAGAACACCTTATCAACAGAGAAATTCAATCAACAGAACATCTTAAAACAAAGACGCAGTTTTTCTTTCTGTGGCCTGCGACCAGACGCCGTTAACTTTCTGCTACTCTGCGTCCACACGCAGATATCCTTCTGCTCCGCTGCGTGCCCACGCACTGTTCCTGTGACTGCTCTGCGTTCTGTTGCTTCAGGGACGCACCCAAAGATACTATCGCGCCGCGTCTTTCGCTACAGAGACGCACCTGAAAACATTATCGCGCCGCGTCCTTCTGCTTCAGAGACGCACCTGAACCTTGATCGCCCTGCGTCCCCACGCAGGTCTCTCTCTACTGTACTGCGTCTCGGCGCACTTACCCTTTACAGTATCAGCGTCCCGGCGCACTTGCCCTTTACAGTATCAGCGTCCCGGCGCACTTTCCCTTCACTGAACCTGCGACCCTTCAGATGTAAATGATATGAAGACTTCAGAACAGACCCAAACAGTCAGATCTACAGATCTGATCATGCGCCATAGAGATCACAGTCCATTAGAAGATTCGCCCTCTTAGATCTGGACTAGATCTCACCAAATAAGATATTCAACCCAAGACTCTTGCACAATCCAAATGAACACCTTTGCTTTATATAGGCAAGCTCCTCCCCAAAACATGGAACAATACCACGAGCCGACACCATAGAAACACAAAACCGTCGGCTAGATACCACACAAGAAACCCCCACGTGCTTGTCTCTGCCTTGAAATGTGTGCACTGGGTAGACGCACCCCCTGAACGGCTGGCCGGCGTCCCTGGACGCGGGTTCTGCATGGTATACCTGCGGGGACGCACTTTCTGAACCGATTGCCTGCGTCCTTCTTAATTTTCAACAAACTGAGAGCCTTACCACTGGAGTTGCCATCAAGTACAACATCTGTAACATACAGTTATACCAGAAAACATAATGCCAACAAAAACTTCGTGAATTCCTCCAACATAATCAATAACCCACCCCACTCATGTCGCCCTTAAATTGGATTTCAAAGCTCCATCAAAGAGGAGAAATGGATGATGCTAACAAAAAAGGCTATGAGAGAATTCCTCCTATGATATTTTTAGCTATTAATCTATATTGAATTGGCCATAGCCATGGTCCACGATAGGGAGGCATTCACTGCAATTTTGGAGATGTCATCAGTCTTCATTGAAAAATTTTGCAAGGCATGACCTCCAACCTTTAGAGATCAGGAGATCAGTACATTGAAAACATCAATGTACATTAGTGACATAGGAGATCAACTAAAATTGTAAAAGATCCAGATCCTAAGTAACTAACAAAATATTCCTTTTAGAAGTTAATATTCAACACTTGTATATACACAAATGAAAATATAGTTGTATATATACAACACTTTCTTATTTTCCTAATTTTTTCTTCACTCTTATATTTTTTTTGGTTATTGGCAGGAATCAAGGAAGAGTGAATGTTAATTGGGCTTCCTAATTCAACAGTTTGAAAGGGTAGAGAGGAAGGGTAACAATTTCACATCTTCAAATATTAATTGATTTTTTTTATCAAATTGGATGACAAGTATGGTCATTTTGGGTTAATTAATGAAAACACAGAAAAAAAAAAAAGTAAAAATATTAGCCATTTTTTTCACCAAGCTAATGTCCAAAACCTACTTTGCATGGGTTTAGGGTTTTAATGTGAACAAAAAATGGGAATATACTCACATGTGACACAACGGGAATGTACTCACATGTGACACTCCACTCTGCTCTCGTGGTTGCAAAAGGGGAATTGAAGATTGTCCTGAGATTTTCATGCTTTTTCTTTGTCATTGGCTTCTTAGATGACTTCCTCTTTCCCATATTTATCCTTAAAAACCTCCAAATTACACAGTAATCCTCTTGCTTTAGAACCTATCAGAACCAAGAAATTAATGTTAAAGATTTACTAGAAAATAACACAAAGGGAAACTAAAGACTGTACTAAGATTTTCTTGCTATTTCTTCACCATTGGCTTCCTCAATGACTTCCTCTTTCCCATATTTATTGTAAAAAACCTCCAAATTACACAATAACCATCCTACTTTAGAACCTATTGGAACCAAGAAATTAATGATATATATTACTAGAAAACAACACCTGGAAGGGGTTTAACAAAAATACCAATGCATTACCTATGGATGAACTCCCCGAGATAGTAGAACTGCAAATGAAAAAAACCTAATTGAAATGTCGATAAAATAGCATAATCCTCAAGCCTTGGAACCTTACGGAAATGGAAAATTAATGGAAAAGATAACCAAAGACCAACACGAATGAGACTTAAAAAAAACATTGTTGCAAAGGTACCTATAATATGTTTATGAGTTATATCAAGTTGAACGGTTGCACAAATCAAGATTCACTTGATAGTTAAACAATGGGATTTAACGGTGGAAGAATTCTCAATCATCTAACAATGGATCTAATGGTGTAGAGAAGTGCAAAGTGGCAGCTGGGGGAATTCTTCTCAAAGAGGAATGCTTTACGATGTAATTATTTTAACATAGAATTAATATTAAATAATATAAATAATGAATAATGTTAATGTTTATGGGTTATATTTTATATAGAAATAATATTAATATTTATAAATGGTTAATAATTATGATATTTATAAATTTATAAATTTTAAATATAATTAATAAGAAGAATGTTAGGTCCCTATACTACTAGAGTAGCCTTCTGAGTCCTTTTTCCAACCCCCAATTCAGATCGAGATTGGATTCTCTAAGAAAGAGTTATGCATAATCTCCCACAATGACCTTATTAAAGACAGGTTCAGTGGAGTGAACTTGTACGAAGTTCCACGTGTCATTGTTTCCATGTTCAGCACTGAAAACGATACCAAAAATCTACATATGGAAAGAAAAGGAAATTGAAATAAGGAGGTTGCACTAATAACACTAAGGGACTAAACTAGTAGTATAGGGACCTAACAATTTTTTTAAATTATTATTATTAAATAGTTAGAAGTTTAAGATTTTATTATTTAAAAAAAAAACAAATCTTAAAATATAATATGTATGATTCAAAATTTATAATATTATATTTAATTATTAAACCTATGATTATTAATTATTATTGTTTGCTTTATAATTTTAATAAAATTTATGTATGAATATATACATATTAGTAAAATTGTTATTAAATTATTTAAAAGGCTAAAAGGCAGGGAAGAAGGTTTATTTTATAAAGGAGATATGTTGCGATAAAGATAAAGATAAAGTTATTCATTAAACTATTTATTATGAAAATAATTGTAAGATATTCTAGATATTATTTTATTACTGAATATCACTGTTAACTCACATTTCTGAAGTGATCATTCTTATCTTGTCATTTCCTTCGAAATAATTTGCGTGCTCTGCTAGAAAATTAGATGTTGTTGCTCCAAGAGTGAATTATAATGTTGAGGTTAATTGATAATTTATTCATATGACAAATTTTCCCTTTTATAACTAAAATATATCAACTTGCACATCATTTTGAGGCCAAATCTTTATTCTTTACCATTTGTATCTAAAATCGTAATTAAATGCTTATATGAAGGAGACTATTGAAGTAAAGCCCATCGAAGTAGGGTTAACGCTTTAACTTTAAAGATTATATATATATATATATATAAAAGATTAATTTGAAAAAAAATTATTATTTATAATTTTTTTTAAATATATTAAAAAAATTAAAAAATTGCAATTGAAATAGATTATTTTTAATTTTTTAAATTTGGTGATAATATTTTTTGGTTAAGTTTTGGTTTTTTATTTATTTTTTAAATGTATTTTTTATTGCATGAATAGAATCAGACTTTATAAAAATCTTTTGAAAAACATACTCCAAATTTCAATGTTCAAATTTTAAGGGTTGGTCTTAATTTCGTTTGGAAGGGCATATATTCGTCTAACCCTTCAAAGATGATAGGTTGTAAAAAAATTCCCCGATGGGGATGGGAACATCCACATGATTAAGGTGTTTTGGAATATGTGTTGATATGGATATGTGTTTATATGAAGGCCATACGTGGAAGCCCAGAATAACGAGAATGTAATTTCACATCTTGGCGGCATCTCCTCCTCAATATGTGAAGGTAATGGGAGAGGAATATCACAACTTCTTGTTTTTTTCATCACATGTGGTTTGGCTTATATATGTTTTGGTAGGTTTTCCATAATGACTCTGACGCACTCAACCATGGGAGAGAAGGATGCATGCTTTCAGCTCATTAATGGCTCCCTGCAGCACAAAAGGAATGTTTTCCTTAACAAGTGTGCCACATTGAACACTTGTCTCATATTTATCCTCCATTAGCAGAGTAACGATCTCTCGACCTCATGTTATTTCTCCTCCTCTGCTTGTTATAAATGGGTTGGATTATGCACAGGTTGGCGAGGGTACGTAGTACTCTGCAATGATGTTGTAAGCTTGTATGGTCTTTGGTTTTTAGTCTATCATGTCATGTTTGGCACTGTGTGTTGGGTGCATTGGCAGCCATCTCTTGATATATTGACATATACTCATATGAAGGAGGGAGTTTGGGTTATAAGGTCCTTATGTTTCAAAGGGTTTCAAAGTCAATGTTTTTCATCCTTTTCTTACATAGCGTAGCCTCAACACCTGACTTGAATTGGTGGGCATGCTTCCTTCATCGACACTCCAGGGCCTGGAAGTTCCAGATATCTCTTTTAACTATCCAGGTTTGGTATGTGGGGTCTGGTACCTAGGAAATTTACCAATTTGATTTTGATAGTTTTCTCTACCATGGTATCTAATGTTCCAATGGAGACTTTTATGGCTTATTGTGCTTAATTTTGGGTTGTATTGTTTCATGTTCATGTCTGGTAGTGAGGTCTAGTCTATACTGGATAATCCTCTGCCTTGGTATCATGTGGGTTGTCCACTTCTGTCAAATGTCACCACCCATTTCTTCTCCTTCAATCTCGTCACAAAATATGGTCTGTAGGTAAGGATGCTTAGTTATTTTATTTTATACCAACTCTTCTTGTTTAAAAATGTTGTTACGAGGTCAAAGAATAATGGTTTCATAAGGTGTTGAAATTGCACAATCTAAAATCCATGGTTATTTCATGTATTACCTTTCTGTAACAAGCAATTTCCACCCATCAAGGGTCATTGTAATTCAGAGTCTTTTAGATTTCTATTTGCTAGCAGTATTAACCTCGTTTAGGTCTTTTTATCGCCAGGGTTTCAATTGGTTTGGGTATTGTCCAGTACTGTGCTCTGTGGGTTTTGGGGATGACATAGTACTCTGTGGAATCCTTCTAAATTTTTTTCTGTGTGAGTATGGTTTTAAGTCTTTAAGTTTGTCTTAGAGTCAATTTACCTCATGTTATTTGTGCACTTCTTTGAGCGACTATGCCACCTCAATAGAGAATGGAAAGCCGCAACGAAGGTACCAATAGTAGCTCTATTTCTTAGCCCATACGACTATTCAGATGGAATTCGGTGGAAACCTTGTTTGACTCAGTCCCTCCAGAAATCAGAAAGGACATTCGACACCTTGAATCTCATGAATTTGGTGATAAAGCTACTTCTCAAATTAGGAGGCGGGTAACCAGGATTTCAAATGGATTCCCAATCCTGGAAAGTTCATGAAAAGAATGTTTCATGTCTCACATTCTGTTGCAGGTCACCAACAGTTAGACACCTTATTTCATCTAGCACTCTGGTATAAACAAGTGGATAATTATGAAGTGTGCGCAGGTTAAGAGGACATAAAATTCCTCCCAGTGAGTATTCTTTACAGTATGGATGACATACTTATACGTATGTAAAGGGTGGAAAGGTATGTTGTATCGAATTTTGATTCTGTATCTGAGAACTTCACTGACAATCCTGTAGTGATCAATGTTCAACTAGTCAAAATAGCCTCATCTCCCGAAATTTCTCCACCAACTAATGGAGCTCCCCTTTCTCTGGTGGTCATCTCAGACTAAAGGTATTATCTTGGCAACAAATTTCATTTTTGTATCTCTTTTCAGCATTAACTGTGCACTGGTGGCTTGATGGATAACAACGCATCAACCTAGCAAGCTCATGGTCTCCTATCATTACGCTCTTGTCTTTATTCACTCGATGGAATTTATTTTGTAATTTTATTTTCTCATTTAGAAGCCTATCTTTATCTCTAGTTTAGAAACATTTTTGTAGCTATCTAGTCAATGTCTTGTAAGACAGTGATAAAGGATAGTTTAGGTATAATTTTTGGTTTATGGAGCTTTCGAGCTACTTGCATATATATTTGGGTACAAGGTTTTTGCACTCCTAGATTAGTCCTCCTGATAACCAAGTATTCACTGTAAAATATTTTGATTAATGGGAATTTTGTATTGGCTTACAAAAAAAATGTTATAAGAAAATTGTACTTCTATTGACAAGTGTATATTAAATAAACCCTTAAAAAAAATGCAAAAATGAACGTGTCCTTATAAATATTTAAATTCTAAGGAAATGCCAACAATAAAGAAAGTGGAGATTTTCCAACATGTGAAAGAAATCAAAACATTCGTCATAGTGCCATTTTGAACCCAAGCTAAACCTGAAAAATGAAAAATTGAGGTAGACAAAATTATCTTGATAGAAGGATAATGAAGAATACCTTCCAACTAAAGAAATGTGTTATGGAGTAGTGAGAAGAATTTGAAAAGGGACCAGATCTTCAAGGAATAATTGGCTCGTTGGATTAATTCAGAGCTATCACCTTGACACCTCCTGTATCCAAAGGTCAGAAACTAAAAAAAATGTAGAAATATGGTGTAGAATTGAAGCTGCTCAAGAAATTTTAATTTGAATCAAGAGATATTGTTACATGCCATTTTGTCACATCAGTCCCAAAAGGACCACAAACCAGATCAATCAACATCATTGAACACTTTGTCATAATCCCTTTACAAATCCCTAAGCATCATTTCACCAAAAAGTTTGAGTTTCTGGGTGTATTTGCTAGAAAAACATGTTTTCAGCCTCAGCTCATCCTGCTTAATTGATCACCTGCATGAGGTGAAAGTTGAATACCTTAGCACTAGTGCTAACGAGCGTAAATTTCTCCATTTTGTAGGGGCGTTGCTTCTAGAAATTTGAGAAAATAAAAAAATAATTTTGAACCTTCTCCTTTTAGAAGCTTCTAAGGTGGTTTTAACTATTTACCATGGATAGAGATCTTGAATTCCTATCTAATCCTATATTGGAAACCTTATCTTGTATCCCTTGAGCTTATTCTCCCTCATAAGTGGATCTCAAGCCTATATTGGTAAATCCTAAGCTACCAAGCTTAACTTATAAATTTACTACCTCCCATGAAGTTTGGGTTGGCTTTTGGAGATTATTAGGTTGGCTTTTGGAGATTATTAGGTTGGCTTTTAGAGATTATTAGGTTGGATTTTGGAGATTGTTAGTGCCCTAATGCTTATTCTTTGAGCTTAAGGACTCATCATATATTTTCATTAGGGTTGGGTGTGAAGATTTTATTTGTGACAACGAAGGATAAGTCAAGTGGGGAGAAACATAATCAAAGTTAGCTTCTATATATGGTTGTAACTCTCTCCTTTATTTATTAATATAAAAAGCATCTTGTTTTCCTATACTTGTGTTATGTTTATGCTCTTGTATTTCAATGCCATGTTGAATCATTGAATAAAGATATTAAGTTATGCTATGTAGATATTGTAGTTCCTTTGCTTGTTTTAGTCATTGTTGCAAGTTCCATTTATAGCGCATGGAGCTAGTATTGGATCTTATAAGCAAAGTGAAGAGAAGGACTTGCTACGAAATCCAAGTAGGTCTCTTTTCCATATTTTAATCTCTATAAGGAAAACATTGATCATTTCTTCCCTCTGTTGTTTTAGATTAGGCCACTAGATCTAGGGAATTCATTCTTTTCCACAAAAGTGAAAATTCCATATAAAAAATTGGGGGATCTACCAGAGAATGCTATTCTCCTTAGTGGTTTCCTTGGCCTTAACATCTTTTGACTTACTAAAGTGACTTTAGTTGACTTATTCAGATAATGGTTCACCTCATGAAAACACTTTTTTAAGCTTGGTAGGGTTTCTTGTGTTGTGTTTTGACCAAATGAACCCCAATACATTCTCTGTTATGAGATAGAGCACCCCAGCGCACTTGTCTCCTCTCTCTACCTGTGCTGCATTGCATTGGTTCCTGTTCCACACCTGCATTGATCCTGTAGAATGCAAAATATTTGCATTTCTTTTCCTTGGCATTTATTTTTCTCTGATTTGAAATGTTTTCTTGAGTCTCAGAATTTTTCGTGTCTTTGTAAAGCCAATCCCTTATGTGAAATTTCATGTTTTTGTTTGTATTTTTGCAAAAAATAACAAAAAAAATTGTGTATCAGTGTTAATTGCCTTTGAGTGACATCTATTTTGATCTTTGGAATATTCACCAAATTTCAATTTGAGTTATTTGTTAATGAAATATCATATCACATTTTATTTCATTAGGTTTCATAATTTTTGTGAAATTTCCTTTACTTACACTTGAATGGTTCTTTTATTGCACTAGTGAAAGAAGGTATTATTGTGCATAAGTAGTGTTTTTCTATTGTTCTTTCACTAAGCTGGAATCATGTTATGCTTGTTTTGAAGAATTATCTTGGATAGATTACATTTGCATAGTTATAATTGTCATCAAAAGGAAAGGAAATTGTGCATAGATTACATTTGCATAGTTTTTAGGGGAATTGTGCATAGATTACATTACATGGTTTGGCATCATTTAGGGCTTTGAATTGAATTGGTGTAGTGTACATTGAAATATTTTCTTAAGAAGCTCTTGTTTGTTGCATCATTATTTATTTCTTCCTTCCCATAGATAGATCTTCATTGAAATGAAAGAGTTCTTTCTATCGTACTAGTTGCATCATAAGGAATTCAGGTGAACTCGTGATGAGCGTTGAAACTGAAACATAATGGAAGATCAACTCTAAAATTTACTCAATCAATATAAGAAGCATTTGGAACACTAACGACACATATAAAGGTCTAGGCTAGAGACGTGTTACAACATCTTTAAACGTAGGAGTTGTCGTTACTTACCTGTGTTACATTATGTGGGTAGTCGGTAATCCACCTATGTAAGTATATAATATCATTCTCCACGTACACTTGGATATATCGGATGGCACTCCACATATGAAAAGTATATCGAAATAATTCCTATCATACAAGATGCATTAGATAGCACTACCACAATTTGTGCTTCCACGTACCTCCGAGTATATTTTGGAAGTCCCCTATAGGTTGTTATCCTACCATGGGTAACCAAGTCGATCACCTTGTATACTACCATACACCTAAGACAACATTTGGGGAGATTAGCTACACATATAGGAAATGGTATTCCGCAGTTCACAGTTACTTTGTAAATCCTTTTGTATCTTATGTATATGGGACACATTGTATTATTTTATGGCTCTATTATGCCATCATGTCATGTACCATTTAGCATGTACTTTATTGCTCAGTTTCATATTTTTAGGTGAACCATTGTACTAAGTTATCTCCATAGGTACGGGTATGCCTCCCCTGCCTCATTGAGGTCTGGTACCACAACATAAAAGGAAACTTGCATTAGTCTCACCCCCTCTGTCACTATCCTCTCTCACCTTCAACTTCATTGGTCTCTCTCTCTCTCTCTCTCTCTCTCTCTCTCTCTCTCTCTCTCCTTGGCTCCCCTATGTTGTCTAAGTGATTGTGTCTTTACAACATACTTCGGTCATATGTTTTTCTCGTAACACTCATACGTTGGGGGGGAATCTGTTATCACCAAAAAATTGATCATCTAGCCTAATTTACTAGATGGATCGAAGTATACCATGTACAAATAATTTTACCCTAGTAAAACTGCTTTCACTATGAGAAATTACCTAATAAACCACCTTTATTAAGTAATTTATAGTTAAACCCATGAAGAATAATTAAATAAAACACTATTTATTTGATTTTCTTCTAGGAATAATTAATTAAACCAATGTTTTATTATTATTCCTTGTTAAATTTGGCCCAATCATGAAAAATAAGAGATAAATTATTCTTTTTCTTATTTTTCTCTAAGAATAACTAATTAATCATAAATTAATTACTAGTCTTTGTTAAATTTGACTAAATCCCTTATGAATAATTAAATAAATCATTATTTTTTTATTATTCCTTAACTAATTCATTGAGATAATAAATAAATCATTTATTTATTTATTATTTCTAAATAAAAGTTTAAATAATTTTTCCCTCCTAAACAAATATAATAAAATATTCCAAGTGGTAATTCCAAGAATGGGATCAATAATATTTTATTATTGCTCATTATTCGAGGATAACTTAATATTTTGTTATAAATAGGAGGGTTTTCCATTCATTATTCACTTTTTATTATTTTCATTATTGCACTCACTGTTGTAACTCTGATTATTTTCATTGTTGCACACCATATTTTTGTTGGGTTTATGCATTATAGAGGAGAGAGACTCTACAGAAGTTGAAAACGTTTGAGGATAGCCAAGAACCCATCCCATAGAGGGGGACTGGTAACATTTATCTGTTCTCTTCATAGGTGTTATTATTAAAGTATTCTTTACATATCTGGTTTCCATTGGATATTTGGGGTTATTACTCTTTCTTTCACTGTTTAACTATGATCGTAGCATAGATCCGAATTTTGGTAGGTTTTGTTTCTATCAATAGCTACAGATCTACAATGTTTAACAGTCATTTCTATTATTGAGATTGTTTGTCATCCATAATCTTAAGTGGGTTCTTTTCGTACATCATTGAGAAGAAAACACTACAACAAGCCATTTTTTCTCATCAGCGTAAAAGGCTCGCAAACCAGATCAATCAACATTCTTGAACACTTTTTCATAATCCCTTTACAAATCCCTAAGCATCGTTTCTCCAAAAAAATTGAGTTTCTGGGTCTATCTGCTAAAAAACCATGTTTTTAGCCCCAATGCATCCTGCTTAACTAATCACCTGCATTTGGTGCAAGTTTCATACCAGAGCACCAGCATTGACCAACAGAGGTTTCTCCATTCTACAAGTGTTTTGATTCTAGAAATTCGAGAAAATAAAAAAATAATTTCAGATCTTCTCCTTCCAAAGGCTTCTAAGGTGGTTTTAACTATTTACCATGGATAGAGATATTGAATTCCTATCTGATACTATCTTGGATACCTTATCTCTTATCCCTTGAGCTTATCCTCCCTCATAAGTGGATCTCAAGCCTTGATTGGTAAATCATAAACTACCATGCTTACCTTATAAATCTACTGCTTCCCATGGAATCTAGGTTGGATTTTGGAGATTATTAGGTTGCCTTTTAGAGATTGTTAGGTTGCCTTTTGGAGATTGCTCGTGCCCTTATGTCATTTCTTTGAGCTTAAGGAATCATCATCCATTTGCATTAGGGTTGAGTATAAAGATTTATTTGTGAAAAGGAAGGATAAGTCAAGTGGGGAGACATATCGATAAAGTCAACATCTATATATGGTTGTAACTCTTTCCTTTATTTATTAATACAAAAATCATCTTGTTTTCCTATATTTTTGTTACGTTTGTGCTCTTGTATTTCAATGCCATGTTGACTCATTGAATAGAGATATTTGATTGTGTTATGTCGATATTGTAGTTCCTTTGCTTGTTTTAGTTATTTTCGTAGGTTCCATTTATAGTGTGTGGAGATAGGATTGGAGCTTACAAGTGAAGTGAAGATAAGGACTTGCTACGAATTCTAGGTGGATCTCTTTTTAGTATTCCAATCTCTCTAAGGAAAACATTGGTTCTTTTTGTCCTCTGTTGTTTAATATCAAGCCACTAGATCTAGGGAATTCATTTTTATCCACAGAAGTGAAAATTCCAAATAACAGAAACAATTTTACTTTACTTTTCTGCGAAATTCAATTCACAAATTAGAACAACAGTCTCAGACATGCAATAGGAAATAACACACATGCACAATATTTTTCTAGGGGAAAGCAATTGCTAAAAAACCCCTTAAGCCTGCTTGATTTAATCAAATGAATAGAGACTGTATTACAATTGCTAGCTCAATCTGAGCTCAACCTGCAAGTGAATAACCTATCTCTCTTCTCAATGAGAAGCTCTAACCCAGATTTAGCCATTTTATGCCTCTTCTTGAGCCCTTATTTCCTTACGCAATTACTAAGGAATTACGCCCCTATTATTTAGGAATTTTCCTCCAATTAATTACACAATTCCAAAGGTTGATCATTTGGTTGCATGCAAGACCTGTATACTCAAGACTAGTCTACAACTGATGTTACACTGCTTTGGAATTGCCACCATAGTGGGGGAACTCAAATTCTCTGCATGCACTAGCTATTTTGAGTTGATTGACCAATTAATTGGATGATAGTTGAGTTATACTATTGTCCCACTGCACAACTAACATTCCACTAGTTCTATCAGCAATTAGAACTAGTTTAACTTAATACAACTAGAAATAACTAATCTTGATTGCTACAAATTGCAATCACACATGCTTACCTAAACACCAAGCCCTCTAACTCGAATTTACTGAGCTAATTGAGTGAGAAGAGCCATGTTACAAAATTTAAATGCATCCAAGTTATCTGCTAGTGTGGAAATTTGAATTTTCTTAATTTGAGCAGGGAAAAATCAAATTGAGAGTTTCTTGTTGCATTTTCGACACTCCCTCTTAGTAAGAAAGGGATTTTCCACCACCTCTATCATGCATCCGTGGAATGTAATATAGAAACACCTATCACTGTTGCTGCTACTACTGTAACAACTACAACTAAGAAGCATAATTTTTTTTTTGAATCAATTGTGTCTACAACTGTCTACTGGGAAGATGGTGCTACTGTTGACTCTACTACTGAGCCTCATGCTCTATTTTCAACACTCCTCTACACTCCTCAGTATCTGACTGACATTGATCCTCCCGCTACTTAATATAGTGGTCCCCTATTGTAAGGTAATGATCCATGATGATAACACCTCATGGATATTGCCCAAATTTTTTCAACTCTGGGATTAAGGATCTACATCGCCCAACATCACTCCTTGAGGTATAGCTACATGCATGGAAAAATATACCTCTAGCTTGTCGAGGTTTCTCACTCTGACTCCAATATGCTTCTCTTGCCTGGTATCTATGTGTCTCATAAATGATTCCCCCTTAATAAATATCACAACATAGCCATGATCTTCCAAAATTTCTACAAAGATGAGGTTCTTCTTCAAGCCTGGTACAAACATAACATATTTGAGATGAGGAGGGGAGCCCGACACTATCTTAAAGGTTACTGACCAATCCTGGTGGCACTTTACTTTCTGTTTTCCCCAAATTTAATATGCAATTGGAGATCCTTCTTCTCCAGGTCACTAAAAAACTCTCTACAACCTATCATGTGGAATGAGGAACCAGAGTCCATGTGCCACACACTTCCCATCATAGTGCTAACCATGCATGAAATTAGGGTGAAGTCTAACTAGAATTGTGATGCCAATGCTTCACCTGTTGCTTGTATTGTGTGCTCCTTATTGCTAGAATTTTTGTGTAGACAATTTGTAGCATAGTGCTTGAATTCACAACAATTAAAGAATCTTGTTTTTGACAAGTCCTTCTTATTTCCCCCTTGGTTGGATTCAACCTCTCCTTGGGACTTCTTTCCCTTGACCTCCAATCCTTTTCCAACTAGAGGAAATTTTTCTTCCACTTATGTTCATGTTACTCCATCTCCAGTATTTCTCCTAATTTCATCTTGTACCAAATCGAACCACAACCTTTTCCACTTTGGTAAATTTTCCCTTCCATTCATCGAGTCTGGTAACTATGCCAACTTTTGGGAAGGCCTAGAAGATCTAGGCTCACAAGGCCATCTTCTGCAATAGTCACACCAACCTGTCCAAGCTCATAACAAAGTTGTGTAAATATGTTGAGATACTATAAAATAATTCCATTCTTTTACATCTTGATATTTCAAAGTTTGTCTTTAAGGGGAAGTTTCCTATGGTCGATACTATTCTAGAATAGATCTGTCAGTGCATTCCACATTGCAAAAGAAGTTTCTTTTCCATGGAGATTTGAGACAATGTGGTCTCACATTCCCTCCAAGATTATTCTCCACACCTTGGCTACACCTTTCTTCCATTGAGCTAGGTTATGGGAATCAACTAATCCTAGTTTTTCAATGTCTATCTTGACATATTCTAGCAATCCGTTGTCATCAAGCACCACCTCCATGTGATCCTTCCATGCAATGAAATTCGAGATTCCTTCCAAGGCATACTCTAATCTCATCCTGTTGAAGGTCATCTTCCCAACTCTGAAGTGATCTTGCTACACTGAAGCTGTGAATTCGAACCTCCTTAGGAAAAACTTCAAAATTCTTATTCTAATGTGAATCCAACTCTGATACCATGTAGAATTATGGCGTAGAATTGCAATTTCTCAAGAAATTTTAATCTAAATCAAGAGACACAATTCTACTCTACTTCTTTGCAGAATTCAATTCACAATTTAGAACAAGAATCTCATACATGCAATAGGAAATAACACACATGCAAAGTATTTTTCTAGGGGAATGAAACTGTTAAAAAACCCCTTAAACCTACTTGCATTAATCAAATGAATAAATAATGTATTACAATTGATAGCTCAATCTAAGCTCAACCTGCAAGTGAATAACCTATATCTCTTCTCAATGAGAAGATCTGACCTAGAATTAGTCAATTTATGCCCCTACTTGAGCCCCTATTTCCTTGTGTAATTCCTGAGGAATTAGGCCCCTATTATTTAGGAATTTTCCTCCAATTGACTGCACAATTACCAAGGTTGATCATCTACTTGCATGCAACACATGTACACTCATGACTAGTCTACAAATGATGTTACACTGTCTTGGAATCTCCACCATAGCTGGGGAAATTTAATTCTCTACATGCACTAGATATTTTGAGATGATTGATCAATTAATTGGATGATCATTGAGTTAGAATGTTGTCCCAATGCAAAACTCACCTTCATAGAACTAGTTTACCTGAATACAACTGGAAATAACTGACCTTGATTGCTACAAATTAGAAAACACACATGCTTAACTAAACTCCAAACCCTCTAACTCAAATTTATTGAGCTAACTGAGTGACAAGAGCCATGTTACATAAGTTAGTTGCATACAAGTTGTATATTGATATGGAAATTCAAATTTTCTCAATTCGACCAAGTAAAAATAAATTTGAAACTTTCTTGCCACATTTTTCAACAAAGAATGCCACTAGTGATGATATTGAAATATGTACTGCAACTGCCTCCTATGATACTAGGTTTCCATCTCAATCTCAATCAACAGATTCAAAAACTAGATCAATTGTCCCTACCTTTGCTTTTATTGGTGATTAAATGCCAATGACATTCTAGCGTCAAACTATGGATGATAACTTGCCCTCTGTGGATGATGGGTTGCACCCTTTGTGGATGATGGGGGTTCAAACTTGCAATTCAAATGAAAATGGAAAAAATGGATGCAACCTGTAGGGAAAGAGTGCTCGAGGATAATCGGGGAGTAGCAACAGGCAACAACGCACGCAAAGTTGTTGAATGGGTCATTGGGTATTCAATGCGCTCTGCTGCCTTGTGCCAGGTGTAATAGCGCCAACTTGGGGTATCAATTTTCTAGCCATATTATTCTTATGACAAAGTATGATTATTAAAAGAACAAAGTTAACACATTGAGACGATGAAGCTCATAGTGACGTTTTGGATATCTATATATATATATATATATATATATATATTGTATTGAAATCCAGTATATGGTCCAACGTGATTTATTGTATGAGACTTAACGTTTGCCATCCAACTGTAGAAGATTTAATGTTTGGTACCCAAAACCACATTAACAAATATCATCATTCATGATTTCATTAACCCCACATCATATCGTCATTCGTCTGCACAATCTCAACCCTCTTGCAACCCTGCTTACATTTGAGGTCTTTGTCTATGGTCTTCTCATGTACCCTACTATCGATGGTAGGTGGGTACTATCACCCATCCTCTATCCTTTCCCATGTCTCAGTTTGCCTTGAAGTTATTGCTTTACAGTGATTCTTAAAACTTCTATTCTTTGCGGCTTCTTCGCAAACAACGTAGTTAGTAATTTGGGACCTCATTGTCAGACCAAATGAATGATGAGGAAATCAAATGATGTACAATCAAACAACATAGTCCAAATAAAGATAAAGATTGCAGAGAAAATGAGACAAAAAGAGTTCATGTGTAATTGATGTCATCTTTGGCTCTATAACTTATTTCAAATATAAGGAATCTATCGATATACGGGCAGTTAAATAGATTATTCTATCAGATGTGGCTAGACAATCACAAAATTTCCACTCATGCCCATGTTGCATTTTATATGGATGCAGAATCGAACAAGATCGAGTTCATAATTAAATTAATTGAGTGCATTTTCACACGACATCATTGCCTTTGCCTTCAACAAGTCCCAAAATTGAAGTGGTTGGTGGAGAAATTAGTTCATTTTCTTCTGAAAAATCAAATTAATGGATGGAACTTGTCATTCTTTTGAGGGAATGAGTGTAGTGGGATATGTCGATAGAAAATGATGATTTCAAAGGAATGATATAATTCCTTGGCCCCTATTTTACAATAGTTTCCTTTAAGACATGTGTGGGACCAATTTGTCCCATTGTGATGGATGCAAGAGTATATTATAAATTAGTGTTGTTCTCTACATAAATGAATGAAATGAGTTACTATTATTGTCCTCACCTGTAACCATTCATTCATATTTTTTTCAGTCTAGGGAATAAGGAACCTTATGTATGGATTTACTTCTTGATGGGACATTGGGTAGATGGAATTGCATTAAGAATGAATGTGTGAGATCAACAAGAAAGAAATACTAGGAGTTGTTGCCTTGATATTATTTATTATGGTACATAGATAGGAGTAAATTTAAAGTTGGAAAAATATTGATGGGTTATTAAAAATATTGCCCTTCTTTTGCAATATATAAATTTAATCTTACCTTCTTGGTTGATGAGTTATTTTGATATTTAAAAAAAAAAGTTGAAGGGATTTTTTTTAGCCCTTTTGGGATGGGTTAGAAGTTGAGGAAAGTGTTCAATTTTGAATGCTAACTCCTATTATATAAGATGGATGAATTCCATAACTCAAACTTGTGATTTCATTAATTTTTTAGTAAATATAAAACATTATTGATAAAAAACTAAAAACTAAAATATTTTAATAAAATAATATATTTTATATTATTTATTAATTATATTTTTCATAGTATTGAATGCATGTGGTGTGGAGTATGTCTTAACATTGTTTCTACTGCGAAGAGCTCATTTTCATTGGACATAAGGAAACAAGTTAACCTCCAAGATCTAGAGGCATTTGGCACGAGTGAAATTTTGCCCTAATACTCACCATCAACAATTAATTTCAAGTGGCGTGGTTTTCCTTGAATAATGGCGATGAGTCCCTGTATTCACCGATAACAACCAATAATGACTCC
Organism: Pinus tabuliformis; assembly: GCA_031772625.1. Taxonomy (NCBI): domain Eukaryota; kingdom Viridiplantae; phylum Streptophyta; class Pinopsida; order Pinales; family Pinaceae; genus Pinus; species Pinus tabuliformis. Next base: position 378,088,601 of record CM062820.1, on the reverse strand, counting down.
TCATTATTGATTTGACCACTAAATTATGATAGAGTTTTCCTAGAATATATAAAATGCATGTTGGGTAAAATATAACCCCCCTCCACATGAGATTTACGCTAATAGAATGATGGCCTGAAACTGTCATTATCATGACAAATGGTTAGGCCATCAATGCTCTTTATATTGGAAATGTTTGGGTCCTCTAGAGGCATCTAACATGAATGAAAGTTTGCCCCAGTACGGACTAACAGCTATTAATTTTAGGTGGCATGATTTTCATTGAATAATAATGATGAATCACCATTAATTTTAGGTGGCGTGATTTCCTTTCAATAATAATGATGAATCACCATTAATTTTAGGTGGCATGATTTTCTTTGAATAATAGTGATGAATCACGCTGCATTCGCAGATAACAACTAATAACAACTCCTTACTATTGGTTTGATAACTAAATTATGATAAATTTAAATGATAGTTTAAAACTCTCTAATTATCCTGACAAACGGTTAGGCCATTAATTCTGTTTCATATTGGAGATGTCTGGCTCCTCTTATCGCGAGTGAGTCATACTTATGACCTGTAGTTTCAATAGAGGTTGGTATGCATACTATTTCCACCAGCATTTGATGCCCCTTCCATTTTGATTCCCCAACTGTTTTCATTTTATGATATATTCCTGGCATCGGACTGTGTGTGTCGAAAGGCTCACAAAAAGCATAAGACGCCGACAAATATTGAGGCGCAATAATGTTTTTTTGAACGCGGTGTTGACGGGTCATGACAATGATAACCTTTCCAATCTACCTCATATTTTAACAATCTTCTAACATCGTTGAAATTTGGTTATAACATTAATAACATAGCAGTGTAGGTTCATCTGGTGGGCCTGCTTGGCTTCAATAGAAGCAAGCTTCTTGCAAAGTATTTGAGCACCCCTCCAGTCGAAATCTCTCTAAATTTATTCACTGGAAAGAGTTTATACAAAGAATCTCCTTAAAATTGGATAACTGGACATTTCGATCACTAAATTTAGTTGAAATATTAGTACTATTGAAATTTGTGCTATAGGTGTTACCCTTGTATCAATTATCTATCATTGTAGCTCCTAAAAATGTACTAAAAAATTTCAAAGCATACATCGATAATTCCTTTAGGGAAGTGTAATGAAGGATAAAAAATGGTTATTAGTAGCCTGGGATAAGATATGTCTATCCAAAGAAGCAGGGGGTTTTGTCACGCCCCCAATTCTTTTTTCCCTAAATTGGCCGGGTGCGGCACCGCCTAAGTTAACAACTCTTTCCATAGTTAAATTAACTTTACGAACTACGCCTTCAACAATTCATAATAACATGAATTTAACATTATTAATGTGCGGAATCCATTAATAATAACATGAACAGCAATAATAACCCAACAATATGCAAGAGGAAATCTTCTTTTATTATATATGAAGAAATATTACAATGACCGGGAGCGAATGCTCCGCCGGCGTTCGTAGACAAGGTTGGGCGCTGCCCGTGCAAGAACGCACGGCAGGCTCACCGCAACCTTCAACCGAATCATAATACAAAATACACCAAGTATTGTCAACAGGGTGGGCGCGCCCGTGCACGACCCACACTACACATAAATCTCTTTGCCGACGGGCGGGCGCACCTGTGCATGTTAGGATATTCCGACACATAGGATATAGTTAAGTTCAACTTGGTCTAGTGTAGAGTTAGGTATAGAGTTAGGTAAAGTGTGTTTCTTTACCGTTGTACATTTTGTAACTTACAATCCGACGGTCACGATATGTAGTGATCCGACGGTTCATTCTCTCCTCGGTATTACCGACACTTGATCCGTGGCTTGACACCCGATTGGTCCATGAGTTCTATTTAAAGCGCATGGAGGGTCATTGTTCGGGTAATTCGTTCATGAGAGAAGCTTATGTAAATTTTCTTTCTTTGATTAATAAATTGCCTGTAGTAGCCACGTTGGCGCAGGCCGTGGACTGTTTCCCTCTTTGAGGGTTTTAACCACGTCAAAAATACTGGTGTATTGATCTGTGATCTGGTTGTGAGCGGTGTCCTTTTGGTGTTCTTTCTGAGGAACTTACCCTGTAAATTCCTACATGGTATCAGATCCTATCAGAGTTTGGCTTCGTCAGATCCTATCAGAGTTTGGCTTTGAGCAGCAGCATCTAACCACACTTTGGTGTGATAATCAAAGTGCTATTCAGCTATGCAAAGATCCAGTCCAGCATCAGCGCAGCAAACACATTGAACTACACATGCACTTCATCAGAAAGCTCATTCATGACCATGTTCTTGAAGTGAAATATTGTCCAACAGATGATCAGGTTGCAGACATCTTCACAAAGGCTCTCACAGAGGCGAAGTTCACTAAACTTCGATATATGCTTGGAGTTCAGGAAGTTGTCACTAAGGGGGGATAGGGTCTAGTGCCTCCTTCCTTCTCCTATTGTGTCATATTTGTAAATCCTTCAATCCTATCCCAAGTTGTTCTTAAGGGGGGATGTTAGGATATTCCGACACATAGGATATAGTTAAGTTCAACTTGGTCTAGTGTAGAGTTAGGTATAGAGTTAGGTAAAGTGTGTTTCTTTACCGTTGTACATTTTGTAACTTACAATCCGACGGTCACGATATGTAGTGATCCGACGGTTCATTCTCTCCTCGGTATTACTGACACTTGATCCGTGGCTTGACACCCGATTGGTCCATGAGTTCTATTTAAAGCGCATGGAGGGTCATTGTTCGGGTAATCCGTGCATGAGAGAAGCTTATGTAAATTTTCTTTCTTTGATTAATAAATTGCCTGTAGTAGCCACGTTGGCGCAGGCCGTGGACTGTTTCCCTCTTTGAGGGTTTTAACCACGTCAAAAATACTGGTGTATTGATCTGTGATCTGGTTGTGAGCGGTGTCCTTTTGGTGTTCTTTCTGAGGAACTTACCCTGTAAATTCCTACAGTGCACACCCGTGCCCGTTACAACCGAGTCTCGTGCAACCAACCGGTGGGCGGATGCCTACCTGCACCCACCGTTCACACCTCCAACCACCAACCGGCAAGTGCGTTCTCCCTTTGCCCGACTCGGCGGGCGCATCACCGAACGCCCTACGACCTACGGTAGAAGACTTGCGCACTTCTTCGTTTGCGATGGAGAGATGCGAAGAGTTGATGTCCAAATGAGCGCACTTCACAAGTGTTTATACGCTCCATATGTGCGTCGACCACTTAACCGGCCGACCTTCCAATGTGCAGCCAGCGCGCCCAAATGATATCCAAAAGCGCCCCTCTTATGAGTCGGCCCGTCTTCATTTGTCTCGCCCAGCCTGCCATATAAGTGGAGCACCAATCTGTCCGCACGATATAACATAACCGCGCCTCATCGTTGGAGCTCGCACTTTTTCGTGCCTTAGTCTATTTTTGCGATGGGAGGAGTGCGTGCGCCCGTGCATGCAACCGCAGGGCGTTACAGGTTTGGTCCTATGGGATCTTGTGAAACTTAGTAAAGTAATGGGAGCACTATAATTTCAACATAAAGAAGGATATTTATTCATTTTTGTTGAAAAAGAACCTGATGTATAGCCATGGTGATGGAAGAACATTTGGAGACTAAAATTACCAACAAAAGCATGTTTATTCCTCTGGTGACTGTTGGGAAACAAAATTTGTACCGGAGACAATCTAGAAAATAGGTCTTTTTCCAGTCCATCATGGTGTGCTTTATGCAAAAGTGCATAAGAAACAATGGATCATTTATTTCTATTTTGTCCTATAATAAATCAAATATGGAATATGGTTTTCCAGACTCTATTTGTTTGTAGTAGGTGGTAGGGTGAATCCTTTTCTGAAGCATGGACATCTTAGTGGAATGAGGCATCATCAAAAAGTTGGTGGAACATTCCCCCTCTTATCCGCTGAGGTATCTAGCTGGGGATGAATAAATCAATATTTCAAGACAAAGATATATACCCTGATCAAATTCGCACAAAGATGCTACCCATTTATGAGCTCCTACCTAAAGAGGAACCCACAACTAGATCCTAAACAATTATAGATGTACACATTGATAATTCTCAGGTGTGGGAATATTTTTATGGTCTTGCCCAAGAAGATGGATTGTGTGGAGGTGGACCTATCTTTTATTTAAATGATAATAATTCTTTAAGCTAAAAAGTGGATTGAGTCTCGAAACTAACAACTATGCCAAACTATTTAGCCTCAAATTGGTTCTTCTCTTTGCTGATGAAAAACGATGCCCATAGCTTCAGGTTTTTGGGGATTCCAGGGCGGTTATTGATTGGTTCAATCAACATTCCATATGTCACGATAACACACTTAGACCTATTTTAGATGAAGTATTGATGATTAAGAGGTTATTTAAATTTATAATGTGTCGTCACATTTACAGGGAGAGAAACACCATTTCCGATCGTGTATTCAAGGAAGGTGCGTAGTAGGCTCGAGGGATATGACAGATTCTAGAGAGGTATGGAAACGATCATTATGAGTACTTCCATAGACCTTTTGATGAGATGTTTTGATTCCATAGATGGAAGTTGTGCATATATGGAAACCATTTTTTGTATATGAGTATATATATAGAAGTTCCACATATATGTGCATATATATAGATGGTAAAGTTTATTTATGTTTTGGCTTGGATTGATTAAACAAACTTAATTTCTAGAATGGTTGCACATAATTTTAATGGCTCGAGGATCCTTTTGTTTATGCACGCCATATAATAATTGTTTGAGGATCCTGGTGTTGAGAGGTACTTTTTTGTTTAGTATTAGAAAATTGTATAGTTTTATCTTACTTGGATTAAGGTAGGTGAGTAATAATTTGAAATACATGATATAAATTTTAATTTATTACATCTCAAAATTACTTTTAATTTGAATTTATTAAATATTAAATGTGTTTTAAATTAAAATTTTGGATGTTTAATTTAAAATAATACATAAAAATTAAAACAATAATGTTTTAAAAATAAATTAAAAAAATATCGTGTTTATTTTAATTTAAAAATTATTGTTTAGATAAACAAATTAATTAAAAGAGTGTTATCACATCTAAAAATATGAATGAATTTAAAATAATATTATTAAAAATAGAAATTATATTATGAAATGTAAATAAATCATTATAAATTTTCAAATTTATCTTGAAGAGATCAATTTCATAAATGTATAATTTTTTCTTTAAATATTGATCTATTTTAACTTATGATCAAATTAAATAAAAGGAATTTATATTAATTCTTAATATGCTATGTGTAATTTTTATATTGGGCACCCAAGGAATTGTGCATCCCCCCAAATACACGACACACCATTGAAATGTTTTAATCATAATAGTTTTTTTTTTTTTCCACACTGCGTTACATTATATATAAAGAAAGAAAAATAATTTTGAAAGAGTTTATTTAACATGACATTTGATTATCTTATTGATAACCCACATTAAAACATTTTAACATTTTTTTATTATTAGTAGTTTTTAAAATACCTCTTTTTATATTAAAAAATAAATATACACATGTATATTAGTGAGTAGAAAATACCTTTCAATTATTAATATATATATATATATATATATATATATATAATTATGAAAAAAACTATTTTCATAATTAATATTGATTTTTTTTAAGAGTTATTAATGTTTTTAAAACATGTTCATATATATATAATACCATATATTTAAAAAAATTTAAATATTGAAAACTTATCATAACTTAATTGTTAAATTAGTAATGAAACAATTATTATGGGCCATATATTTAACTCTATATTAATTATGAAAAGATTATACAATTTTTAAATATTTTACTTGAATATAATATATCAATATTATATTAAATAATAAATTACTTATAAATCCATTTTGGGTTGGGTTGATTAGAATTTTGTTGTTAATACTAATTTCTATAATATATTCCATTTTTATATATTAATTTACCATAATAATTTTTATTTACAAATTACAAAACTTTCCTTAACTACCCACTCTTATTTGGATAACAATGATAATGACCTCTATCAACACATGTTATTATCAATATGACAATATATCATCCAAGACTCTATTAACACATCATCGTAGTCATGACAGTGACCTCTAACGAGATGTCGCGACCATTAAACATGAAAAATACAATGGGGCCAAAGGTTCTTTGACTTTAGGACGACCATACTTTTTATTGGCTGGCATCTAGGTATCATAATACGCTACACACCAATCTGAGTGTTTGTTTTGTGTACAAATAGCATACGTTTACTTAACAAACGTGTTTTGTCACGTGCTTGTTATAGGGAACAAGTGACACAACGTATCTCACATGTGGACACATCATCTCTTAATGCATTGAACACTTCTGGCATGAAAAATCATTCATGACTTAATTTAAAATTCTTAAGCTCAATCTCCATTTTCCTTTTCTCATTGTTTTATTGTTTGCCCAGATGAGTTTGTGGGTAAATAGAATTTTTTTTAAGGTTTAGTTTAAACTTTTTTAAGCAAATATTTGTATGGTATTTTAGAACAAGATGTTACATCTAGGGTTGAAATTTCAAAACAGAGTTATCTATTATTAAATTTAACAATTTTCACACTTTCTTAATTGTTTTCATTTTTTCAGTAAAGAATTTTGATAGCTTTATAATTTTTTTAATGAAATTTGATGGGTGAATCATTTTATCATGGTCAATTTATTTATAAAATTCCATTCTTGGTTATATCAAAGAAATTTTAAAGAGATTGGTCATAGGAATTTTTAGTTTTATCTAAAAAATCAGTCTTTTCATAGAGGTAGAAAACAAAAGATTGCCTAGGGAAACAATATTCAAAATATATGTGCTATAAACTAAGCTTTCAGGGCCTTGCTGAAACTAAGGAGATAACATAAATTTAAACACTATAACTATAACATGAAAATATTAGCTAGGAGGAATGGTCAAAACACGGTCAAAATCAGTGGCCTCTATTAGTATAAGCTACTTGTTTCTACTCGAAGAGTAGCTAGAATATGGAGGAATGCCTATATGCTTTTTAGTGTGTCCCAACCGACGATCCAAAATAGACATTTGATACTGCAAGTGGTTTTAGTGGAGGATGTCCTCTCGACTCTCATGCTTGTCTAATAGTTTTTATCAAGCAAATACTTCTTGTGCTAGTAGATGTCCATCGTGTACATATATTCATTGTATTGATCATGCACATGAACTACATCAAGAATGCCATCTGCAACATCAACTAGAACTTTTGTGTTCGAGACAATGTGTCACTAGTTGGTGATCTCCATCTCAAATATCTACTTGGATTTGAGGGGAGGTGAGATCCTGGGACCATATTGTCAAACCTTCATCTCTAATATGAGCTCTTTTATGCCCCTAATCCCCACGTTCTTGATAATAGGTGGTCCCACTGTGAACACGAGCTCACTGTCAGGGCATGATTGAAGCACAAGAAGAGAAGTTGTTGTCGAGTTGGAGGAAATATTCTTTGGGAGCGGGAAATGAGAGAGATGAGAGAGAAGTTCATTGAATAATATAGGCCCAGATAGTGGCCTAGTCTAATAGGGGAGGTGTGAAATATTTCCCTGAGAAGCCCAACCCCCAAACACCAAACAAGACTTAGGGAGAGAGCCAAAGAACCCAACATGATCAATAACATAAATTGAACAAAGGATGAGGATGATTAAAAAACCAAAAAGGGAAGGAAAGGTGGCAAACCTGAGAAAGAAGGTAAGACAAAAAAAAGTAAGGTGCGTAACTTTGCCAAAGATAATATGCCAACCAATAAACTCGAGGTGTTTCACTTTTTGAAGAGTCTACTTAGAAACAAAAGTTAATTGTTGCTACAAGCTATTAACGGAAAGCGCTGGAGACAAAAAAACATTGCACTGAGTTGGCATCCCCAACCTAATTCCCCAAGAAGAGGGCCTAGATAAGTGAAGAGAAGTATTGGAAAGCATGTTGCAATCCCTCGTTGGAATAATAAACTGCACCAAGATAATCATAAATGGTGTCTTTTCTCTAGACAAGCAACTGGTGATGTTTACCTAGTCCCAAAGTTGGCATTATAACTCTAAGTTGCATGTTTCCTGACCAAACGTAATTATGCCACTATTTCCATCTCGATTTGACATGAGTTACGTCCATTGAACCAACAATTAAGATTTCCATCAATGGTTTCAATGAAAGACCCGTCACACGAGGTGGCCAATTCTGCATTACAGGTGGAAGGATCTAATGAAAAATAGTGTATACTCGCAAAAGCTCATAAAGATTGGTAATATGATCGATGTACTAGGCACCAAATGGTGGACTAGGGATTTCTCCCATGATGCACATGGATTCCATAACAAAGCCTTTAAGGGGATGTGCTTCCACATCGCCCATCCATGTGGTTATGTGGGAAGGTAGCAACCCGCCCCCCACCCTCTTTTGGTTCAAACACCACATCCATGGTATAATAATCTATTTTTAATGTCCCCAATGGCTTGACTAATAATGTCTAGTCCTCTAGATTTGAGCCTGTGACTTCTTATGAGGAACCACATGCTCTTAACCATTAAAACCACTCAAACTATGATGAGTTTTAGTTTGATTATTCTACATTGTGGTGAGAATTTAATTTTTAGATATTTAAAATCTATTTTTGAAATTCATAGATGGTTTGAACGTCGTGGAAAACCTTAAGGGAACTTATATTGTGTAGATAATACAACTAAAACTTGAATTCTAAAAGGCCTTACTAAATTTAAGGAAAAATTGATTAGAAAATATACTAAAAAATATTAAATATAAAATATATTGTTAGGGTCCCACCCTAACCCCCTTATTTATATAATGGGATCACGTCATAGTCAAGAGTCAATAAAGCCCATATTAATATTTGTAAGTGGTTAACCCACAATTAATGACGGGACCACAGTTAGTTGCAAATGGGTCGTAGTATTAGATAGATGGTATTAATAAAGCCCACGGTATTGATCCGTGGTATTGCATGTATGAGTCATATATAAAGGATAGAGACTCCCTGCGAGGAGCATCATGTCTTATTTTGTAAGCGAGCTCTGCTCTATTGGAGGTTGCCCCCTCGAAGAGGCAAGTGAACATTATTCTCTGAATAATAAAATCATTGTTGTTCTGTGTTCTGGGTATCTTTTCTTCACATATTTTGTATTTGGGTATCATTTTGCAGGTTAAGAGCATAACAAGTGGTATCAGAGCACTTTCCAAGGTCGGTGGGATCTCCATTTCTTAGCAATTTTTTTTTTTGGCTAGAGACGTGTTCCGGCGTCTTTAAACCACGGGATCTGTCGTTGAGCGCATAAACCTGCGGATTTGGGGAGGCATGCATGCAGGAAATACAAGAGGTGGTCACGTCTGTTGGACTCCCTTGTAACCCCTGTGGGTACCCCTTCGAGTAGTAGTGCATTAGACAAAACCGCACACGGCCTGTCTTCCACGTACCCTCTGGGTATATCGGAAGCCCCCTAGGCTCCCTTGAAACCTCGCCATAGATAAATCGTCGGCTGTCTTGCGGCTACAGTGCACCGAGAACAACACTCGGAGAGATTACTCGCCCGTACGATAGGGTAGTCGGGTTGTACGGATAAGGGTACGGTCGATCCTCCTTAGTTAGAGCCCTGAAACATTGGGCCGAGTACTACTGCCAGGCCCTTATGTATATTGCAATCTGTAGCACCTGACATTCCTCAAGACCATAGTTCCCTTTTTTGTCATCTTCTCTTCCAGATCCGCTTGTGCAAAGGGGTGCGGCAGCAGTAGACATTAGTCTCGCAGTCTCGAGTTCGCAGATCAGTCATTCAGATCTATTAGATCCATCAGAGCCGCAGAGCCATCAGATCCGCCATTCAGATCTCTCAGATCCACCAGATCTGAGTAGTGTGTGGGGTTCCTATACCGGGGCATAATTTTCGCAGGACTTTTTGCAGCATTGACATTTTGAAGATTTGGCAGAGTCTGAGATCTCCCGGGGCGCTTATTGGTGATCTAGCCCATCAGAATCAAGATGACGAGCTGAGCAAGGTGGTACCATTCAATTCTTACTGAATTTTTTTTTGGGCGGTCCCAAATCTCAAGAACATCTGATTGGTGCATGGTAGAAACTAGAGCTCAAGCTATGGCCAATGAGAGGATGGACAACCTTGCAATCCATCCAAACTCAAATTGAAAGCCTATCAAAACTAATCTTGAAGGGCAAGGAGGAAGCCCACGAGGAGGCGTATAATGGCAAGGGACATAGTGAGGGTGAGTCTAGCCACTCTCCTCACGTCTGGGGCACCCACCAACAATCTCGTCAGCGACGTCCCAAGTTGGATATGCATAAATTTGATGGGTCTCAGCCGACAGCATGGATAGCACAAATGGAGCAGTATTTCAATTTGAATAACATCTTAGATGATGATACTCAGCTTATGGTGGCGAGCATGTACTTGGACAATGAAAGGTGGCAATGGTGGGAATGGCATCAATGTTGCAGTGGACCTTTTCGGGCTTGGACCACCTTCAAAAAAGCTCTTCAAGACCGCTTTGACCAAGAATCTTCTTTTTTGGGTCGTCTTACTAAGCTCTGACAAACTGGCACAGTGGACGAATATATTACAGCCTTCGAAGCCTTAGCCTTCCGCACCTGGGATCTCTCAAATGCGTTCTACACGAAATGTTTTATCAGCGGTCTTAAAGAAGCCATAAAAGCCCAAGTCCAACTGCACCACCCTCCCACGTGGATAGAGGCTTGCAAGGTATCTCGTAACGTGGAACGTGCGTTAGCAACCCAGTACAGTCGCCCAAATTTCCCCGCTAAGGGTCGCTCCCCACAGGCTCACAGCACCACTCAAACACTTAAGGTCCAAAAGGTGTCACCTGCAGAAATGGCCGAAAGATGAAAGCAAGGATTATGTTACTACTGTGATGAAAAATACTCCTCGGGTCATAAATGCAAGGAGCCCAAATTTTTTCAAATTGATGCCACTGACTATAGCTCATCGGAGGAAGATCCACCACTGGAGAAACATGAGGAGGTAGAAGAGGACAACCAACAGGACAATGTACCTGACGAACCAGTTATTTCGCTGCATGCTTTGGCAGGGATTTCTTCACCTCAAACTCTCAAAATCAGAGGTTTTATTAAACATCGCCTAGTAGTAGCCTTGATTGATAGTGGAAGTACACAAAATTTCATCCATCAAAAAGTCGTGGAAGCAGTGCATTGTTTTGTACGAGCAGTTTCTAACTTCCAAGTTCAAATCACGGATGGGGGCACAATGAAATGTGAAGGCCACTGTAAAAATGTCAAACTTCAAATGGGGGATTATCAGTTGAAGACCCACATGTTTGCCATACACATGGGAGGATGCGACATTGTCCTCGGCGCTGACTGGCTCCGCACTCTGTGGCCTATCACAATGGATTTCCAGGAGTTATATATGAGTTTTAAGCATAACAACTCCACACATACCCTCCGGGGACTCCAGGCAGGAGCTCCCTCTATCATCAGCTCGCATAGGATGGAAAAATTGCTTAAAAAGGGCCATCATGGAGTTATATCTCAATTTAATGTCATCCAGGAAGTCGTAACCAAGTCTCTGCCAATTCATCCGGAGATGCAACAGATTTTAAATAACCATCTGCCGGTCTTTGACAAGCCTCATGAGCTTCCACCCTTGAGAGGGGAACATGATCATAGCATCACCTTGGTTCCAGGGGCCCAACCCCCAAATGTGCACCCATATAGATATCCGTTCACCCAAAAGAATGAAATAGAAAAAATAATCAAGGAACTTTTGGAAGCAGGTGTCATTCATCCGAGCATTAGTCCTTATTCATCACCAGTGGTCATGGTGCTCAAGAAAAATGGGGAGTGGCAGATGTGTCCAGACTTTAGGGCTCTCAATAAGTTGACAGTCAAAGATAAATTCCCCATCCCAGTGGTTGATGATTTGCTGGATGAACTCAACGGGTCTCAATTCTTCACTAAGCTGGATCTACGCTCAGGCTACCACCAAATTCGCATGAAGGAAGTCGACATTCCAAAGACTGCTTTCCGCACTCATGAAGGTCATTATGAGATCCTAGTCATGCCATTCGGTCTTTGTAATGCCCCATCTACTTTTTAGAGCCTTATGAACCACCTTCTCAAACCATGTCTGAGGAAATTTGTCCTTGTCTTCTTCGATGACATCCTCATCTATAGTTGCACTTGGGCCGCACATCTTCAGCATGTAGATCTACTCCTGCAACTGCTCCGCAAGCATAAATTATTTGTTAAAATGTCCAAGTGTGCGTTTGGCATGGAAGAAGTTGAGTATTTGGGCCACATTGTGGGGCGTGAAGGTGTTAAGGTGGACCCCAAAAAGATCCAGGCAATGCAGGAGTGGCCTCAACCTCGGACCTTGAAAAGCCTGAGAGGATTCTTGGGTCTCACAGGCTATTATCGCAAATTTGTCCGCAATTATGGTCGCATAGCAAAGCCCCTCACTCAACTCTTGAAGAAAAATTCATTCTTCTGGAATGAGGAAGCACAACAGGCCTTTACAACTCTAAAAAATGCCATGTGTTCCACTCCAGTCTTAGCACTACCTGATTTCACCAAATCTTTTGTCATTGAATGTGATGCTTCGGGTACGGGTATTGGGGCAGTCTTAATGCAGGAAGGACGACCTTTGGCCTTCACCAGCCAACAACTCAGTGGGAAGAATCTGGGCCAATCTACCTACGAGAAGGAAATGATGGCCATCTTACATGCAGTAGAGACCTGGCGACCTTACTTATTGGGGCGACGTTTCCAAATCCGCACAGACCATCACAGTCTTAAATATTTTTTGGAGCAACGCCTATCCTCCCCACAACAAAATAAATGGCTAGCCAAAATGCTGGGATATGATTATGAGATCATTTACAAGAAAGGGCAAGACAATAGGGTAGCAGATGCATTATCTCGCCAATTTGAGGAGGAAAGTACCCTGCTAGCAATTTCCCTTCCCATTCCAGAATGGATTGAAGAAGCTCGCCGGGAATGGTTTTCACATCCCAGGCTCTCCCAACTCATTTCTCAATTGCAGACGGATCCAAATTCCAACAAGGGCTACTCGTGGCAGGATGAGATTCTTCGCTATAAGGACAGAGTCGTCATATCACCAACCTCCACCCTCAAAAGTCGCATTTTGGCAGAATTGCACTCATCCCCCATTGCAGGACATTCAGGCTTTCAGAAGACATATGCTCGCACCAGAAGATCATTTTTTTGGACAAGTATGAAAAAGGACATCCTTACTTTCGTAGCCGAATGTGATGTCTGTCAATGACACAAAGGGGAGACAGTCAATACACCAGGCACATTACAACCGTTGCCCATCCCGACATCAATATGGACAGAGGTTTCTATGGATTTCATTACAGGTCTTCCAAAGTCAGGAAACAAGTCAGTCATCATGGTGGTTGTGGACAGACTTTCGAAGTATGCTCATTTTTGTGCCCTACCACACCCGTTTACTCCAACTTTGGTCGCTCAATCTTTCATGGATCAGATCTTCAAATTGCATGGCATGCCCACTTCTATTGTGTCCGATCATGACCCAATCTTCACAAGTAATTTTTGGCAGGAACTCTTCAGGCTACAAGGCACTCAACTGAAACTCAGTACTTCCTATCATCCACAAACGGATGGTCAAACTAAAGCCGTCAACAAATGTCTGGAAACCTACCTTAGGTGTTTCACTTCAGAAAAGCAACATCTTTGGGTACAATGGTTACCTTTGGCTGAATGGTGGTATAACACAAACTATCATGCCACCACCAAAATGACTCCCTATGAAGCAGTCTATGGTCAACTCCCTCCTTCCCCTACTTCTTATATTAAGGGATGCTCGAAGGTACAAGCAGTGGATCAACTCCTACAACGCCGCGCCACCATGCTCGCCCATCTTAGAGAGAATCTTCATCAAGCTCAAAACCGCATGAAGCAACAAGTAGACCAACATCGCTCAGAGTGCCAATTTCAAGAAGGGGATCAGGTCTTTTTACGGCTGCAACCATATAAGCAAACATCACTCAAAGACAAGGGTTGTCAGAAACTATCTCCCAAATTCTACGGACCATATCAAGTACTTCAGCGCATTGGAGAAGTGGCTTACAAGTTGGCCTTGCCGCCTACTGCAAAAATCCATCCAGTTTTCCATGTCTCATGCCTCAAGAAAGTGATTGGGAACAATTGCAGAATTTAGACCAGTCTACCTGAATTGGACGAAGAAGGGTCAATCTGGCTTCAACCCGAACAGGTCCTAGACACACGAGACAAGCACCTGCGCGGCCGCATGATTAAGGAAGTCCTTGTCAAATGGAAAGACACCTCTCCAGAAGATGCAACTTGGGAACCAACCACTATTCTTCAGCAGTTTCCGCAGCTTCAGCCTTGAGGACAAGGCTAGTCTTAAGGGGGAGGGCATGTTAGGGTCCCACCCTAACCCCCTTATTTATGTAATGGGATCGCGTCATAGTCAAGAGTCAATAAAGCCCATATTAATATTTGTAAGTGGTTAACCCTCAATTAATGGCGGGACCACAGTTAGTTGCAAATGGGCCGTAGTATTAGATAGATGGTATTAATAAAACCCACGGTATTGATCCGTGGTATTGCATGTATGAGTCATATATAAAGGATAGAGACTCCCTGCGAGGAGCATCGTGTCTTATTTTGTAAGCGAGCTCTACTCTATTGGAGGTTTCCCCCTCGAAGAGGCAAGTGAACATTACTCTCTGAATAATAAAATCATTGTTGTTCTGTGTTCTGGGTATCTTTTCTTCGCATATTCTGTATTTGGGTATCATTTTGCAGGTTAAGAGCATAACATATATAAAAATGTTTTTTTATCTAAATTTATCATTCTCAAAAATAATGTATCTCTTTAATCATCATAAAGAAGTAATGATTTAATTATTTAAAACATAAGTGTTGAATTGATATTAGCGAAAATGAATTTTAGTAAATTAATTTTATAGCTAACATTTTTTTGTGATCATGCTCTTGAACAGTGGTCTTCCACCCCAATGGATGTAAATCTTATATTAGAAATCATTGAAAAATGCAGCAAGATTCTCAATTTGATTTTGCCTTGATTAAATTGAGAAAATTCAAATTTCCACATCACCAGACAACTTAGATGATGATAACTTATGTGACATGGCTTGTGTCACCCACTTTACTCATTAAATTTGAGTTGGAGGAGTTAGAGTTTAGTTTTGCATGTGTGACTGCTAATTTGTAGCAATCAAGGCCAGTTATCTAGGGTTGTTTTCAGTTAAACTAGTTCCAAATTTTGGAGGAACGAGTGGAAGGTCCGTTAAGCAGTGGGACTTCAGTCAAACTCAGTGATAATCCAGTTAACTAATCAAACAACCCAAAATAGCTTGTGCATGCAGAGAATTTGACTTACAGAGTATAGGTGGAGATTCCAAGGCAGTGTAACGTCAATTTTAGAATAGTCTTGAGTGTACAGGTGTTGCATGAAGTCAGATGATCATCCTAAGGAATTACACAATTCAATTTGAGGAATTTTCTAAATAATACAGGCTAATTCCTTAAGGAACAATGCAAGAAAATAGGAGCTCAAGCCGAGGCAAAATTTGATGAGTTTGGGTCAAAGGCCTTCAATGAGTAGAGAGATAGGTTATGCACTTAGAGGGTGTGCTTAGTTGAGGAAAGCAATTGTAATACATCTCTTTTTATTTGATTAATGCAAGCAGGAATTTGGGTTTTTTAGTAGATTGCTTTCCCCGGATAAAATACTTGTTGCATGTGTGTCATTTCTTCTTACATGTCTCAAACTTTTGTTCTAAATTGTGAATTAATATCCACGGAGCAATAGAGTATGTTTGTGTCTTGTGATTTTGATTAAAACTTCATGAGCAATTGCAAATCTACAACTAATTTATACATGGTATCAAAGCTAGATTCGCATTAGGGTAGGAAATTCAAAGTTGTTTCTCAAAGATTCGAATTTGAAAATCCATGTAGCATGATTTCTTCAGAGCTAAGAAGATGGCCTTCAATCGACTAAGGCTAGAGCATGCCTCGAAAGGCACCTCTAATTTTGTTGCATGGATGGACCGCCTGGAGGCAATATTAGATGACAATGGATTGCTAGAATACATCAAGATAGATGTTGCGAAACCTCAATCATTTGATGCCCATAATCTTTCTCATTGGAAGAAAGATGTAGCCAAGGCAAGGAGAATAATCTTGGAGGGAGTATGGGATCATATTGTCTCAAGTCTCCACAGAAAAGAAACTTTGTTTATGATGTGAAAAGCACTGATAGAATTGTTCGAGAATAGCAGTGACCACAGGAAGCTGGTGCTCAAGGATAAACTTCGAAGTATCAAGATGCAGAAGAATGACACAATTTCACAATATCTGAGCAAGTTTACACAGTGTCATGATGAACTTGGTGTGGTCGATTTTAATGTCCCCGAAGAAGACTTAAGCTTGGCCCTTCTGGGCCTTCCAAAGAGCTGGCATAATATCAAGATTCAGTGAACGAGAGGGAGAAACTACCGAACTGGATGCACTTATGGTATGATCTGGTACAGGAGGAAATAAGGCGAAATACTAGAGATGAGACTTCATCCAAGGGCAAGGATGAAGAAAAATTTTCATTGGATGGAAAGGAAAACAAGGGAAAGGGGAAGAAATCCCAATCCAAACCAGAATTCAATCAAGGGGGCAAGAAGAAAGATTTGTAAAAAATTAAATGCTTCCATTGTCATTAATTTAGGCACTATGCCATGAAGTTCCCAAACAAGAAGGCAAGTAAGAAGACTTCAGGAGGGGCAACAGGTGAAGCTTTGGCTTCATATTTTGAGCTTGACTTTACCCTCATTACATGCATGGTCAACACAATGATGGGGAGTGTGTGGTAGTTAGACTCAAGTGCATTGTTCCACATGATGGGTAAAATAAAATTTAAATGACCTGGAAGAAAAAGATTTCCAAATGCACATCGAGATGGGCGACAACGGAAGGTAAAACATGACTAAGAATGGTACAGTCACCTTTTAGAGGTGTTGGGTTGTGTTATATTCTTTCTAGGATTAGCCACCCTAGTTAACCGGGGGTGGAGCGCCCCCTTCGTTGCGCCGATTGCACAGTGGGGCAGCACCCCTTGTACAGGGGGTTTGAGGGGGGTAGTTAGCCCCCTTATACGGGGTTTGGGGTAGCACCCCAAGGAATTTTTTTTTGGACCCTATATTAGGTGGGCGGACCTACCTATGGTTTTGTGCATGGCTTTCGCACATGGTTTTGGGCGCGATGATTTTCAGTCCATGGTATTGGATGCTTCGACATGTATATATATGTATTGTAACATTGAAAGGAACATAATGCAAAATCAATCTGGTAGTCCCAATTTTGGGATCTAGAGGAAAATATCTATGTATATTTGTTTTATGTGTTATGCTCTTGCTATTGTTTATTTTCTGTTTTTAGAATTCGTATGCAGTTAATGTTTGTATAGGGTTAAAAACTACATTTGGTATCAGAGTTGTTTTGGCTTCAAGGGGATGCCTTTGTTGCTGAGGGGTTTCCCTCGGGCCTATGGTAGACCCTGTTCAATGGGAGATCTGCGGGACCGATTCTGGTGGTGAAAGAAGATGGAGAGCAGTGGAAAGATAGAGATCAAGAAATTTAATGGTCAAAGTTTTGAGTTGTGGAAACTCAAGATGGAGGATCTGTTGGTGGACAAAGATCAGTGGATCGCGGTAGATCTGAGTACTAAACCAACAGGAGTGTTTGATGAATGGAAGAAGTTGGATTGGAAGGCAAAGAGCACAATACAATTGTGTGTCTCAGATTTAGTATTTCTAAATGTATCAGGGGAAGCTACGACGAAGGCTTTGCAGGACAAGTTAGGGACTTTGTACCAATCTAAGTCTCTAGTGAATAAACTGTTCCTGCGGAAAAAGATGTATAACCTGAGGATCAAAGATGGAGACTTGGTGATAGAGCATCTAAACGCATTTAATAATATGGTAAGTCAGTTATTATCTATTGATATTAAAATTTCAGATGAAGATAAGTGCATCAGTTTGTTGTGTTCTCTACCAAATTTGTGGGATAGTCTAGTTATTGCAATAGGTAGCAATGCATCTGCCTTGCAGTTTGATGAAATAGTCTCATCCTTATTGATGGAGGAGATGAGACGGAAAATTATGGACATCTAGAATGGTGATACCTTGTCTGTACGAGGAAGGTCCTAGGAAAAAAAAAAGTCATCTGGTGGGAGATCTAAATCTAGAGGGAGATCTAAATCTCCAGGAAAACCTATAAAGGTGTGCTCGAAATGCGGAAAGGAAAGGCACTACAAAAGGGACTGTAAGTCTAAAGCTCCTGACAAAGGAAAGGGATCTAATGATGCTCCTTCTACAGAGGTGAAAACCACCTCAGATGAAGGTGGGGATGTGTACTTGGTTTCTTCAAGTACATAGGTAGATCATGAGGCATGGTTGATTGACTCAGGTGCATCCTTTCACTTCACTCCCCAGAGAGAGTGGTTCTGCGAGTATGAGAAATATGATGGTGGTGATGTATTTTTGGGGGATGACATGAAGGCTAGAATTGTTGGTCGTGGAAAAGTTAAGTTGAATTTGCAAGGTTGAAGGATTAGCATACTTCCGAGTGTTCTGCATATTCTTACATTGGCCAAAAATCTGATCTCTGTAAGCAGTTGGATGATGCAGGTGTAAGAACAATGTTCGATTAGGATACTTGTAAGATGGTTTTTGGAGCAGTGGTATTGATGTAGGGAGTTCGAATTGGAACTTTGTACAAGTTGCAAGGTAGCACTGTTATTGATGGGTGCAATAGTTCTATGGTTCCTGAAAGTGGAGCAAAAAATCTAGTGATCTCTGGAGAAAATACCATGCTATGGAATCAAAGGCTTGGACATATGTGAGAGAAGGGGCTTCGAATATTTCATGGTAAAGGTATGGTATAAGGTATGAATCATAGCTCTATGGATTTTGATTTCAATAAAAACTGTGTATATGGGAAGCAAAATCAAATGATTTTCCCCTCTGGTGGTAAGAGGGTGAAACATATATTAGAGCTTGTACACAGTGTTTTGTTTGGACCTGTGAAGGTTCCATCATTGGGTAAGTCTGTGTACTATGTATCATTTGTAGATGACTTCTCAAGGAATACATGGATCTATTTTCTTAAGAAGAAATCTAAAGTCTTTGACAGGTTTAAATAATTTATGGCTCTCGTGGAAAACCAAACAGAGAAGAAGATTAAGGTGCTGAGGACAGATAATGGTGGAGAGTTTTGCAAGAAGGAATTTGAAGAATTCTGTAAGAAGTGTGGTATAGCACGACAAAAGACTAATCCATACACACCTGAGCAAAATGGAGTTGAAAAAAGAATGAACAAGACATTGATGGAAAGGGCAAGAAGCATGCTCAGTGGCGCTAGGTTTGGATAGGAATTCTGGGCAGAGGCAATGGAGACTACATGTTACCTAGTCAACAGATCACCTTCATTAGCATTAGAGGATAAGACTCCACAAGATGTATGGACTGGTAAGAAACCCTCTCTTTCACATCTGAGGGTATTTGGATGTGATGCATATGCAAATGTTCCAAAGGAGAAAAGAACAAAGTTGGATAGTAAATCTGAAAAGTGCATCTTTCTTGGGTATAAGGATGGTTTATAGGGTTATAAGCTTTGGAACCTAGTAACAAGGAAGGTTGTGTACAGCTAAGATGTGGTGTTCAGAGAGGTGAAAGATGTTATTAAACATGAAGTCCAACCAAAGGAACCTTAGAAGATAGATTTTGAGCTTAAGGAGGAAGAATCATACTCTACAGCAAAAGAGGAATTAGAAAATGAAGAGCCACAAACTTCGGTTATGAGAAGATCGGTTCAAGAAAGAAGGTAGCCAGAAAGGTATAGTCCATATGCTTTCTATTCAAATTTTTCTTTATCTATTACTGATGATGATTCCAAAATTGTGAAGGAAGCAGTAGATTCAAAGGATGGAAAACTCTGGAAAGAGGCCTGGTTGATGAAATGGCATCTTTGCACAAAAATGAGGCTTGGGATCTGGTGGAGTTGCCGGCTGGAAGGAAGCCCATTGGAAGAAAATGGGTGTTCAAGAAGAAGACAAATGCAGAAGGAAAGGTGGAGAAATATAAAGCTCGGTTGGTAGCAAAAGGTTATTCCCAGGTACCGGGAATTGATTTTGGTGATATTTTTTCTCATGTTGCCAAGGTAGCTTCTATTAGATTACTGTTATCTGTTTCTGCTACTTTTGATTTTGAGATAGAATAGATGTATGTGAAGACAACATTTCTTCACAGGGATCTGGAAGAAGAAATCTACATGAAGCAACCTGAAAGTTTTGTGGTGAAGGATAAGAAAGAACTGGTATGCAAGTTAAAGAAGTCTCTATATGGGTTAAAACAGTCACCAAGGATGTGGTATTAGAAATTTGATACATTTATACGTAGAATTGGCTTCACCAGAAGAAAAGCAGATCACTATGTGTATTTTAAATCAATTGGTGACCGTGTTATTTATCTAATCTTGTATGTGGATGATATGTTGCTAGTTGGAAATGACAAAGAAATTATAAAGGATTTGAAGACCCAATTGTCCTCCAATTTCAACATGAAAGATCTTGGTGCTGCAAACTATATTTTGGTCATGGAAATTAAAAGAGATCAAGAAAAGAGGAAACTCTAGTTAAACCAGAGGAAGTATGTCAAGACAATACTGCAGAGGTTTAATATGCAGGATAGTAAACCGGTGAAGATTCCTATTCACGTAGGTGTAAAGTTATCTATTGAACAGTGTCCCAAGACACAAGAAGAGGAAGAGGACATGTCCTATGTTCCATATACTAGTGCAGTTGGTAGCCTGATGTATGCGATGGTCTGTACTAGACCAGATATTGCACATGCAATGGGAGTATTGAGCAGCTTTATGTCAAAACCAGGGAAGGAGCATTGGAAAATAGTGAAGTAGGTTTTCAGGTATTTGCGTGGCATTAGTGATTATGGTTTGTGCTACCAAGGAAGGCCAAGATTGGAAAGAGTTTTGGATATTCGTGGCTTTGTTGGTGCAGACTGGGTTGGAGATCTGGATCAGAGGAGATCTAAAAGTGGGTATGTGTTTAACCTATTTGGAGGTGCAGTCAATTGAATGAGTAAGAAACAATCTGTAGTGGCACTATCAACTACAGAGGAAGAATACATGGTAGCCACTCATGCAAGCAAGGAAGAAGTTTGGTTGCAGAGATTGTGTTCAAGTATGGGGTTAGTACAGGGAGCTATAAGGATAGACTGTGACAACCAAAGTGCAATTTTGTTGGCCAAGAACCTTGCTTACCATTCAAAGACAAAGCACATTGATATTTAGTATTACTTCGTGAGGATATGATAGAAGAGAAAAAGGTGTTGCTGGTAAAGGTGGACACTTTGAAGAATACTACAGATGCATTGACAAAACCTAGGAGCTTTAAGAAGTTCTCTTGGTGTAGAGAAACAATGGGTGTTGCAGGGCTGGATAAATGACTAATATCTCTTGTGGAAAGAAAACAACAAGTGGGAGAATGTTGGGTTGTGTTATATTCTTTCCACGACTAGCCACCCTAAATAACCGGGGGGTTAGAGGGGGGGCAGAGCCCCCCCTTCATTGCGCAGCAACGGGGTCATAGGGGGTTTGAGGGGGGTGGTTAGCCCCCCTCTATGGGGTCTGGGGCAGTGCTCCGAGGAAATTTGTTTTGGACCCTATATTAGGTGGGCAGACCTACCTATGGTTTTGTGCATGGTTTTCGCACATGGTTTTAGGTGCGATAGTTTTCAGTCCATGGTATTGGACGCTTTGGCATGTATATATATGTATTGTAACATTGAAAGGAACATAATCAAAAATCAATCTGGTAGTCCTGGTTTTGGGATCCAAGGGAGAATATCTGTATATATTTTTTTTATGTGTTATGCTCTTGCTATTGTTTATTTTCTATTTTTAGAATTCGTATGCAGTTAATTTCTGTATGGGGTTAAAACCTAGAAGAGGGATTCAGGCTCACCCCTCAGGCTCAAGGATGTCATGTTCGTTCTCGGCCTAAATAAAAATCTCATCTCTATTGTAGTTTTGGAATACCATGGTTATGATTTGATCTTCAAGAAAGGAAAGGAATTCCTAAGACACATACCCATGGGACAAGTGAAGCAGATATGGGTTCATGTGAAGAACGTATATAAGCTAGATGTGGAGGATTGTGTTGCATTGAGCATAAAGGTAGAGAAGGTGCAAAGTCACAATGTCGATGAACTTTGGCATAGAATACTTGACCATTTGCATCATAGCACTTTGAAGATCATGCATTAGATAACCACATGCCTCCCTAAAGGATAACTTGAGTAGCAAGATATATGCAAAGGATGTACCTTGGAGAAGTACACAAAATCCAAATTATATGATTAGGATAGCAAAGCACATGTAGTCCTTAAAAGGATTCACTTTGATTTTTGTGGACCCTTCTCGAAATCCTCCACCGATAGGGACAAATATTTTGTCATTTTTATTAATGACTTCTCATGGAAGTGTTGGATCTTCTTCATGCGGAATAAGGATGAGACATTCTCCAAGTTTGTAGAATTCAAGGCACTGGTTGAGAAAGAAACATGCAAGAAGGTGAAGGCTCTTAGGAGAGATAATGGAGGTGAGTACATGTCAAATGAATTTAAACCTTTATGTCCAAAAGAAGGCATTGGATGAGAGTTGACAACACCCCACAACCCACTGCAAAATAGGGTGGTTGAGAGGAATAAATGTAGCATTTTGGAACCAGCAAGGGTGATGTTGTGTGATTAAGGCCTACCTCTACATTTGTGGGCCGATGCATGCAACACATTAGTGTATTTGCAGAATGAGAGTCCTCATCAGATTCTAGACATGATTACACTAGAGGAGGCTTTCTCGAGGAGAAAGTCGGATGTGTCACACTTCAAGATTTTTGAAGCCTCCATTTACTGCCATGTCTCCATAGAATCAAGGAAGAAGCTAGAGTTGATAGCAAAATTGGGGGTATTTATGGATTACACAGAAACTCGCCACAACTACCATGTGTACTTGCTATCCCTCATAATGAAATTTGTGCGAAGGGATGTAAAATTTAATGAAGACAAATAAATATTTTTCTATCTTGAGAGGGAGCTTCAAATCCAACCAGAAGAGGAGTTTTTAGCTCCAAATAAGGAGCCTCAGGAAGTTGTGGAGCAACCACAAATTGAGGAGCAGAGAGTAGAAACAACCACTCAAGTAGAATCATCTAGAGAAGGAAGAAAAATGACCAAGGAATCTGAGAGACTTGTGTAGGATGCGAGGGAGAATGTGGGTGCTAATTCAAATCAGCGTAGGTAGAGAAGGCCACCATATTAGTACACTGGCTACATGGCTCTAATGAATGAACTATTATAGATTGAGTCATCCTCTTTCTAGAAAGCAATAGAGAAACCTTAATGGGTTGATGCAATGGTGGAGTAATACGAATCCATTGTAAATAACAGTGTTTTGGAAGTGGTCACAAGAGCAGTAGACAAATCAATTCTGGGTTTGAGATGGATCTTCAAGGTAAATCATGCACCAAACGGAAACATAGAAAAGTACAAGGCCAAATTTTTGGCCAAGGGGTACTCTCAAGTTTAGGGGATTAACTATGAGGAGACCTTTTCTCCTTTATCAAGGTACTCATCCATCAGATCAATTCTTGCTCTGGCTACATAGATGGGGTGGAAGATCCACCAGATGGATGTAAAAACAAAATTCCTCAATGGAGTTATTAAGGAGGAGGTGTATATCGAGAAACCAGAAGGATTCGATACTTTTTATCGGGAGTTGCATATGTGTATACTCAAGTGAGGGTTGTATGGTCTCAAGCAAGCACCTCGTGCTTGGTACACCAGGATTGGTAGCTATCTCATTGGTTTAGGCTTCACCAAAAGTGAAGTGGATGAAAACCTCTATCATATCTTGGTATAAGGTAAATTGTTTATTATTGTCTTATATGTTGATTACTTGATTTTAACTGAGAAGTTGATCAAATCTTACAAGGAGGACCTTACAAGAGGGTTTTAAATGAATGACATGGTTCTTAGGCACTACTTCCTTGGACTGGAAGTATGGCATGGTGACGGGGAACTATTTTTCTCTCAGGGAAAGTATGCCAACGAAATAATTCAGAGGGTCCGCATGGACAGTTGCAAACCCATGGAGACACCTTTAGCGACCAACTGGAGGAAAGAGGATACTAGTTCACGTGAGGGACTGGATGCTACAATTTACTAGCAGTTGGTGGGTTAACTATGGGCTAACTAATGTATCTTGTGAACACACGACCAAATATGTGCTATGCAGTCAACAACCTAAGCCAAGAAATGGTGAGGCCAACCAAATTATTTTGGAGGGAAACTAAAGATGTTTTACTGTACCTCAGAGGCACTACCCAGTTTGGACTATGGTATAGATAGATAAAGGGAGTGAAATTGTGTGGATTCACATATGTAGATCGAGCAGGGAGTCCATCAAACTGAAAGCATACATCAGGTGGAATTTTTAGTGTAGGGTTCATAACAGTTTCTTGGTACAGAAAGAAGCAATGATCTGTAGCACTAAACTCGGCAAAATCAGAATACATGGTTGCCAGTTAGACAATATGTGAGGTGATGTGGATGAGAAATATACTTGTTGGATTGTTTGGTTAGATTATGGATCCAACTGTGATCTACTATGATAATCAAAGTTGTATCAATCTCTCTAAAATCTCATTTTTCATGATCGATCCAAGCATATATATATCTGGTATCACCATTTACAAGACTGTGTGTAGAGGCGGATAATGTTGTTACAGTACATCCCAACATAGGAACAAGATGATTACATTTTTAAAGAGGCATTTTCAAGACGGAAGTTTGAATTCCATAGGTGCAGGATATAGGTGGTTGATAATCCATTTCCTCCTAAGGAGTGTTGAAAAATGTATCAAGAAATTTTCAATTTGAGTTTGTCTTGATTAAATTGAGAAAATTCGAATTTCCACATCAATAGACAACTTAGATGATGTCAATTTGTGATATATGGCTTGTGTCACCTAGTTTACTCAGTAAACTCGAGTTGGAGGAGTTAGAGTTTAGTTTTGCATGTGTGATTGCTAATTTGTATCAGTAAAGGCCAGTTATGTTAGATTGTTTTCAGTTAAACTAGTTCTAAATTTTGGAGGTGTTGTAAATCTCATAGACAATTCCTGGTTGTGGGGAAACCATTGCCTAAGACATCTTGAGAATAAATAAGCATAGTTAAAATCAGTGGCTGGAGGTATAAGCCACAACGACTTGTAATAAAAAATTGTAGTTCTGAAACCCTAACCTTCCAAAGAGAATGGCCAGAAAAAATCTGAGGGTTACAGGGTCTTAGACTGAAGGAGTGATTTGAAGAAAAGAAAGATGGTAGAGTTTGTACCCAGGAAATTCAGAATATGAATACAATCAATGTAGAAATAATATTGATAGGCTGATAATATCTGGATGAATTTACAATGTGGTGGAGAACCTTTTAAGGCTTCTTTAATTAAGTTTTTCATGTACTCTCTATTGAAAGGCAACATTAGTAAATATGCTAAATAAAAGAAACCAACAGATTCATTACACGCACACTGACAAAGAAAAAAATTCATGAAAGATGATAACAAGAGAAAGAAAAATATCTGCAACTCCCAAAGCTGGAATGCCACTATAATGTAATCTTCATATTCAGAGAGATTTTATGAGTACAATATCAGTCATGGAGAGTTGGAACAATGTAAACTTCGAAATGGGAACTATAAACTCAAAACTGAAACTCTGGCAAAAAACCACATAAAAACATCAAAAACAGTGCTAAAAACGAAAAGTGTTCATGCTGGAATAAAACTTTTTTTTTTCCTAAGGTAAATTTTCAACGTGTTTTAAAAATGGTGGTAAAAACCAATTTTTTGTGCAAAAATTGTCCAAAAAACACCCTCAAAACAAAAAGTGTTGATGTTCGAATAACACTTTGCAAAAAACACCCTTAAAACAAAAAGTGTTGATGTTTGAATGACATTTTTTTTCCAATGGTAAATTTTGTGCAAAAAAAAAATGAAAAGTGTTGACGTTGGAATAACATTTTTTTCCTAAGGGAAAATTTTCAATATTTCGAAATAATGGTGAAAAAGATTTTATCATGACCCTGAAAAACATTAAAATTTCAAAAGAATAATGAAAAAAGAAAAATAAAAAATAAAAATTAAAACAATGGAAAAACACAAAACAAAAAAAGTTTAAAAAAATAACAAAATGTAAATTAAAATATATATATATATATATATATATATATATATATATATATATATATATATATATATATTAAAAACAAAACATAAAATAAACAAACAAAAAAAAATCAAATGTATATATAACAAAGTAAAATAAAATCAAATCAAATCAAACATAAAAAATTAACAAAAAAAATCAATCATTAAAAAAAAAACAAAATTAACCTATAAAATATAAGAAAAAAAATAATAAACAAATAAATAGTAAGGAAAAATTATTAAAAAATAAATAAATATCTTGCAAGCCATAAAAATTTTTGGAAAAACAAAACAAAAATAAAATAAGATATGGAGAAAAAAAAAAAAAAAAACTTAAAAGAAACTATAAAATAAGTATTAAAAAAAACAAAAACAAAAACAAAACAAAACAAAACATTAACAAAAAAACTTAAAAAAAATGAAAATTAAAAACAAACTAGATTTAAAAAACAAATTGAAAATTAACAAAAAAACAAAAAAAAAAAACAAAAAACAAAAAAAAAAAAAAACAAAAAAAAAAAAAATTGAAAAACTACTAAAATTAAGATTAAAAACATTTAAAAAAAACTGAAAAAACAAAAATATACTCAAATTAAAAAACAAAAAAAAAAACCAAAAACCAATTAAAATAAAAAATATACATGTATTTTCAAATAAATAAAAAAATACATTTTATATATATATAATAAAAACATTTAAAATTTTTATTAAAAAAAAAAAATTCAAAAAACATTTAAAAACAAATATTTTTTACTTAAAACAGAATAAAAAATTTATTAACCATTTTTTATTAAATAAACTTTTAATTTTTTTTTAAACATTTTTTTTCTTCTAATTTAAAAACAAAAAAAGAGACTCCTCCGGCTGCCCGCGGTGGCGAGGCTGTGGGCGGAGGGGCTGCATGCAACCTCCTCCGCCCAGGGCCGCGCCACCACGGGCAGCCGGGTGCCAGCGGGTCGATTTTGAGAATCGACACGCCGCCGCTCCTCCCCCGTGGTGGCGCGGCCCTGGGCAAGGGAGGCTACGGGAATTGCCCTACCACCGCTCGTGGTGGCACGGCCTTGAGTGGAGGAGGCTGCATGCAACCCCTCTACCCACGGTCACGCCACCACGGGTGGTTGGGTGTAGAATCAATTTTTTTTTTGTTAAATTAAAAAATATCTGTTTAAATTTTTTTTAAATTAATTAAAGTTTAAAATTAATTTGTCTAATTTTTTTAAAGTTTATTTTAAAATAAATAAAATTAAAAAATAAAATAAAATAAAATGTTTGTAAATTAATTAAAGTTTATTTTTTTTTTTATTTTAAAATAAAAAAGTCCTATTTAAAAAAAAATGACTATTTGTTACTGAAAAAAAAAAAAAAATATGCACATTTTTTTTGTTTTAAATAAAAAACATTTATTTTATTAAAAAAGTTAAATGTTTATTTTTTTAAATCAAACATATATATTGTTTTTGTTTTTCTTGTTTTTTTTTTTAAATAAAACATATAGAGTTTAAGAAAAAATTGAAAAGGTTTTTTTTTTAATCAAAAATAGATATTTCTTTTTTACTTTAAATGTTTTATATATATATATATATATATATATATATATATATTTTTTTTTTTTTCATTTTTTGACTTATAATTTGCGTTTATTTTTGTTTTTTAATTTTTGTTTAAACGTTTTTAATCTTAGTTGTTTGTTTGTTTTTTTTTTTTTTAATTTAGTTTGTTTTTAAATTTTTTCTTAATTTTTGTTAATGTTTTTTTAAATTTTTCTATTTTTACTTACTTAATTGTATAGTTTTTTTAAATTTTGTTTTTCTTTTCCAAATTCTTTTATGGTTTATGAGATAATTTTTTTTTTTTTTTTTTTTTTTTTTTTTACATTTTTTTTATGTTTTTTTAAATCTTTTTTTTTTTTATATATTTTTAAGTAATCAACATTTTAAAAAAAGAAGAAAAATAAAACAACTTGAAAATTCGTTAAGTAATCATGATTTCAAAATAAATTAGACATAATAAATTTTAAAGTGTGAAAAATAAACCCTTTAGAAAAAAGGTATGTTGCATCAACACAATTCAAAATCGGCATGAAAATCACTAACATTTAAAAACAAATTTTTATATTTGATACATAAGAAAATTTAAAGTGTCAAAAATATGCTCAAAAAAAAAAAAAAAAGAAAAAAAAAAAGAAGAAGAAGAAGAAGAAGAAGAAAAAGTGTGTATTTTGCATCACCACTTTTCAAAATCGGCTCTAAAAAAAATATGTGTGCTCTGCATGGCCCCTTTTCAAAATCGGGTCACTTTTTTGCTATCTCTACGAAATGGGTAACAGTATCAGTTCCCATTTCAAAGTTTAGGTTGTTTTGGGCTCCTAACCCCTGAACCCCTACAAAGTGTAATTCTCCCACTTTTATTTCTAACTCAGGCTTAACTGCCAGATTAGTTATACAACCAACTTTAAAGTTATGAAATTGTTTCTCTTTTTAATTTACATTCAAATATTATATATATATATATATATATATATATATATAATATTTTTTTCTCCTTATACAAAAGTCATCCCATATATATATATATATATACATGAAGCACAATGCCTTTGATATTATAAATGTATACACATATATAACGTTAAAGTTATATTTTGTCCAAGTGAAACTTTGTTTTCAAAAGTTCAAAATTGCACTTTAAACTCTCTTAAAAACAAGCCTAGGCATATATATATATATATATATATATATATATATATATATATATATTGTAATAGAGTTATTTAATGGACTAGTGGAACCCCACGACCACCACGTACATGCCGAAAAAACTATTTTGATAGAAACTATGAACCGCTCTCGGGATCACCTTTAGTGTTTTAAGGAAGTCGAGGAGGGTGATGTCCTAGTCAATTGAGACCGTCGATCACTTTGATGAGAAGTTTGAGAAAAATACATTGCAAGACCACTGTTTCATTAGTCATCGTGCATTTTATACAGTTGGGAATCTGTTTGATCTGGGTAGGCAACGATGTAGATTGTCGATTGTTTCAAACACAACTCCATTTAACTTCTTTCATTGCCATGCAATTGTAATAACATTTGATTGTGTGAAATGTCAATCTAACACTCAAAAATTTATATTATTCAAAAACTCATTATTATATCACTGTTAATAATTGTATTGAGTATCTATAGTGTTCACCTAAGATAAATGCACCATCCCTGGATACACTTTTCACCTACAGCTTAATTTAGGTTTAGGAGCTTCATAAATTTCATAAGAATAGTAACAATGATTTCTCTATGGCTTAGGAAACTACTCCAGTGATGGATTGTTGATAACATTAGGAATGAGGAGATGTGTTGCATTCATCCTCCTTTGATTTTCTGAAGGAAAACTCCAATGTGTATTTCACCTCTGAATTTCTAGATGTAATGTTATGATAATCCTTCGAATACTAGAACTTGTAGGAAAATATATTTTGGAATTGTTTTTCTTCATGTTTCCCTTTGTTCTTGGCAATTTTCCAGCACCATTTCCATTGCTAGTCTTTGTACTACTTCTGAAGATAGAGTTTATATGAGAAGAATTGTTTGAACTACTAGATAACAAAAAATATGGAAGTGCATCGTTGGATTTTGATAATCCAAGGCTTCGTAAGCCATAATTCACTACAGTTTTGGTGAGAAGATGATTGCGGATCTTGTAACAGACCTGGTCAAATTCAATGTAAAATTTAATAAAGGAAAAAATAAGACCAAGGTAATGGGACATGTATTCCAAGCTAAATCGTGGGCAAGGCATCCTAGTGTGGATGTTCATTGGTTTATTATGACTAAGGAAATTGGAAAAGACAATGACAAAGGCTTTGGAAAAGAAAAATGGCATTTTTGGCACATTTACTTATAAAATTAAGGGAAATTAGGAGAAAAGGAAGGTGAAAGGTCACATGTTGCATGTGAGGAGGAAAATGGAAGAAAATAATAGAAAATGAAGAAAACAAAGGCCTCATTGATAAAAAGGTTTCTGAGGATCAGTGGGCATGCTTGGTCAGTTAACCTTTGGTCAGTGTAACCTTTTGGCAGTTTAGTTTTGGAGCTCTCATTCTATTCTCTCTCTCTCTCATACTCTTGGACACTTAGAGTTTTCTTGGAGCACTCTTAGAGAGTGTGGCATACTAAGATGCTTAGAGAAAGAAGGAAAATGAAGAGCAGGAAAGTGCAAGAGGACATCAGGATCAACATCTACAACATGCTTTTCTTGTAGGTACTGAGTTGGATGTATGTTTTCCTCACTAGTTTTGGCATGCATGCCATATGCATGTGGTTTATTGGTTATGATATGTCATTGGCATGGAGGATTTCCTTGCTTGATAGTGGATTTGCCTAGCCATGCCATTTCCGAGATAGCCATGGTGTTGTGGGTTAATTTATTTATTTTTCTAGTTGGTTCTCATGCTTCCTTTAGCTTGGGTTGCGTTACTAGTTTTTGGAAGCCTTGGTTGGACAAACGCTCTGGAATCCCTATAACAACTTTGGGTTGAGTTACTAGTCCTGGAAGCCATGGTTGGAGAAACACTCTTGAAGCCCTTAGTGGGTTGAGTTACTAGTCTTTGAAGCCCTAGTTGGGCAAATGCTCCAAAAGCTCGACGAAAGTTGTGGGTTAAGTTACTAGTCCTGAAAGCCTTGGTTGGAACAAAAGCTCTGGAGCACTGGAAGGCTTGGGTAGAGACCAACCTGGTGATGGTTTTTGATGGATGATCATGAGATGGAATCACTGTTTGATATGTTGAGGTGGTTTGACATCTGGAAGCCCTGGTTCGCTTTCAATGGATTGTTCCATGAGATCACACATTCATGCTTGGAATATGGCACAGGGGTGACTAGATGAAGAGAGATTTGGCTCAACCATGTCTATGGCTAGGTGGTATGTGGAAGTTCTAGACATGGGTTCATTTTTCTTGTGGAAATAAAATATATTTCCTATGGTATTGATGGGTAAATATGTTTATTGTTATGTGGCTTATATGGTTGTTCTATTCTTAACATATCTGATGTTTATATGTTGGTTATGAATGAGTTCTATGACTGTCATGATCTTTGGCTCATATCATGTTTTTACTTGTAAATAAATGAACAATGTATCTATGGCCTAATACATGAAATTGCAGCTAATGTGTTGAGGCATCAATGCTTCTTAGAAATTTTCACATAAGTATGAGGCCCATATGCTTAGTTCTGTTGTTAAGACCTGTATATTTCATGTTTGTGACATGTTTGATGAAATTCATGTCATGGCTAGTAGGGGTCCAGTCTAGTCCTTGTTGATGTTTTTGCAAATGTATCATTGTTTTGTTGTGTAATTTCATTTTTGAAGGTACCATTGAGTTCTCGGTAGTGACTTGAGCTCTAGGCTGAAAAAGTGGCACAAATCCTGAAGTTGCAAGCACAACACTAGGGGAAAAAGTCCCCAGAAGCTCCCTTTCCCTTGTTGTGGGAGCTTCTGGGCCTCCTAGATATGCCCTTTGTTCATATCGAGGGAGCGTCTAGCGTTTTGATGCACTAAAACTTTAGTTGATCTTAGGGATTGGTTTCCTGAGTGATTGGGATGGCTCCTTGGAGTTTTTTTGTTGATGTAGAAGGTATGTGTGATGTGTTCCACTGGTTCAACTTCCCTAACTGACACATAGGGAGTCAAATCATATCATAGTAACTTCTCATCATATATTTACCCTGGTTGGTTGAATACTTGGGTAGATGTGGTAGGAGGGTGTTACAGAGTGGTATCAGAGTGGGTTTCATTCTCTTTAGGTGGTGTTTGGTTTCCATTCTTTTAGGTGGTTTCTGGTTTCCATTCTTTTGGGTGATATCTGATACCACAGAGTGGTATCACAGAATGGTTCAACCCTTGGACTAGATGGAAGGAATATGTTTTTCATGCATGCATGCCAGTTGCATATGTGTTCTTTATGTTTGGAGACTATGTGCTTATTGTGCATGCATGGTGGTGGTCATTGTTTTCATTGTGTCACCATGTGGAAGTTGATGATGTTGTTCTTGGGATGCGCTAGTCATGAATGCATGTCGGTTGTATATGCATTTGTTATGCATGTCAGTGTATATATGTTTTTATGCATGCATTGTCATGGTTATGGTTATGCATGTATGGTAGGTCATACATGCATTGTGAGGTCATTGTATGCAATTAGGTCATCATGATGTTATTGGTATGTTATGATGCTAATGAGTTGGTTGAGATAAAGCAGGAGATGCAAACCATCAAGTGAAGTTGCAACATTGGACCTCGAGGCAAGAGCATGTTGTCATACAGGTTTGTATGTTGGGCATGCAGGTATGTAGGTTAAGGATTTTTATATGCATTATGGTTATGTGTATGTATTTCATTCTATTGATGTTATGGTTACATACATGATAGATGCTAGTTGATTACTGTAGTCATATGCACATGTGTCATATAGTTATGAATGATAGTAACTTGTGGTCGTATGCATTGCTATTTTTGTTTTATGTTAGATAACTTGATGATTATGTCATATGTTATTGATGAGTATGTTATAGGTTAACTTCTTGTTGTTATATGATAGTTAGCTTGATGATTAGGTTATATGTTGTTGATGAGCATGATATATAACT
The DNA here is from genome assembly GCA_031772625.1 of Pinus tabuliformis. NCBI lineage: Eukaryota > Viridiplantae > Streptophyta > Pinopsida > Pinales > Pinaceae > Pinus > Pinus tabuliformis. Next base: position 378,055,537 of record CM062820.1, on the reverse strand, counting down.
TGTTGTTGTTATATGTTAGTAACTTGATGATTAGGGTTATTACATTAAGATCTTGATGTTATATGTATCATACTAATTTGGATTGATCTATGCAAATGGTTAGGGTTATGACATTCAGGTATGAATTAATATGTTGTGATATTATGTCATACTAATCTAGACTGACTGTGCATATGTGATTATTATGTATGAATGATAATTTTTTATGAGTTTATGATGTGAACATGTTAGCTAGTGACTATTATGGATATCATGACCTTATTTATGTTTGAGTTGATATGTCGTGAAGTTATATCATGCTAATCTAGATTGATTATGCAGACAAGATAGCCTCCATTGAGATACATTGAGGTATGAGATTTCTTATGCCGTCTACTTTGTACTTGAATGTTTGATTATGTCATTTATTTGGCATTTGAGTGTTGGTGTCTATTATGCCATCTATCTGTTGTTGAATGTTTGATTAATCACATGATATGAGTATGTGTCTATAAGATTGCATCAAGAAATGATCTTGTTTTAAGATGGTTTTACTCACACATATGTGTTGAGATAGCTGACATGTACTTGAGTGTAATAGGTGATAGTTGTAGCATTATGCCTAATGGCTATGAGTTTACTATGGATTATGACATGATTGTTAGTCTTGGTAAAGGTTGATTTCAAATTGATAGATATGTTTGTCTTGATATTTGGAACATGTGGTTGACATGTGTGAGAAGTTGTAGGGTAACATGCTTGGAATTAGTATGAAAAGGTAAGGTAACTAGTATGTTGTTATGTTTACTTATGCACTGACAGTTGTGTGTTTATGGTAGTATGATGTAGGGGATTGCACAGAAAAAGAGGTTGCCATGAAATCTTAAAGAAGGCTCAGGTTGAGATTTCACTTCGAGGCACTAGGAACCATGGGGATGGAGTCATGGTGTCTATTGGTAGTTTTTTGGTTTTGGTATTTGTGATTTGGTTTCACTTGATTGCATCTTTATAATGTCTGGTGCAAGACCTTGCCACTTTATTTGTGGTGTCGTAGTGTTATTGATTTCATGGTTTTCTTCTAGTTTGTTTCTTGTCTTGCCTTTTATGTTTTGAATCTTGGGAGTTGGTTTGGGAAAGAGGAAAGTTAACGGAGTTTGGGGAGAGTTGTGTGGTACCCAACATGTGATGTAAGGCCCAAATTAAGATTAGTGCATGTATAATGGCAGTTGAAGGCAAGCGTATGAAAACTAGTTGGATTGGTTGGGTCCATTGAGGTAAATGGGTGGTGATAGGAAATCATGAGAAAGGTAACAAAAAGGGTAAAGTAAATGGATTTGAGGTTTCAGATGCCTTGGCTATGTTGGGAACTATTTTTCTCAATATTGTGCATGTTGTGCATGAATAAAGGAAGTTCTCTTAACCTTGGCCTTATGATATCTAGTAATTATGTTGTGATCATGATTGCTTTATGCTAATATATATATCTCTCTCTCTCTCTATATATATATATATATATACACACGTTGTTATTTGACAAGGTCATTAGGGATCATGATTGTTTTATGCTGATGTTTATATGTATACATGTATGTATGTATTTCGTTTTCTGAAAAGGTCACTAGGGATCATTCTTGTGGAGGAATGATTGCTTATGCAGGTGAATGGCATGAAGAGGTTCCTAGTTTATGAGGAATCAAGTGGGAAGAGTAGTCATGAAAAATATATGAGGTCAGTATCATGTGGATATGAATTGATATTGTATGCTTGTATTATGCCTATGTTTATGTTATGACAGGTAACACTGAAGGATACATCAACGGAATGAAAACAATGTGCTTTGCGGCATGCTAGGATAAGCATGGATGGCAAAGAGACACTGGAAGCAAGGTTGCTTGGTAGAGATAGTGTGGTTTTGGATGTGTAGTGCTACTGTCATGTATATGTTGTGCATATTGTCTATTTAGTGATTGTGTACATATGCTGTTGTATACTTGTATATATGGTGTTGTGGGTATATAACATTATGCAGTGTTGGGTATAGATAGTGTTATGTACATGTTGGATATGCGGGGTTGTGTACATACTTTCTGCATGTTGGATATGCAGTGTTATGTATATATAATGATATGTACATGTTGTATATGCAGTGCTATGTACATATGGTGTTGTGTGCATGTTGTACATATGATACTATCTACATATGGTGTTGTGTGGATGACTGTACATGTGGTGTTGTGTGCAGGTGGTGCTGTGTCCATGTTATACATGTGGTGTTGTGTGCAGGTGGTGCTTTTTGCATGGCGTGCATGTGGCATTGTGTACATGTGGTGTTGAATGCATGTCGTGCATGTGGTATTGTGTATACATTATACAGGTGGTGCGGTGTACATATGGCATTGTGTACAAGTGCAAGTGGTGTCGTTTACATATGATGTTGTATACACATTGTGTAGGTGGTGTTGTGTATAGGTGGTACTTGTACATGTTGTACATGTGGTATTGGTGTACAAGTTGTATTATGTGCATGTCATACATGTTGTGTTATATACATGCGATACTAAGTATGCACATTATTTAGTCATGGCATCGTGACGTGTGTATTCGTTTTTTTATACTATGTCTACGTATGTGTATTGTGTTGTACATTGGATGTAGGAGTGTGTATTGTTAAGGAATTTAGACTTATGTGATCCATAACATTGTTTAGAAAATCTTCGGCAAAATCACATAACCAATCTTTTGTCGACGCGTTTCGAACCAACCAGTGTGGTTCATCGTCAGGACAAGTTGAAGAACCAATCCAGCTAAGCTGATTAAATAGAGTGTGTAGAGATTCCAATGGCTATAATGCCAACGGCTAATTTTTACCTAAGGATCCTAGTCAAACCACTAGTTTAATTATTAACATTCCTATAAATAGCTACAACAGGTAAATTTGTTGATTTATATCTAAAATTAAAATCGATTTGATATTTTTAGTATATAATATAATATCCATATATTTATTAAATAATCTATAATTATTATTTTTCTAATATTATATAAACAAATGGTATTAAATTATTAGTTATATTAGGTAGTTGCTCTTTAAAATATACTATTCTTCATTTATTATTAAAATATAATGGTCCATTCGAATAATATATGTTTATTAATAAATCTATATTTACTAAAAAAAAAATTTAATTCCAAAACAAACAAATATAATTCTTATTATTCTTAGCCATGAACATTATTAAATATAAATTTGTTATATATTTATATTTAATATATATTAAATAAATTAATATACAAATAAATTTATATTATATATAACAAATAAATTTATATTGAATTTATATTATATATAACAAATAAACAAATATAAAATTTAATATAAAATAAATTATATTATTATAATTTAACAAATATATTAAATCTGTTATATATTTATATTTAATATATATTCAATAAATTAATATACAAATAAATTTATGTTATATATAACAAATAAAATTTATATTGAATTTATATTATTTATAATAAATAAATTTATATATTAAACAAATATATTAAATTTAATATAAAATATATTAAATTTATATTATATATAACAAATAAATTTATATTAAATTAATGATTTATATTCATTAAATAATCACTCTACATTCAAAAATCTGTTATTCCAATTATTAAAGTTAATCATGTCATTAGGTAAATATAATATTACTTATAAGGTTTAAAATGGTTATTTAGACAATAATTAAAGGGAATTTCAATTATAGAAGGGGAATGAAGAGGCTAGGAAGACAAGGCTGGGACCCAGCAACTGCTAATCCTCCAGCCATCATCCCTATTAAGATTGTTCGGCCTTTTCTCAATCTCTAGGGCCTCTCTAAATTTGCGATGGTGAAACTGCGCAACTTTGGCAATGACTTGAGCCTCCTCTATACATACATGATGCATAGTCTTCTCTGCATGCTCAGCCAGGGCTGAGGACTTGGTCCTACCATGTCTTAAGTCAGCCGAATGCTCGCCAATTCGCTGCTTGATAGAGCGACCGGTCTCACCAATATAAGGGATCCCACAGGAACAGGGAATGACATAGACTCCCTTCATGTCCTTAGGGTCAATCGGGTCTTTCACCGACCTGAGGGAGCCACGGATAGTGTTGAGAGGTCTAAAAGTTGCGGGCACATCGTACTTCCTCAGAATCCTCGCAATCCTGTCCGTGGTTCCTTGGATGTAAGGAAGGTTCACACCCAAGATATGATCTTTAGGAACCCTCCGGATTGAGGGCTCCTTCTTGGCCCTGAGGAAGGCTTTTTAACCGAGGTGCCTATTGTAACCATTCTTCTCAAAAACATCAAGGAGATGAGCCTTCTCCGTTTCTAGGCTCTCCTCATCCGAAATTCTTACAGCACGGGTGGCAAGTGTGCTAAGAACCCCTAACTTTTGAGCGGGGAAATGATGCGAAGAAGCATGCAAGTATTGCTCAGTATGCGTCTTCTTTCTAAAAACCTGATGAGAAAAGGAACCATCCACCTTCTTAGAGATGAGAACGTCCAAGAACGGAAGACAACCATTATCTTCTTTTTCCATCGTGAATTTGATGGCGGTGGATTGGTTATTAAGGTGACTGAAGAAACGATCCAGCTCATCAGGACCATGAGACCAGACAACACCAGTGTCATCAACAAATCTTTTCCAAAGCTTCGGTAAGAGACGAGAGGAGGCCAAAGCCTTGGACTCAAAATCCTCCATGAAGAGATTAGCGACGACAGGGGACAAGGGGGAGCCCATGGCAACTCCGCAAGTCTGCTCATAGAATTCTCCCTCGAAGCTGAAAAAGGTAGAGGTAAGGCAAAGCTCAACTAACATAGCCGTATCAGGGTCAGTTAGCTTATTAATAACCTCCATGGCCTCATTGATAGGAATACAAGTATAAAGAGAGACCACGTCGAAACTTACCAGAATGTCCTCGGGCTCAAGTTTAATCCTCTTAAGATCCTCAATAAAAGACGCTGAGTCTTTGACAAAGGACTCAGTCTGCCCAACCAAGGGTCTCAACTTCGCAGCGAGGAACTTGGCCAGGAGGTAAGTCGGACCACCAATGGTATTGACAATGGGTCTCAGGGGGACCCCATCCTTATGGATTTTTGGAAGACCATATATCCTAGGAGTGATGGGGTTTCCCTCAATAAGTTTCTGGGCTAGAGGAATCGTGGAATTGCACGACTTGATCGCAAGAGCGACCGCTCTGGAAACCTTTTTGAGGGGATTTTTCGAAAGCTTCTTATAACTCCCACTATTACAAAGATGGTCAAGCATCTTATTTCTGTAATCCTTTCTATCCAGGATAACGGCAGCCCCACCTTTATCAGCTTTTAAGACCACGACGTCACGATTTCCATTCAAGCTCTTCAGAGCCTCAAACTCAGCCTTGCTGATATTGCTACGGGGAGGCTTAGCCCTCCTCAGGGTAACGGCACAATCCTGCCTAATCGTGTCTTTAATCTTATCAGGAAGGTTCTTAATGCCATATTCCACATCGCAAATGATGTCTTCAATCGGGATTTTTCTGGGTGCTAAGGCAAAATTAAGACCTTTCCCTAAGAGACTAAAAACCGCAGACGGAAAAGAGAAACTCCCGTTGGTTATGTGATTTTGCCGAAGATTTTCTAAACAGTGTGTATTGTGTTGTGGTGTACACCAAATGTAGGAGTATGTATTGTGTTGTGTTGTACACTAGGTGTAGGTGTATGTGTTGCATGTCAGGTGTAGGTGCATGTATCACATTACATTGTATGTCATGTGTGGTTATATGTGTGTGATTTACATTATGTGTTTGTGTATATGGTTGAAGAGAAGGAACTGGGTGTTTATCAAGTGTGGAAACTGATCCAGAGTGTGTATAGAATAAGGACAAAGGTAGAAGCTAAGGATTGATTAAAGGATAAGTATCAGAATTTTATTTCAGTTTTATTATGCATGTAATTTATGATTCTAGTCTATGATGATTACATGTGATCTATGATTCTGGTTTATGATGCTTACATGTGATTTATGATTTTGATCTATGATGGTTGTGTTTTGAGCTAACCTAATGTGATATGTTTATACATGATGGTTTGGTCAAAGATGCTAGTTTCACTTGTTGTGACAGGAAGCGAACATAATTGCAAATATACCTTATTGAAGGGACACCAATGAGGTATGATTTGAAGTTATTTCAATTTATTTTAAATATAATGAGAGTTAGGTGCTTGTTACAGGAAAGCATGGGAAATGCTCGGGTTAGGTGGTTGAAACGGACTGCAATAATTAGCAACAACAATGAAAGAAATTGGAACAGGTAGCAATATGTTGGTAAAGAATTCAGGAGGAGGGCCATTGTGGGACATTGGTACCCAATATTGTTCACTGATTTCCATGATCATGCTATGACTGATACGATGGTTTGAGGCAGGGATATGCCTTGGTTTTTGGACCTTCCAATGTGAGGAAACCTTGCCAAGGGATGGGGGTGCTAACAGAACTTGGAAGGTGTGTGATTGCACTGAAGGGGGTGACCAATTTCCGAGGAAATATGTAGCAGAGAAGGGAAAGCCAAGGATGGATTTGTTTTGGTCATTAGAATTTCCAGATGGAATCATATGCACATTGGGAGTGTTCCCTGGAACAATGAGCCAGTAACTATTCACTAAGGGTATGGCAGCGCAGGATTGTAGTGCTAGACATTAGATGCATCTTTGACTTTGGCAGTGGATTATGGACTTCCTAGAAAGGAAGTGAATCCTGGCATTACTTTTGAGGGTGGAGGTGTAAGCCTATGGATTCCCTTATTTCTGATGCAAACATCGTATCCTTTTATTTGTTGTCTTAGAAAATGTGCATATGTTTATATGTGGTTATTGTAAATACTGTAATGATCTATGTTATAAATCTTTAGTAAGCGGTATGCTTGTCATGATTTCAACACTGATAATTGTAAATACTGCAATGAGCTATGTTATAAATCTCCATGGGCAGTATGTTTTTCCTTCAACAGTCTTGTTGGTTGTAAGTGTCAATGAACATTGAGGACAGTGTTCCCCCAAGAGGAAGGGTTATGTAACAACCCTAGTCAAAATTTCATGTAAAAGTTAATAAAGGCAAAAATAAGACCAAGGTCATGGGACACATATTCCAAGTTGAATGTTGGGCAATATATCCTAGTGTGGGTTTTCATTGGTTTATTATGGCTAAGGATATTGGAAAATGCAATGGAAAAGGCTTTGGAAAGGCAAAATGGCATTTTTTGGCACATTTATTTATGAAATTAATGGAAATTAGGAGAAAAGGAAGGTGAAAGGTCACAAGTTTCATGTAAGGAGGAAAATGAAGGAAAATAGTGGAAAATGAAAAAAATAGAGGCCTCATTGATAAAAAGGCTTTTGAGGATCAGTGGGTAGGCTTGGTCAGCTAACCTTTGGTCAGTGTAACCTTTTGTCAGTTCAATTTTGGAGCTCTCATTCTATTCTCTCTCTCTCATACTCTTGGAAACTTAGATTTTTCTTGGAGAACTCTTGGAGAGTGTGGCATACTTTGATGCTTGGAGCAAGAAGGCAAAGGAAGAGTGGGAAAGTGCAAGAGGACATCACAATTAGTAGCTATAATGGGTTTTTCTTGAAAGTATCGAGTTGCATGTATGTTTTCCTCACTAGTTTTGGCATGCATGGCATATGTATGTGGTTTCTTGGCTATGATCTGTCATTGGAATGGAGGACTGCCTGAATTGACTATGGATTTTCCTAGCCTTTCCATTTCCGGGATAGGCATGGTGTTGTGGGTTCATTTCTTTGTTTTTTTGGTTGGTTCTCATGTTTCCTTCAACTTGGGTTGATTTACTAGTTCCTGGAAGCCTTGGTTGGAAAAACTCTCTGGAAGCCCTGTAACAGCTTGGGTTGAGTTACTAGTCCTAGAAGCCTTGGTTCGAAAAACGCGTTGGAAGACCCTGGTGGGCTGAGTTACTAGTCTTGGAAACCCTGGTTGGAAAAATGCACTGGAAGCCCAACGACAACTATGCGTTGAGTTACTAGTCCTAGATGCCTTGGTTGGAACAAACACTATGGATCCCTGAAAGGCTTGGTTAGAGACTAATCTAGTGATGGTTTCTAATGTCTGACCATGAGGTGGAATCACTGTTTGATGGATTGAGGTGGTTTGGTCTCTGGAAGCCCTGGTTCAATTTTCATGGATTGTTCCATGAGATCCCACATTCATGCTTGGAATATGGCATGGGGGTGACTACATGAAGAGAGATTTGGCTCAGCCATGTCTATGGTTGGGTGGTACATGGAAGTCCTAAACTTGGTTACATTTTACTTGTGGAAATAAAATCTCTTTCATATGGTATTTACATGTAAATATTCTTATTGTTATGTGTCTTATATGATTGTTCTATGCTTAGCATCTCTCATGTTTATATGTTGGTTATGAATGAGTTTTATGATTGTCATGATGTTTGGATCATATCATGTTTTTACTGTAAATGACTGAACAATGTATCTATGGCCTAATAGATGAAATTGTAACTAATGTGTTGAGGCATCAATTATTCTTAGAGATTTTCGAATAAGTATGAGACCACTATGCTTAATTATGTTGCTAAGACCTGTAGCTTTCATGTTTGTGACATGTTTAATGAAATGCTTGTGATGGCTAGTAGGGGTCTAGACTAGTCCTTGTTGATTTTTTTACAAATGTATCATTGTTTTGTTATGTAAATTCATTTCTGAAGGTGTCATTGAGTTATGGGAAGTGAATTGGGATTTGGGCCTAAAACAATGGCACAAATCTCGGAGTCATAAGCACAACACTAGGGAACAAGTCTCGAGAAGATCCCTTGCCATTGTTGTGGGAGCTTATGGTGCCTCCCAGACGCACCCTTGTCCATATCAAGGGAGTGTCTAGGGGTTTTATGCACTAAAACTTCAGTTGGTTCAATGGTATGTTACCTAAGCAGTTGGGATGGCTCCTGGGAGTTTTTTTGCTGATGTGGAAGGTCGGTATGATGTGTTTTGTTGGTTCCACTTCCTTAACTAACACATAGGTATTCGAATAATATCATAGTAACTTCTCGTCACATGTTTACCCCGGTTGGCCGGTTACTTGGGTAGATGTGGGAGGAGTGTGTTACAAATATGACTTTTTTTACAGGATAATATGCCGAATCTGTCATTAGGATGCTAATGTTTCTAGGAGAAAAAGGTCGAGAATTCATTATTCCAGTTCAAGGAGATGCTACATTTGAGATCTCATTTACAATATTGGACAATGAGGATGCTTTTAAGGGAACTCCTGAATGAAGACCAAATACTGAATGTGATGGAAGAAATTTCACCTTTGTTGTCTCCGTTGTCTTGAAATAATTCTCCTTGAAGAATGGTCATGGCATATAGTTGTTATATGTTGGAAATGATATCATACCATTTTTAGGATTACCTGCTTCAGGCATCTTTAATGAGCCATCTCTAGTGGATGATGGTCTCACTAAGCTCTTTATTTTTGTTAGAACTCTACGTCCATCAACTTTAATTGTTTCATGAGCTTACAGAGAATTATTTCTTTGAAGTGCTCGTTAACACACATTGACTGCCAAATTACCACGTTTAATTGTTTACTTCTTGCTTACTTACATTTGCACCTGAGTGAAAGATGAGTTTAATTTTATTTACAAAATAATGTATAGGCAATCCTTTCAATCATGTTTCAATGGTCTAGATTTTTGACACCACAACTATTAATAGGAGAACCCCTTCTTATACATATATGTGCCCAAATTGAAGACTTCCTCTCTATTCCATATACGATATACATCCCTTTAAAATAGTTGAAATCCCATATGCATGGGGTACTAATATAAGGCATCATGTATATACTGAGTGTTTCATGGTTCTTGTTAAGAGATAAAGAGAATGTTGTTGGTGGTATCAATTCCTCACGTGGCATATTGATCAGCAATCTTAGGTGATGAAATTCGATGAAACATGTATGAAAAATAAAACCTCTTATCTTCATAAGAAAACTAGAGCACCAATATGATTGATAAAATTCCTTTTCCCCCAAACATTCAAAATTTCACCTTTTTTGCAAAATAAATTATAAAAACTATCATGTGCCATAACCAATCATCAATACTGTAGGTGCTCTAAAACCTTTAATGGTAAAATTCTAGCAGACTTTTATGGTTTTGATATCTTTTTATTTTTTTTAATTGTAAGCTCCAAAAAAATTCCCATTACACAATGAGTTGCTCTCTGTCCTGTATTAATTCCATAAGTGAGACTTCAAAACTTAGTATTTGAATAAAAGTAAATTTGTTCACATTAGAATCTAAGAGTAGAGAAAATCAACATTAGTTTCCTTGCAATATTATACTACAACATATTGGATCCAGCTGGGGACAATGCTTTTCCTGCAAAGTACTGAGAACTGTATACCAATGGCCTCTGATTCGGCATGGAGTTGAAGTCTGAAAATTATGAAATATAAAGTCTCCCCAAAACCTGCTTCAATTAGGTTTTCTTCCTTTATTCTTGAACTGATATATGAAAAAAAAAACCCGAACCAAAAATATTGTAACTGAAAATGCTCAACATATGAACTTATTTATGTACAACTCCTATTTATATACATGGTTGAATTCTTCAGGTGAAGTCAGCCTTCCAATGGTACGAGGCCAACAGTTTTTGGACCTAATGCCTCTGTGCTACTGAAATTCATAACTTAAAACTGGCATGTACCATAAAATATTTCCAGATAAAACGTTTAGCACATACCCCAGAATCAGTAATCATTTCTGACCAAATAAAAATGAATATAGTCAGCTACTAGATTGTAGAAATGATGAGAAAAAATTTCAGCTGCCTCCTTTTCTTGAAAAAAAATCGGACATGAATCTTCTTGTACAGGGCAACCACCATCATTGTTTGACTCTTGGACCTAGGGTTGTACAACCTGTTTCTTTGCGCAGTCAAATAAAAATTATTTTACCTCAGAGATATGTCCACACAACTCATTTAATTTCTCGCATTCTTTCACATAAGCATAATTACTCTGAATATAAAAATCTGTAGAATGTGACATGTATTCTTGTTCAACAAATTGTTGATGTGACAAGTTTTCACCATAAGCTAACGAATTTTCATTATTGTTAGCAAAATACTCTGTATAATGAGAGTATACATTGTCAATTTCAACAACATTTCGTTCAAGAAACACCATGTCATAACCATTCATTAACTCATGAAGCGGAAAATCATCTACTACAGAAAAATTTGATTTGAAAATTGTACAATTAGAAGAAGCATTTATATTCAAATCTAATGATCACAATTTGGAATCCTTCTCCTACTGAGCTATTTCTGGAGCAAGATGAAAATATTGACCTGGAAACTTCCCAGAGGCCTAGAGATTATCCTCAATTTCTTGGGCATCAATAAACGTCTGCTCCAAGGTTTTAGATCCCCTTTCTCTGAGACAAAATACTACATCAGGATGAAAAGCTGCTTAATAGTATACCATAGCAGCAAGCTCACGAGGGAGAATTTCTAGGGGCATGCTGAAGTAAAACTTCTGGAACCTTCTATTAAATTTGATGACTAATTCATCGCTCTCCCCCTGTATGTTGTACAATTCTGAAAGATATTTCTCGTGAGATTTGTGTTCACCCCAATACCTCAGGAAGATGTCTTGAAATTCTGCCATAAATTGATTGCATTTGGCCTTAAACATTACAACTATTGTTGAGCATCTCCAATTAATGAATGAGAAAACAACCTCAAAACCACATCTTCATGAAAAATTCCAAACATGTCTAGGAAGCATTCAAAATACTGCACATGTTGCTCTGCTATAATACATCTTTCCCCACTCAAATGAGGCAATTATCTAAAACATATCAAAGGGTAATCACGAAGAACAAGTGGCAACACTAGGGATTTAAAAATTTCCCAGATTTTGGATTGAATATTAATGGGTTTATTAGAAGGCACAATAATGAATGTCACAGAAGATGACAAACCATAATTTTCATGTTCAAGTTAACAAGATTGGGGATTTGGGGAAGGGATTGTAATGCAAACATGATTTCGTTAATTTGGTTCAAAATAAGGAAAAGGGTCAAGATTTACCACACAAGAAGAAGATAAATCCTCTTGTTTTAAGGAAAAATATATCGTTGAAGATTTGGACTAGTGAGAGTATACAAGCCAGGGAATAACCCTCTTGGCATATATAGGAAAATAGATGATATAATTGATAACAAATAACAAGGATTCTTTAAAAAGTTTTAGCATCTGATACCTGAACTTTCCCTGCAAATTCTTCATTTTGTATCAACAAAATCTTTCTTGCTAGTAAAATCTTTTCCAACAAAGTTTCTAGATGAATGATCAACAACCAAACTTCAATATCTAAATATTGTTCTCCATCAAGAAATATATCTCATTACCCATGGAAAAATAACTTCATTTCTCTGTTCCTCGACAACGATGCCAAAAGAAGATGTAACTCTCGGGACAATTCCTGGTTGTGGGGGAACTAGTGCTCGAGACATCTTGACATTAAATAGGAATAGTTAAAATTAGTGGCTAGAGGTATAGGCCATGGGGATTTGTAATCAAAACTTCTAGTTCTGAAATCCTATCCTTTCAAAGAGAATGGATAGAGAAACTCCGAGGGTTACAGGGTATTAGACTGAAGGAGTGATTTGAGGAAAAGAAAGATGGCAGAGTTTGTACCCAGACAATTAAGAATATGAATACAATCAATGTAGAAAGAATACTGATAGGTTGAGAAGATGTGGATGAATTTACAGTGTGGTGGAGCACCTTTTAAGGTTTATTTAATTAAGTTTTGCAGGTACTCTCTGCTGAAAGACAACATTAGTAAATCTGTTGAATAAAAGAAACTAGTAGCTTCATTACACTCACACTGACAGAGGAAAAACATTCATGAAAGATGATAACAAGAGAAGGAAAACATAACTACAACTCCCAAAGCTGGAATCAAACTATAATGTAATCTTCAGATTTCAGACATATTTTCTTAGTACAATATTAATCATGGAGAGATAGGCTCCTAACCCCCGAACCCCTACAAAATGTAATTTTCCCACTTTTATTTTTGGCTCGGGCTTAACTATTAGATTAGTTATAAAACCAACTTTATAGTTATGAAATTGTTTCTCTTTTTAATTTACATTAAAATATTATATATATAATATTTATTTTCTCCTTATACAAAAGTAATCTCGCCTCTATATCTATATATATATGAAGCACAATGCTTTTAACATTATATATGTATACACATATATAAAGTTAAACTTATATTTTGTCTAAGTGAGACTTTGTTTTCAAAAGTTCAAAATTTTATTTTAAACTCTTTTGAAAACAAGCCCGAGCATATATATATCGTGATAGGGCTATTTAATGGACTAGCGAGTCCCATGATCACCACGTACATGCCAACAAAACTAGTTTGGTAGAAACTATGAACCACCTCCTGCGATCACCTTTGGTGGTTTAAGGAATTCGAGGAGGGTGATGCCATAGTCAATTCAGATCGTCGATCACTTTGATGAGAAGTTTGACAAAATGGCTTTGTGGGACCACTGTTTCATTAATCATCATGCATTTTATTCCTTTGGGAATCTGTTGGATCTGGGTAGGAAACAATGTAGATTTTTTATTGTTTCATACAAAACTCCACTTACCTGCTTTCATTCCCATGTAATTGTTATAAAACTTGATTGCGTGGAATGTCAATTGAACACTCAAACATATGTATTATTCAAAAACTTGTTATTATATCACTATCAATAATGGTATTGAGTATCTCTAGCATTCACCTAAGAGAAATGCATCGGCCTCGAATATGCTTTTCACCTGTAGCTTAATTTAGGTTTAGGAGCTTGATAAATTTAATACGAATAGTAATAATGATTTCTCTATGGCTCAGGAAACTATCTCCTGTGCTAGATTGTTGATATCATTACAAATGAGGAGATATGATGTGCTCATCCTCCTTTGATTTGCTAAAGGAAAACTCCAAAGTGTTAGCAACTAAATCCGCCTCGGGCTGAAAGAAGGCAAAATTTAGGGTAACCACAAACCACGCTCAGTCTGGTTGCGAGCCCTACTAGAACAGGAGAGGGCTCTCTCGGAGTCACACTCAGTGAATAGATGAACGAAAAGGACTGAGATGACTTTCCAACGAACAATTTATCTTAGGCTAGTAAGTGAAAATGAACATAAGGAGGGATTTTTATGAATGATTGTGTTTCTGGGATGTTATGGGACCACTGGACCTTAATGAACAGAGAACTTAACATAAAGGCACAGATTATTTCGTGAGGCAAGGTAGGCGGAAAGCATAGCAATTTTAGTTTTAAGATATGGCGGAATGGAGATATTGATTAAGAAGGTGAAAAGTGCACGGAAAACATGAATCCTTTTCAACAGTAGAATGAACACTGTACATGAAATTTTCCCACGGGTAGAGCAATAAAATTGAATTCTACCTAATCTCATCGAAAAATTTCACCAGAAATGAATATGAAATGAAATATGGAACATAACTAGATACATATGAAACATAAGAGATACACTTGCTACACTCACAACCATAGGAATCTCATGAAATAGAGCCGTTGCCTTTCATTAATTCTCTGTAAAAATATACAATGCAGAAACAAAGTTTCTTTCCCACAGTCTCCCAGAAGTTACAAGCCAACCAACCAAAAAAAATATTGCTTTGCAAATGGTTTGCGTACAATATATAGAATGTGCCATGAAGAGATAGAACGCCCAAGGGTCACAAAATGAAGGTGGAGAGTCAAGCATTAGCTACAGATGCAGCACCAAAAACATGACACATGGCTTGGGTGACCCTTTGCCTTCCTTTGCCACTTGTATAACTGACCATATGGAGTGAAGATATTTATAAAACCGACGCGCTCCTCCTCCTGTGCGTCGTGCTCTTTTTCAGGTGACTTTTTGAGGCCTTGCCGATGTCCAAATTGAGCGCAGGATAGCTTGTTGGAAAGGTATTTGAGTCTAATTTCCAACCCAACCAGAATGTTTCAATTTGGAGTTCATTTTCTCTGTGAAAAATTAAATCTCCCAAGACTGGTCGAACTGTGCCAAATGAGGCTGCCTCAAGGCAGAGTGCTGTTGCGATCAACTTTTGAATGCCTTCCTCAACTCCAAATTGAGCTCATGATAGCTCATTGGAAAGCTACTTATCTCTAGTTATCATTTGGATCATAAAAGAAGTCATTTTGCCAACTGAGCTAGGTGAAAACTTGATTTTCCTGAGGTCGCTCTAGAGGTGCATCAATTCTCCCAAGGAAACTGTATTTTTGACATTTTATCGGAACCATAACACCTGTGTAAAACGTGAAGGAGGTTTTTCTTCCTTGGTATGTTATGGACAAAAATCTCTCTCAGTTTTCCCAAATTCACCTTTGATTGCTCAGAAACATCATTTGAGTGAAACATATCCCGATGTGTGGGACAAGGGATTTGTCGAAATGAAGCGAAATGAAGGGGATGGGGAGCTTTTAAATTCTTGAGGAAATTTTGGGAAGTATGGAGGGATGTTAGGAAGTAGGGGAAAGTGGAATCTCAGAAATTGAGTGAGGGGAAGGGGTCCAAAAAGGCAAAACACAGGCCCAACCATAGAAAATTGCCAGGTTGTAGCAAGAAACTAGGGTTTGTGCGAAAATGAGGAATTTGGGGGATCTCAGTGATGGAAAGTGTTTGATAAGGTATTTTAAGGATAGGGGAAGGTGTATGAACATCAAGATACAAGCTTTTCCGATGATTTGACCATCCAAGAGAAATTAGCTTCAAAACCCTAGGAGAGGGAAATGAACCTTGCCTAGGCGCAACTGAAGCATGAACAAGGTGTGAAATGACCCAATGGAACTTGACATGATGATGAAAACCCTTTGAATGATGGTAGACTCAGCTGAATGGTGACATGGAACATCATTTGGACAACTTTGACAAGGGTAAAATCACACCCTAGACCTAATGCCTAGTGACCAAATTTTACTTGAAGACTCACTGAAATGATAAAATTTGACCTTGACACCTTAAAATCACTTGTGTAAGAGCATGTTTGATCACTGGAGGAAGGCTACAAATAATGACACTAACATTGGCTCCAATGGGGGATGGTAGCTCCTTGGAGGTGCCAAGAACAACAGATCTCTGGAAGAGCTAGACAGTGCCTTTTGTCCATTGGGCTATGGAGTCCATTATTCCGACAAACCAACATGACTCAATTTATTGACTGAAACTTGACTCAAACTAACTCAATGCAAACTGACATGACTAAAAAAAACTTGACTCTGAACTTAAAACTTAAAGCTTGGTGGTAGAGCATGACCACCTTTATTTCTTACAAGACTATATATCATCAAACTATATCAATCTTCCAATGTAACCAATCAAGAAGATGGCGTCTTGACTGATTCTTCCGATCAGATCTTCTGGTCAACAATTGATATTGGTAACTGGGCATCCAAAAACATAATTGGCCATGATCTCCTTCATCACTGAATACTGCAATAATCACCTTCACTGTTGTCCGCAACAAATTTGCCATTGGATCATGAAAAACATGAAGATTTACCTCCTGCTGAAGAAACAAGATGTCTTTTTATTTTGATTCTGATCTTCCTTCATAATGTACTTCAGAAAAAGTATGTTCCTGGTCCTCAAAAATTTTTGAACAAGCAGATGAGTGGATTTCCCCTTCAAAGAACACTTCAAAACATGAAACATATGAGGAAGAATCTGAAATGGAATCCATAATGGTCTGGTCGGCTATAGTCTGAATACATTTCTGATCATCTTGACATGATATGACAACCAGATTCTCATTACATTCATCACATTCATCAATCATGAGAAAAGCAACTTCGGATGATTCTTGAAACCCAACATTAACATTTTTATCATCTACCATAAATTCATCCAGAGAAAGCTTTTCACTTACTTGACTGCAGATCTCATCTTGTTGTTTATGAATTGATTGGATTACCTCTTCATGAAGGCTTTGTTCTGATGACATGAGAACATTTGGACCCAAAACTTTGTCTTCTTCTATGGACCAATCTGAAACAACACTTTTTCTTTCATCACTTTCAACCATATGGAACTCTCCAACCTGATGATCTATTTCATGTAATTCATGTTGACTGTCAAGATGCAAAATTCCTTCATTTTCCACCGTACAAAGATCTTGATTCTGCTGCAAAGTTTCCTGATCGTCTTTACACTGCTGAAAGGGATTTTCATACAGGGCTTGCATGATTTCATCATCCACAAAATTATCATCCTCATAATATTTTTCAAGGCTCTCAATAAAATCATAAGCATGCTTGCAACAATCATGAACTAGATTCAATGATGGATAAGAGTCTTTATATCTTTCAATGAACAGGGAATGAAAATCCTTTAGACAGTAAATACAAGCAGCGGGAAAATTTTCATACCAAGATTGGGCTTCACCTTCAAGAGTGGCCATGAATATCTTCATTAAGTAATCTTCAGGAAAATCAACCTTCAACTTGCGAATATGCATGTGAAATCGAACTAGATGTAAAGCAGCATCCTTCTTACCATCATCTTTAAATGTAGGCAGATTCCTTGACCAATCTACCTTCGGAATTTTATTTGGGAAGCTTGGGATGTCATCTCGGCTCATGGGAGCGTATCTTCTTACAAGCCGCTCCATTTTAAAAAATCTCAAAGTTATTGATCCCTCTGCAGTGGAGTCACCATGAAGCACCGGTTGCTGGATTCTTCAGTGAAAGTAGTCTCCAGGTGAATGATTTCAGCCATCTTCTTATGTCTGATCGTTGTTCACCATCAACAATCAGGTCTAAACTTGAGATATGTACCGGGGCAAAACAATCTACAAGTAAACCTTTTCGTCCCCAGTGGAGTCACCACTATGTTAGCACCTAAATCCACCTCAAGCTGAAAGAAAGCAAAATTCAGGGTAACCACAAACCACGCTCAGTCTGGTAGCTAGCCCTACCAGAACAGGAGAGGGCTCTCTCCGAGTCACACTCAGTGAATAGATGAACGAAAAGGACTGAGATGACTTTCCAACAAACAATTTACCTTAGGCTAGTAAGTGAAAATGAACATAAGGAGGGATTTTTATGAATGACTGTGTTTCTGGGATGTTATGGGACCACTGGACCTCAATGAACAGAGAACTTAACATAAAGGCACAAATTATTTCGTGAGGCAAGGTAGGCGGAAAGCATAGCAATTTTAGTTTTAAGATATGGTAGAATGGAGAGATTGATTAAGAAGGTGAAAAGGGCATGGATAACATGAATTGTTTTCAACAGAAGAATGAACACTGTACATGAAATTTTCCCACAAGTAGAGCAATAAAATTGAATTCTACCTAATCTCATTCGAAAATTTTTACCAGAAATGAATATGAAATGAAATATGGAACATAACTAGATACATATGAAACATAAGAGACACACTTGCTACACTCACAACCACAGGAATCTCATGAAACAAAGCCGCTGCCTTTCATTAATTCTCTGTAAAAATATACAATGCAAAAACAAAGTTTCTTTCCCACATTCTCCCAGAAGTTACAAGCCAAACAACCAAAAAAGAAATTGCTTTGCAAATGGTTTGCATACAATATATAGAATGTGCCATGAAGAGATAGAACGCCCAAGGGTCACAAAATGAAGGTGGAGAGCCAAGCATCAGCTACTGGTGTAGCACCAAAAACATGAAACATGGCTTGGGTGACCCTTTGCCTTCCTTTGCCACTTGTATAACTGACCATATGGAGTGAAAATATTTATAAAACCGCCGCGCTCCTCCTCCTGTGCATCGTGCTCTTTTCCAGGTGACTTTTGGAGGCCTTCCTGATGTCCAAATTGAGTGCAGGATAGCTTGTTGGAAAGGTATTTGAGTATACTTTCCAACCCAACTATAATTTTTCGATTTGGAGTTCATTTTCTCTATCAAAAATCAAATCGCCCAAGACTGGTCGAACTGTGCCAAATGAGGCTGCCTCAAGGAAGAGTGATGTTGCTGTCAACTTTTGAATGCCTTCCTCAACTCCAAATTGAGATCATGATAGCTCATTGGAAATATACTTGTCTCTAGTTATCATTTGGATCATCAAGCAAGTCATTTTGCCAACCGAGCTAGGAGAAAACTTGATTTTCCTGAGGTCGCTCCAGAGGTGCATCAATTCTCCCAAGGCAACTGTATTTTTGACATTTCCTCAAAACCATAACACCTGTGTAAAAAGTGAAGGATTTTTTTATTCCTTGGTCTATTATGGACAAAAACCTCTCTCAGTTTTCCCAAATTCATCTTTATTGGTCAAAAACATCATTTGAGTGAAACATATCCCAATGTGTGGAACAAGGGATTTGCCGAAATGAAGCAAAATGAAGGGGATAGGGAGCTTCTAAATTCTTGAGGAAATTTTGGGAAGTATGGAGGGATGTTAGGAAGTAGGGGAAAGTGGAATCTCAGAAATTGAGTGAGGGGAAGGGGTCCAAAAAGGCAAAACATAGGCCCAACCATAGAAAATTGCCAGGTTGTAGCAAGAAACTAGGGTTTGTGTGAAAATGAGGAATTTGGGGGATCTCAGTGATGGGAAGTGTTTGATAAGGTATTTTAAGGATAGGGGAAGGTGTATTAACATCCGGATACAAGCTTTTCCGATGATTTGACCATCCAAGAGAAATTAGCTTCAAAACCCTAGGAGAGGGAAATGAACCTTGCCTAGGCGCAACTGAAGCACGAACAAGGTGTGAAATGACCCAATGGAACTTGACATGATGATGAAAACCCTCTGAATGATGGTAGACTCAGATGAATGGTGACATGGAACATCATTTGGACAACTTTGACAAGGGTAAAATCACACCCTAGACCTAATGCCTAGTGACCAAATTTTACTTGAAGACTCACTGAAATGATAAAATTTGACCTTGACACCTTAAAATCACTTGTGTAAGAGCATGTTTGATCACTGGAGGAAGGCTGCAAATACTGACACTAACACAAAGTATATTTCACGTCTGAATTTCTAGATGTAACGTTATGAGAATCCTTTGAATAACTAGAACTTGTAGGAAAATATATTTCGGAATTGTTGTTCTTCATGTTTCCCTTTATTCCTTGCAATTTTCCAGCACCATTGCCACTACGAGTCTTTATACTAATTCTTAAGATAGAGTTTATACGAGAAAAATTATTTGATCTGCTAGATAACAAAAAAGATGGAAGTGCATCATTAGAGTTCAATAATCCAAGACTTTGCAAACTAGAATTCATTATAGTTTTGGTGAGAAGATGATTGTGGATCTAATCTTCTTACAAGAGAGCATGCCAAATATTTTTTTGGGATGTTAATGTTTCCGCGAGAAAAAGGTCGAGAATTCATTATGCCTATTCAAGGAGATGCTACATTTGAAATATCATTTACAATTTTGGACTTTGAGGACGATTTTAAGGGAACTATTGAATGAAGACGAACTACTAAATGTTAGGGAAGAAATTTCACCTTTGGTTTCTCTGTTGTCTTGAAATAATTCTCCCTAAACAATGGTCGTGGTGTAGAATTGTGATATGTTGGAAATGATATCGTACCAATGTCAGGATTACTTGCTTCAGGCATCATGAATGAGCCATATCTAGTGGATTAAGGTCTCACTAAGCTCTTTATTTGTGGCAGAACTCCATGTCCATCAACTTTAATTGTTTCACAAGCTCACAGAGAATTATTTCTTTAAAGTATTGGTTGACACATATTGAGTGCCAAATTACCACATTTAATTGTTTACTTCTTGCTTACTTACATTTGCAATTGAGTGAAAGATGAGTTTAATTTTATTTACAAAAATAATATATAGGTTGATCCTTTTAATCATGCTTCAATGGTTTATATTTTTTACACCATAACTATTAATAGGAGAAGCCCTTCTTATACATATATGCACCCAAATTGAAGACTTCCGCTCTATACCATATATGATATACATGCCTTTAAAATAGTTGAAATCCCATATGTATGGGGTACTAATCTAAGGCATATTTTATATATTGAGTGTTTCATGCTTCTTGTTAAGAGATAAAGAGAATCTTATTGGTGGTATCAACTCTTCACATGACATATTGATCAGCGACCTTAGGTGATGATATTCGATGACATAAGTATGAAAAATAAAACTTCTTCTCTGTATAAGAAAATCAGAGCACTAGTATAAAATCCCTTTGCCCCCAAAAATTCAAAATTTCACATTTTTTACAAAAGAAATTATAAAAAATATCATGTGCCATAACCAATCATCGATAATCCAAGTGCTCTAAAACCTTTAATGGTAAAAATTCCGGCAAACTTTTATGGTTTTGAGATCTTTTAATTTTTTATTTTTTTGAACTGTATGGCCCAAAAACATCCCACTACACAGTGTGTTGCTCTCTGACCTGTATTAATTCATGCATTTTATGCTGCTGGGAATCTGTTGGATCTAGGTAGGCAACAATGTAGATATTCTATTATTTCAGACAAAACTCCATTTACCTGCTTTCATTCCCATGCAATTGTTATAAATTTTGATTGCGTGGAATGCCAATTGAACACTCAAAAATTTGTATTATTCGAAAACTCCTTATTATATCATTGTCAATAATTGTATTGAGCATATTTAGCATTCACCTAAGAGAAATGCACCATCCCTGGATACACTTTTCACTGGCAGCTTAATTTAGGTTTAGGAGTTTGATAAATTTCATAAGAATAGTAACAATTATTTCTTTGTGGCTCAAGAAACTATCTCCAGTTCTAGATTGTTGATATCATTATGAATGAGGAGATATGGAGTGCTCATACTCCTTCTATGCGCTGAAGGAAATCTCCAATGTATATTTCACCTCTGAATTTCTAGATGTAACATTATGAGAATCCTTTGAATAACTAGAAGTTGTAGGAAAATATATTTTTCAATTGTTGTTCTTCATGTTTCCTTTGTTCCTAGCAATTATCTAATACCATTTTCACTGCCTATATTTATACTACTTCTTAAGATAGAGTTTATAAGAGAAGAATTATTTGATATACAAGGTAACAGAAAAGATGGAAGTGCATCATTGGAGTTCAATAATCAAAGACTTTGAAGGCCATAATTCACTACAGTTTTGGCGAGAAGATGATTTCAGATCTTATCTTTTTACAAGAGAGTATGGTGAATCTATCATTGGGCTACTAATGTGTCTAGGAGAAAAAGATCAAGAATTCACTATGCCAGTTGGAGGATATTCTACATTTGAAATCTCATTTACAACATTGGACTTTGAGGATGATTTTAAGGGAACTCTTGAATGAAGACCAACTACTAAATGTGATAGAAGAAATTTTACCTTTTCTTTCTTTGTTGTTGTGAATTAATTCTCTCTGAACAATGGTCGTGGTGTAGAATTGTGATATGTTGGAAATGATATCGTACCACTATCACGATTACCTACTTCAGGAATCTTGAATGAGCCATATCTAGTGGATGAAGGTATCACTGTAACACCCTCTGGGTTAAATGCGCATATAAACAACATAATAGGAACATAAATACAATAAACATATCATCCATCAAAATCCAAATAAACATCAGTACATTTGCACATGAAAATCAAGGGAATGAATTCTTTCATTAATAAATGCAATGAACCAACCGATGATGGGACTACCATGTTCCACCCCACCATAGATTGGTTGAGCCAAGCCTCTCTTCAACCAATCACCCCTGTGCCATATTCGAAGCATGAATGTGGGATCTTAGAGAACACATCAATCAAAATTCATCCAGGGCTTCTAGAGGCCATCCACCTCAACCCATCAAACGGTGATTCCACCTCACAGTCAGACACCACCAAAACCATCATCAAATTGGTCTCCATCCAAGCCTTCTAGGGATTCCAGATCGTTTTTCCAACCAAGGCTTACGGAACTAGTAACTCAACTCACAACTTATAGAGGGCTTCTAGAGCTAGTAACTCAACCCAAAACTTATAAAGGGCTTCCATAGAATTTGTCCAACCAAGGCTTCCAAGACTAGTAACTCAACCCACCAAGGGATTCCAGAGCATTTGTCCAACCAACGCTTCCAAGACTAGTAACTCAACCCAAGCTGTTACAGGGCTTCCAGAGCATTTGTGAAACCAGGGCTTCCAGGACTAGTAACTCAACCCAAGTTGTTACAGGCCTTCCAGAGTGTGTGTTCAACTAGGGATTCGAGGACTAATAACTCAACCTAATCTAAGGAAACATGAGAACCAAAAAAAACAAAGCAATGAAAGTAAACCCACAATCACCATGGATATCCAGGAAATGGAAAGGGTGGGCAATCCACGGTCAATCCTAACCATCCTCCATGCCAATGACAAATCATAACCAAGAAACCACATGCATGTACCATGCATGCCAAAAGTAGTGAAGAAATAATACATGAAAATTGATACCTGCAAGCAATCTGATGTAGTTTCTGATGTCAGTGCCCTCTTGTGCTTTCCTACTCTTCCTTTGCCTTCTTGATCCAAGAATCCAAGTATGGAACACCCACCAAGAGTGCTCCAAGAAAAATCTGTCTGCAAGAGTATGAGAGAGAGAGAGAGAGAGAGAGAATAATAAGAGAGCTCCAAAACTGAACTGACAAAAGGTTCACACTGAATGGAAGAAGCTTTCCAACTAATCCTCGAAAGCCTTTTTATTAATGAGGCCTCTATTTTCTCCATTTTCCATTATTTTCCTTCATTTTCCTCCTCACATGAAACCTGTGACATTTTACCTTCCTTTTCTCCTAATTTCCATTATTTTCATAAATAAATGTTCCAAAATATTTTTTTTCCTCTTTAATCCCTTAGCCATTGTCTTTTCTAATTTCCTTCACCATAAATAACCAAATGAACACTAATTAGGATGTCCTGCCCACAATTCAGATTGGAATTTGTGTCCCATCATCTGTGGTATTCATATATTTTTACATGGAATTTTCACCAGGGCTGTTACAGAACCCTCCCCCTTGGGGGAACACTGTCCTCGGTATTTTGACACCTATAACTAACATGACTGATGAAAAAAAAGCATACTGCCTATGGATCTTTATAACACAACTCATTGCAATACTTACAATGAATGACCCTCTCAAAATCAAAACATCATGACAACATGACTAGATAACAACCATACCACATGCTGGAGCTTTATAACATAGCTCATTATGGTATTTCCAATAACCACATATACACATATACACATATGCACATTTTCTCAACCAAAAAATAAAATAATACGATGCTTGTATCTGTAACAAGGAAATGTAGAGGCTCACAACTCCATCCTCATAGTAATACCAGGATCCACCTTCTTTCCAGGAATTTCATACTCCACTACAAAGTCAAATATGCATCCAATGTCTTGCGCTATAATCCTACGCCACTTGTCCTCTCAGCGAACAGTCACTGACTCATGGTTCTAGGTCACACTCCCAATGTGCATCTGATTCCAACTGGCAACGTTAATGACCAAAACAAATGCATCTGTGACCTTCCCTTCTCTGCTACACAGTCCCTCGGGAATCCGGTCACCCCTTTCGTGTAGTCACTCACCTTCCAAGTTTTGTTGGCACCCCCATCTCCAGAAGTCCATCCCTTGGTAAGGCTTCCTCACGTCGGAAGATACCAAAACCAAGGCATATCCCTGCCTCAACACATCATACCGTCATAGAATTCTCATGGAAATTAATGGACACTAATGGGTACCAATGTCCCATAATGGCCTTGTTCCTGAAGTGCTTTACCAATATATTGCTACCTATTTCAATTCCTTTGTTATTGCTACTAATTCTTGCAGTCGATTTCAATCACCCAACTGGGCATTTCATGCATTCTTGTACCAAGCACATAACTTCCATTAGATTCAAAATAAATTCAAATAAATTCAAATCATACCTCATTGGTAACTCGTTAATAAGGTACATTTGTAATCATGTTCGCTTCCTGTCACAAAAAGTCAAACTAGCATACTTGACCGAATCAACATATATAAAGATATCACATTAGGTTAGCTCAAACAAAACCATCATGGATCAAAATCATAATCACATGTAACCATCATAAACCAAAATCGTAGATCCCATATAATCATCATATACCATAGTCATAAATCACATGCATAATAAAACTGAAATAAAATGTTGATACTTATCCTTTCATCAATCCTTGGCTTCTACCTTTGTCTTTATTCCATACGCACTTTGGATCAGTTGCTACACTCAACAAACACCCAGAGCCTTCTCCTCGACCATGTGCATAGACACATTATGTGCATCACACACACACAACCACACCTGTCACACAACATCATGCAATACATGCACCTACACCTGACGTACAATGCATACACCTACAACCAGTGTACAACACAGTGCATCCATCTATACCCGATATGCAATACCATCCAATACATGTACCTACACATAGTACAACACAACGAGTACACATGCCGCAATACCATGACTACATGATGCACATACATAATACCACATGCCCTCAACATAGCATGTATGACATGCACACAATACCACATGTGCACCAATACCATATGTACAAGATGTACACAGTACCACTAGTACACTGCACCACCTGCATAACATCACATGTACATGGCGCCACCTACACAACATGTACACAAAGCCACATGTACACCACACCACTTGTACATTGTGTACACAATACCACATGTACACAGTACCACATGCATGACATGTACGTGACACCACATGTACATAGCACCACATGCAAGACATCTACACAGCACCACATGCACATAGCGCCACTTGTACAATATGTACACAGTGCCACATTCACACGGAACCACTTGTACAATCATGGACACGACACCATGTGTACATAGTACCAATGTACCACATGCATGCAACACCAGATGTGCACAACACTGCATAACGTTCATAGCATCATCTGTACACAACACTACAATAGCACCATATGCACACAACTCTACATATCCATCATGAACATAGTACAATATGTATACAACAACCCATATTCAATATTCACACAACCCTATTTGTACCATCTTGTACATAAAATTGCATAAATAACATGTATGCATGCTATGTATACACAACACCACAAGTGCACACATCATAGATGCAACATGTACAACACATACAACATATGCATAACAATAGTACCACACATCTAGAACCACACTAACTCTACCAAGCAACCCTGCTTCCAGTGTATTATCATGCTTGTCTTAGCATGCTGCAGACCACGTTACTTAACATGTCCACAACATAGTCATAATATAATCACATAATATCAACTCATGACCACATGATATTGATCTCGTATATTTGTAATGGCTACTCTTCCCACTTGATTCCTCATGAACCAGGAACCTCTTCATGCCATTCAGTTGCACAAGCAATTATTCCTTCACAAGAATGATCCGTGACAATCCCTATCAGAGAATGACATAGATACATACATATATAATTGTTAGCATAACACAATCATCACCTTGTCAGACAACGACATACATAAATTCATGTATACATATATAAACATCATCATAATCATGATCATAACATAATTACTGGAAAAAATAAGGTCTAGGTTAAGAGAAATTCCTTTATTCATGCAACACATGCGCAACATTGAGAAAAATAGTTCCCAACATAGCCAAGGCATATGATGCATCAAATCCATTTATTCTACCTTTTCCTGTTACCCTTCTCATGACTATATTGCTACCGTCCATTTACCACAATGGACCCAGCTAGTCCAACCATCTGTCATCGCCTTACCTTCTAATGCACTTACTCATACACCGAGCTTCATATGAATCTTACATTACTTTTCGAGTACCACACAACTCTCCCCGAGCTCCATCAACTTTCCTCTTTCCCAACCAATTCCCAAGACTCAAAATAATAAAAGAGAAGAAAATAAAAAACCAAGAAGAAGACCATGAAGTCCCATAACTATATGACTACAACAAAGTGGCAAGGCCTTACACCAGACATAAAAAAAATAAAAATCAAGCTCAAAAGACCAAAAGCATAAGACAGACAGCATGACCCGATCCCCATGGTTCCCAAGGAAATCTCAACCTGAGCCATCTTCATGATCTTCAAGGCAATGAACATAACCATCACGCATATGACCAATCCAAATTATAACATCAATATCTCAATGAAATGACTCTAATCATCAAGTTAATAGCATATAACAACAATAAGCTATATATCATACTCATCAACAAGGTACAACATAATCATCAGGTTATCTAATACAAAAAAACAATAGCAATGCATACAACTACAGTTTACTATCATTCCTGACTATCTGACACATGTGCATATAACCACACTAATCATCTAACATCAATCATGAATGTAACCATAACATCAAAAACATGTTCATAAACATAATGTATATGACCCTAATGCATACAATAATCATTCACTTACATACCTTCATGAAAAACATACACTACCTATATGACGATCTTCTCTTATCCCAAAGTCTAATTCTGCAACCTTATTATGGTGATCTACATCCCTTCATCTATCTAAACTATCTCATTAGCATCATAACAACCAATAGCATCATGATGAAATAAATTGCATACAATGAATTCACAAGGCATGTTTGACCTACTATACATGCATAATCATAGCCACGACCATACATGCATAAAAACAACCATTACTCTAGTGTAACACATTGCCACATGCAACCAACAATATGCATAAGAAATACCAAGTCAACTACACCTACACATAAACGCATGTAGTCGAACATAAGCGATCAATTCTTGTAATCAACCTACAAGACTAATACATGTAATCAAAATATTCAAAAATGTGACCTAACATACAAGGATGTAAGTAGGTATCATGAAATCAACATGTAAGCGACATATAATTCATACACAGTCAGTCACATGTTCTAAAAATCAAGACATCATGTCTATTAATTTCAAATCGACATTCACCAATACTAACAACCTATAAGCATACACCCTTACTATCCATGGTCCACACTAAGGTAGAAGGAGGATGCTACTATAATGGCCTGATCTCCAATGTCTAATTACAGAAATGGGATCTCCAAAGCTCTACCAAATTTAACCACACTTGAAAATAAGTTGATTTTCATTTGTCATACATTTGTATGAGACTAAGTCAAAAACATTGCACATATTTCGCTTGTAACATAATAGCTAAAAACATGCCACTTTTCCATTTCCTTACATGCAACTTTTCAAATTCCTTGCATGCAACCTTTCAAATTACTTACATCAACTCCTCTAATTATTTGCATGAAAATAGGAATAGATCAGCTACATCCATATTATCATACTACAATACTATCCCGTCCAAAAAAAATAACATTTTCTTCAAACAATTACCATACTTTTACATTTTCTCCAAACAACTACTATACTATTACATTTGCATCTAGGCATTTCTTCAAACACTTTACATGCAAACTAATATAGCAAACTATTTGCATACAAGTAAGCATATATCAACTACAGAAATACTAGAACACATCAATACTACCCCCAACCACAAATAACATACTCATTGGGGAATTTTATCAAACAATTTGTATGAAATTAATCATTGAACCATTTGAGCATTTCATCAAACACTTTGCATGCAAACTAATATAGCAAATGATTCAATGCATATATCCTAAACTGTAGTAGTACAAGTTATGGAAACTAAACCATATGATCAGTGGTATTTTCCCTCACTATGGTTCAAGTTTCAAATTCTGAGACTTCATAGATGAAAAATTATAACAAAAATACCAACACAATCCTATTTGGTTCACAATTCTAGGAGTATCCAAAAAGCTCGACTTCCAGTGGTCATATATCCTAAATTATAGTGAATAAATGTCTGAAAGTTTTATCACAATATCAATGGTATTTCCCTCATTGTGGAAAAAATTTCAGCTCCTAAGAGTGCACAGAAGAAAAGTTATAAAAAAAAATGTCAGCGTGACCCATTTGAGCCCTGATTTTAGGAGAATTCAAAAGGCTCGACTCCCTCTACTCATATCTCCTAAAATATTGCGACATAATATCTGTGATTTATACAACATAATTAGTGGTATGTCCTCTCAATGTGGACAATTTTTCATATTATGAAAGCCTACAAAAGATGAGTTATTACAGAAATTCCAACATGACCTGTTTAAAGGTGCATTCAGGAAGGTCATCTTTGTTAGATCATAATTCCTAAAGTTATGTGAAACAATGTCTGAAATTTTAACCACAATATCAGTGGGATTTCCCTCAATGTGGATAAATTTTTAGCTTCTGAAATGCTACATAATGAAATATAGAACAAAACTAAAATTGGATGTACTCATTAATCCCTTTGTTCTTCATTTCACCTATGATAGAGCCCATCCAATCCAAGTGTTTGAACCATGCTCTGATACCACTGTGTAACAACCTCTGGGGTAAATTCTCATATAAACAACATAATAGGATTAGAAATACAATGAACATATCAGCCATCAAAATCCATATATATATCAGTACATTTGCACATGAAAATCAAGGGAATGAATTTTTTCATTAATAAATGAAATGAACCAACCGGTGATGGGACTACCACATTCCACCCGACCATAGACTGGTTGAGCTAAGTCTCTCTTCATCCAATCACCCCCATGCCATATTCCAAGCATGAATGTAGGATCTCAGAGAAAAAATGAATCAAAACTCATCCAGGTCTTCCAGAGGCCATCCACCTCAACCCATCAAATAGTGATTCCACCTCACGGTCGGACATCACCAAAACCATCATCAAATTGGTCTCCATCCAATCCTTCTAGGGATTCTAGAGAATTTATCCAACCAAGGCTTCTATAACTAGTAACTCAGCCCACAACTTATAGAGGGCTTTTAGAGCGTTTTTCCAACCAAGGCTTCCAGAACTAGTAACTCAACCCATAACTTATACAGGGCTTCTAGAGCATTTGTCCAACTAAGGCTTCTAGGACTAGTAGCTCAACCCACCAAGGGCTTTCCAGATCATTTGTCTAACCAGGGCTTCCAGGACTAGTAAGTCAACCCAAGCTGTTACAGGGATTCCAGGACTAGTAAGTCAACCCAAGCTGTTACAGGGATTCCAGGATTAGTAAGTCAACCCAAGCTGTTACAGGGCTTCCAAAGCATTTGTTAAACCAAGGATTCCAAGACTAATAACTCAACCCAAGCTAAGGAAACATGAGAACCAACCAAAACAAAGCAATGAAAGTAAACCCACAATCACCATCGCTATCCAGGAAATGGCAAGGCTAGGCAATCCACTGTTAATCTTGACCATCCTCCATGCCAATGACAGATCATAACTAAGAAACCCCATGCATATGCCATGCATGCCAAAAATAGTGAAGAAATCATACATGCAACTCAGTACCTGCAAGCAATCTGATGTAGTTGATGATGTCTATGCCCTCTTTTGCGTTCCTGCTCTTTATTTACCTTCTTGATCCAAGAATCCAAGTATGCCACACCCACCAAGAGTGCTCCAAGAAAACTCTAAGTCTCCAAGAGTATGAGAGAGAGAGAGAGAGAATAATGAGAGAGCTCCAAAACTGAACTGACAAAAGGTTCACACTGAAAGGAAGAAGCTTTACAACTGATCCTTAGAAGCCTTTTTATTAATGAGACCTCTATTTTCTTCATTTTCCATTCTTTTCCTTCATTTTACTCCTCACATGCAACCTATGACCTTTTACCTTCCTTTTCTCCTAATTTCCATTATTTTCATAAATAAATGTTCTAAAATACCTTTTTGCCTCTTTAAAGCTGTAGCAATTGCCTTTGCCAATTTCCTTAACCATAAAAACCAAATGAACACCCAATAGGATGCCTTGCCCACCATTCAACTTGGAATACGTGTCCCATCATCCATGGTATTTATATATTTTTAAATGGAATTTTCAACAGGGCTGTTACAATCACTAAGCTCTTTATTTGTGGCAAAACTCCACACCCATCAACTTTAATTGTTTCATGAGCTTACATAGAATTATTTATTTAAAGTGTTGGTTGACACACATTAACTGCCAAATTACCACATTCAATTGTTTACTTCTTACTTAATTACATTTGTGCCTGAGTGAATGATGAGTTTAATTTTATTTACAAAAATAATGTATAGGCAGATCCTTTTAATCATGTTTCAATGGTCTATGTTTTTTACACCATAACTATTAATAGGAGAAGCCCTTCTTATACATATATGCACCCAAACTGCCAGGAAGTAGGCATAACAACTCCGCGCAACAACATATAATGTAGTTTCCGCGTAGGTTTACTTGGAGGAGATTAGAGAAACGATACTTTTTGAAGTAGCAACACTTGGGAAAACCATGCGGAGCCTCTATGAGGGATTGGTGACCGTACATAAAGAAGTTTTTTGTTTTCATGGCCTACAGTAGTAGAGAAAAGATTTCTTTAAAACTCTCAAGCACATACAAGTTGCCATCACCTATGTGCAAGTATGGACAATCCGATACTAAGGGGCACTACTTGACTGAGTGAATAAAATGAAGCCACAAGAAGAGTTAGAGAGAGAGAGAGTTCGGATGTTGATTCAGGACAACAAGAAACTCACCTCATTTATTGGTAGCATTCAGGCCTCATATGTACATATATTCAATATTTTGGATATCTTGGTGAAACACACAAGATCCCATCAGTTTTCTCACTAACCAAATCCAAACCTAGGAACCAGGTCTGGCATGAGATCGAAGTGTACTTGGAGCAATTGAGACAAATTTCCACCAAGAAATATTTGGAGCTGAAAAGACAAAACATGAAAAACTACATCGATGGTCCTATCCAAATTAGAACAAGGATTCTCATGCTTCAAAGGGAAGTTGAAATTGGTTCAAAGTAATTGTACCCGAATGCCATGGAGGCTAAAGTCCGCTTCCAACCAGACACCATCATGCAGTTTGGGGATGTCATCACAGAGTACCAATATTGGCACCAATATGTGTGTAAGAAGCATCAAGTAGAATTTGTTGAACTATCGTTCTCCCAAACCCAAGAATCATAGTGTTTTTTCTTGTTAGGTTGTCAAGTTGTCTCTACCCTATTTTTTCTTATATGGGTACAAGTGTAAATTGTAATATTATTTGTCATTATTTTGTAATTGAAATTCCAAGTGTCAATATTTGAATATGAAGATTCATGATGTAATGTAATGAGTCATTTTGTAAAAAAGTTGAAGATTCATGAGGGTAGTCCAAGGGTCACAAAGAGGAGTTGAAGAGTCAACCCCTCTTGTTATAAATAGAACCTCATAACCCATGTAAAGGGCTTTTGGGAGCCAAGCTTTTGGCTAGGCTTAGGCTTAGAAGGAACTTAGGAGTATATGGAAGAACCTTGGCTTCTCTATAGCGTAGAGGGAGTATACTTTTTTGGAAGACCAGGTGTTTTTGACTTTAATGTTCCACTATTGGAGCTAGTGGTCCGTTAAAGGTGTGTGTATGAATGGAACTTTCACTTATAATAAAACTTAGGTCTGAAAACTTTCATGCATATGTTGTGGATATAATAAGACTATTCTTGTTGTATTTGCAATGTATGTTATTTAACTTACGATTATGCTTATGAACTATTTCATTTTCATTTGTACGAATCTTGTTGAATGCGTGTTGTTATATTAATTCGTCACCTTTGTTAGAAAATTATATATTACAAAGAAACGAAACACATAAAATATTACAGAAACAAAAACAGAGAAAATGCATAAAACAAGAGAGGTTTAGATATATGTGGTTCACCCAATTTGGGCTATGTCCACGAAGAAACAGCCAGTCCTTCTTTTTATGTTATCCAGCAAAATGAAGAGATACAACCTACAACAAATCCACTGTAATTTCCTCTTCGCTCTCACACAGTCTCCTCTCTCTTTCTCTCTCAGAATACACATATACATTGCCGCAACACGATTCCCTCATATAAATCGAGGGGTTTCAAACAAAACTCCATTTACCTGCTTTCAATCCCATGCAATTGTTTTAAATTTTGACTGCGTGGAATGCCAATTGAACACACAAAAATTTGTGTTATTCAAAAACTCCTTATTATATCACTGTCAATAATTGTATTAAGTATCTCTAGCATTCACCTAAGAGAAATGCACCATCCCTGGATACACTTTTCACTTGCAGCTTAATTTAGGTTTAGGAGTTTGATAAATTTCATAAGAATAGTAACAATGATTTCTTTGTGGCTCAAGGAACTATCTCCAGTTCTAGATTTTTGATATCATTACAAATGAGCAGATATGGTGTGCTCATACTCCTTCGATGCGCTGAAGGAAAACTCCAATGTATATTTCACCTCTGAATTTCTAGATGTAACATTATGAGAATCCTTTGAATAACTAGAAGTTGTAGGAAAATATATTTTTTCAATTGTTGTTCTTCATGTTTCCTTTGTTCCTAGCAATTATCTAACACCATTTTCACTGCCTATATTTATAATACTTCTTAAGATAGAGTTTATATGAGAAGAATTATTTGATATACAAGGTAATAGAAAAGATGGAAGTGCATCATTGGAGCTCAATAATCAAAGACTTTGCAAGCCATAATTCACTACAGTTTTGGCGAGAAGACGATTTCAGATCTTATATTTTTACAAGAGAGTATGGCGAATCTATCATTGGGTTACTAATGTGTCTAGGAGAAAAAGATCAAGAATTCACTATGCCAGTTCGAGGATATTCTACATTTGAAATCTCATTTACAACATTGGACTTTGAGGATGATTTTAAGGGAACTCTTGAATGAAGACCAACTACTGAATGTGATAGAAGAAATTTTACCTTTGCTTTCTTTGTTGTTGTGAATTAATTCTCTCTGAACAATGGTCGTGGTGTAGAATTGTGATATGTTGGAAATGATATCGTACCACTATCAGGATTACCTACTTCAGGAATCTTGAATGAGCCATATCTAGTGGATGAAGGTATCACTGTAACACCCTTTGGGTTAAATGTGCATAAAAACAACATAATAGGAACATAAATACAATAAACATATCATCCATCAAAATCCATATATGCATCAGTACATTTGCACATGAAAATCAAGGGAATGAATTTTTTCATTAATAAATGCAATGAACCAACCGATGATGGGACTACCATGTTCCACCCCACCATAGATTGGTTGAGCCAAGTCTCTCTTCAGCCAATCACCCCCGTGCCATTTTCGAAGCATGAATGTGGGATCTTAGAGAACACATCAATTAAAACTCATCCAGGGCTTCCAAAGGCCATCCACCTCAACCCATCAAACAGCGATTCCACCTCACGGTCAGACATCACCAAAAACATCATTAGATTGGTCTCCATCCAAGCCTTCTAGGGATTCCAAATCATTTTTCCAACCAAGGCTTACAGAACTAGTAGCTCAACCCACAACTTATAGAGGGCTTCCAGAGCGTTTATCCAACCAAGGCTTCCAGAGCTAGTAACTCAACCCAAAACTTATAAAGGGCTTCCCACGACTAGTAACTCAACCCAAGCTATTATAGGGCTTCTAGAGCATTTTTCCAACTAGGGCTTCCAGGACTAGTAACTCAACCCAAGCTGTTACAGGGCTTCCAGAGCATTTGTTCAACTAGGGATTCTAGGACTAATAACTCAACCCAAGCTAAGGAAGCATGAGAACCAACCAAAACAAAGAAATGAAAGTACACCCACAATCACCATCGATATCCAGGAAATGGAAAGGGTAGGCAATCCAATATCAATCCTGACCATCCTCCATGCCAATGACAGATCATAACCAAGAAACCACATGCATGTACCATGCATGCCAAAAATAGTGAAGAAATCATACATGTAAATCGGTACCTGCAAGCAATCTGATGTAGTTGCTGATGTCGATGCCCTCTTGTGCTTTCCTGCTCTTCCTTTGCCTTCTTGATCCAAGAATCCAAGTATGGAACACCCACCAAGAGTGCTCCAAGAAAACTCTAAGTCTCCAAGAGTATGAGAGAGAGAGAGAATAATGAGAGAGCTCCAAAACTGAACTGACAAAAGGTTCACACTGAAAGGAAGAAGCTTTCCAACTAATCCTTAGAAGCCTTTTTATTAATGAGGCCTTTATTTTCTTCATTTTCCATTATTTTCCTTCATTTTCCTCCTCACATGCAACCTGTGACCATTTACCTTCCTTTTCTCCTAATTTCCATTATTTTCATAAATAAATGTTCCAAAACACCTTTTTTCCTCTTTAATCCATTAGCCATTGCCTTTGCTAATTTCATTAACCATAAACAACCAAATGAACACCCAATAGGATGTCCTTCCCACAATTCAGATTGGAATATGTGTCCCATCATTCGTGGTATTTATATATTTTTACATGGAATTTTCACCAGGGCTGTTACAAAACCCTCCCCCTTGGGGGAACACCGTCCTCGGTATTCAATGACACCTATAACTAACATGACTACTGAAAACAAAGCATACTACCCATGGATCTTTATAACACAACTCGTTGCAGTATTTACAATGAATGACCCTCTCAAAAGAAAAACATCATGACAACATGAGAAGATAACAACCATACCGCATGCTGGAGCTTTATAACATAGCTCATTACGGTATTTCCAATAACCACATATACACATATACACATATGCACATTTTCTCAACCAGTAAATAAAATAATACAATGCTTGTATATGTAAAAAGGAAATCCAGAGGCTCACACCTCCATCCTCATCGTAATACTAGGATCCACCTCATTCCCAGGAAGTCCATACTCCACTGCAAAGTCAAATATGCATCCAATGTCCACCACTATAATCCTATGCCACTTGTCCTCTTAGCGAACAATTACTGACTCATTGTTCCAGGGCGTACTCCCAATGTGCATTTGATTCCATCTGGCAATGCTAATGACCAAAACAAATGCATCTGTGACCTTCCCTTCTCTGCTACATAGTCCCTCAGGAATCCAGTCACCCCTTTCGTGTAGTCACTCACCTTCCAAATTTCGCTGGCACCCCCATCTCGGGAAGTCCATACCTTGGTAAGGCTTCCTCGCGTCAGAAGATACAAAAACCAAGGCATATCCCTGCCTCAACACATCATACCGTCATAGAATTCTCATGGAAATTAATGGACACTAATGGGTACCAGTGTCCCATAATGGCCTTTTTCCTGAAGTGCTCTACCAACATATTGCTACCTGTTTCAATTCCTTTGTTGTTGCTACTAATTCTTGCAGTCAATTTCAATCACCCAACCGGGCATTTCATGCATTCTTGTACCAAGCACATAACTTCCATTAGATTCAAAATAAATTGAAACAACTTCAAATCATACCTCATTGGTAACTTGTTAATAAGGTACATTTGTAATCATGTTTGCTTCCTATCACAAAAAGTCAAACTAGCATACTTGACCGAATCAACACATATAAAGATATCACATTAGGTTAGCTCAAACAAAACCATCATGGATTAAAATCATAATCACATGTAACCATCATAAACCAAAATCATAGATCCCATATAATCATCATATACCATAGTCGTAAATCACATGCATAATAAAACTAAAATAAAATTTTGATACTTATCCTTTCATCAATCCTTAGCTTCTACCTTTGTCTTTATTCCATATGCACTCTGGATCGGTTGCTACATTCGACAAACACCCAAAGCCTTTTCCTCGACCATGTGCATAGACACATAGTGTGCATCACACACACACACAACCACACCTAACACAAAACACGATCCAATACATGCACCTACACCTGATGTACAATGCATACACCTACAACCAGTGTACAACACAATGCATCCATCTATACCCGATATGCAATACCACCCAATACATGTACCTACACATAGTACAACACAATGAGTACACATGCCACAATACCACGACTACATGACGCACATACATAATACCACATTCCCTCAACACAGCATGTATGACATGCACACAATACCACATGTGCACCAGTACCATATGTACAACATGTACACAATACCACCAGTACACCGCACCACCTGCACAACATGTGCACAACATCACATGTACACGGCGCCACCTGCACAACATGTACACAACACCACATGTACACCACACCACTTGTACAATGTGTACACAATACCACATGTACACAGTACCACACGCACGACATGTATGTGACACCACATGTACATAACACCACATGCAAGACATGTACACAACACCACATGCACACAACACCACTTGTACAATATGTACACAGTACCACACGCACACGGAACCACTTGTGCAATCATGCACACCACACCATATGTACATAGTACCAATGTACCACATGCATGCAACACCACTTGTACATAGCACTGCATAACCTTCATAGCATCATCTGTACACAGCACTGCATATCCCAACATGAACATAGCACCATATGCACACAACACTGCATATCCATCATAAACATAGTACAATATGTATACAACACCCCATATGCAATATTCACACAACCCTATTTGTACCATATTGTACATAAAATTGCATAAATAACATGTATGCATGCTATGTATACACAACACCACAAGTGCACACATCATAGATGCAACATGTACAACATATACAACATATGCATAACAGTAGTACCACACATCCAAAACCACACTAACTCTACCAAGCAACCTTGCTTCCAGTATCTTATCCATGCTTGTCTTAGCATGCCACGGACCACGTTACATTCATTCTACTGGTGTATCCTTTGGTATAACATGTCCACAACACAGTCATAATATAATCACATAATATCAACTCATAACCACATGATATTGATCTCGTATATTTGTAATGGCTACTCTTCCCACTTGATTCCTCATGAACCAAGAACCTCTTCATGCCATTCAGTTGCGTAAGCAATTATTCCTTCACAAGAATGATCCCTGACAATCCCTATAAGAGAATGACATAGATACATACATATATAATCTTTAGCATAACACAATCATCACCTTGTCAGACAACGACATACATACATTCATGTATACATATATAAACATCAACATAATCATAATCATAACATAATTACTAGAAAAAATAAGGTCTAGGTTAAGAGAAATTTCTTTATTCATGAAACACATGCACAACATTGAGAACAGTAGTTCCCAACAGAGCCAAGGCATATGATGCATCAAATCCATTTACTCTACCTTTCCCTGTTACCCTTCTCATGACTATATTGCTATCGTCCATTTACCACAATGGACCTAGCCAGTCCAACCGTCTATCATAGCCTTACCTTCTAATGCGCTTACTCATGCACCGAGCTTCATATGAATCTTACATTATCTTTTGGGTACCACACAACTCTCCCCAAGCTCCATCAACTTTCCTCTTTCCCAACCAATTCCCAAGACTCAAAACAATAAAAGAGAAGAAAATAAAATATCAAGAAGAAGACCATGAAAACCCATAACTATATGACTACAACAAAGTGGCAAGGCCTTACACTAGACATAAAAAAAAACTGCAAATCAAGCTCAAAAGACCAAAAGCACAAGACGGACACCATGACCCAATCCCCATGGTTCCCAAGGAAATCTCAACCTGAGACATCTTCAAGACTTCATGGCAACCTGTCTTGCCATGCAACTCCCTACATCATGTTGCCATAAACACATAGTTGTTAATGTATAATTAAGCATATAATACACCAATTACCTCATCTAATTGTACCAAGCAGGCTACTTGCAACTGAACACATCCACGCCATCTCTCAAGGGACTCCAATCCTTTAACAGATCCACCTATAGCTAAAGACTAGCTAATATACCTTTCAAGTACATCTTCATGAATATAGCACATATCCACATAATGTCAAACAAAATCAAGGTTAAGAAGACTTCCAATGTGTAAAGCACTCATTTGTTCGAAATTAGGGTTTCCAAACATAGCCAAAGGAATTCTTGCTCAATTCCTTTCTTTTACCTTTTTACCTTGTTGGAATCGAGGCTTACTATATGGTGTCACACCACCCAACTATTAGCTATATAGACACATTAACTATTACCTTGTCATGCTAATACCAAGCATGTTACCTTGCAACTGCTCACACATGTCAACCATATTTTCCAAATATCAAGACAATCATATCTATTAATTTTAAATCAACCATTACCAAGACTAACAATCATTGAATTTAGGCTTCTGTGATCCATATCAAGTTGAGAGAAGATTCTTTGGCGAAAATCACATTAGGATTCTTTTGTCGACGCGTTTCGAACCAACAAGTGTGGTTCATCATCAGGACAAGTTGAATGAACATATCTTGCTTTGCATATTAAACTAACAATCATGTCATAATCCATACTCAACTCATAGTTAGTCATAATACTACAACTATCACCTACTATACTCGAGTACATATCAACTGTCTCAACACATATATTTTACTATAATCATCTTAAAACAGGATCATTTGAACACATACTCATATTATGCAATTCATTAAACATTCATACCATGTTAAATAAATCAACTAGATGACATAATCGACAGTCAATCACCAAATGTATGACATAAGCAACTGATACTTTAATGTATCTTAAGAGATTTGATCTTGTCTACATAATCAATCTAGTTAGCATGATATAACTTTACAACACATCAACTCAAGCACACATAAAACCATGATATCCATAACAATATCTAACTGACATGTTCACATCGTAAAATCATACACAGATGCAAAGTCAATCTAGATTAGTATGACACCATCTCACAAATATGTCGATTCATACCTGAATATCATAACCATAACCATCTGCATAGGTCAAACTAGGTTAACACAATAAATATAACATCAAGATCTCCAAGGCAATGAACATAACCATCACGCATATGACCAATCCAAATTATAACATCAATATCTCAATGAAATGACCCTAATCATCAAGTCAATAGCATATAACAACAATAAGCTATATATCATACTCATCAACAAGTTACAACATAATCATCAAGTTATCTAATACAAAAAAACAATAGCAATGCATACAACTACAGGTTACTATCATTCTTGACTATCTGACACATGTGCATATAACCACTAATCATCTAACATCAATCATGAACATGACCATAAATCACATACATGTTCATAAACATAATGTATATAAACCTAATGCATATAATAATCCTTCACTTACATACCTTCATTCCAAACATACACTACCTATATGATGATCTGTTCTTATCCCAAAGTCTAATTCTGCAACCTTATTATGGTGATCTACATCCCTTGATCTATCTCAACTAGCTCATTAGCATCATAACACCAATAGCATCATGATGACCTAAATTGCATACAATGAATTCACAAGGCATGTTTGACCTACTATACATGCATAATCATAGCCACAACCATACATGCATAACAACAACCATTACTCTAGTGTAACACATTGCCACATGCAACCAACAATATGCATAAGAAATGCCAAGTCAACTACACCTACACATAAACGCATGTAGTCGAACATAAGCAATCAATTCTTGTAATCAACCTACAAGACTAATACATGTAATCAAAATATTCAAAAATGTGACCTAGCATACAAGGATGTAAGTAGATATCATGAAATCAACATGTAAGCGACATATAATTCATACACAGTCAATCACATGTTCTAAAAATCAAGACATCATGTCTATTAATTTTAAATCAACATTCACCAATACTAACAACCTATAAGCATACCCCCTTACTATACATGGTCCACACTAAGGTAGAAGGAGGATGCTACTATAATGGCCCGATCTCCATTGTCCAATTATAGAAATGGGATCTCCAAAGCTCTACTAAATTTAACCACACTTGAAAAGAAATTGATTTTCATTTGTCATACATTTGTATGAGACTAAGTCAAAAACATTGCACATATTCCACTTGTAACATAATGTAGTTACCAATCCATGGGTCTAGATCAGACTAAATTTAATGTCAACCAAGGTAGGTAAACATAGAGGTACGTGTCTAAAGTTTATAGACCTAAAAGGATCTCATCTACCTAGATAAGTATCTACTGTGACAGGCTACAACACTCTTTTACAAGAGATTGGAATATGTTTCCTTTCACAATTTAAACACCTATATCCTCTAATTTAATTAGCTGTTCTAAAAAAGAGTGTTACTAGTCTGAGTCTTCAATCCTCTTACAAGGATATAGTTCACAAAAACTCTTTCTAGCTAACACACTAAGCATTCATGAAAACCAAAAACTCTTTTAAGCATACTAAAACTCAAATTCATGAAAACAGAGTCCATAGAGATACTTTGAAATTCAATGTTCAATTAAACCTTTTACAAGATCTTGTTCAATAATTTAGCAACTGAATTTTCAAGCTATCACCATGAATCATACAATAACACTTGCC
The DNA here is from genome assembly GCA_031772625.1 of Pinus tabuliformis. Taxonomy (NCBI): domain Eukaryota; kingdom Viridiplantae; phylum Streptophyta; class Pinopsida; order Pinales; family Pinaceae; genus Pinus; species Pinus tabuliformis. The sequence goes on along the minus strand of CM062820.1, from coordinate 378,013,968 downwards.
AAAACTTCTAATTGAATTAATAAACTCACAAGCAAGGAAATAACATCAAACGCTATTCAGATCTGAAGGCTAAATCCTATGAAAATGAAACGACAGTGTACCAATCTTCACGTAGGGCCCTTCCACGCTTCGATGGCACACTTAGAAAACTTCAGGTGATTAAAACGTTAACACATAAAGACTGCAATTGATGAAATGCTTCCTGTGATTAAGTTTTGGAAAATTAATTACATGCAAAACAGAGTTCTGGTCTACTCTTGTCTAACCTCCTCTTCACTAGAATTCCTCCTAGTTATTACAATTTTCATCCAAACGTACATGCATTATCGCTTCAGATGTTTTTGCTTTTACAATAAAAAAGGCTAGGTTCGTTTTTTTCTAATCCTAACTGATTTCTAAAACAAAATGAAATCAGTTTAGGTAACTTCATATTTTTGCTACTTTGACAACCAAAAAGGCTGGGTTTGACCAGCATTGACCATTTATTCAGGAGCTCCAGAATCGATGCTGAATAGATCTTTCACCATGTATGTACATCCTAGATCACGTCCTTATCCTCTGTTTTGATTTTCCTGCCATGCCACATGTCACAACATAAACCAATTACAGGAAGTCATGACATCCCGTAATTTTGTTGAAAATTTCCAATTTTTAACATAAAAATCCACAAATTAAATTTAATGTAAAATAACAATTATAATGCTTCATTAATCAATTTCAATGGACTATGAGGGGCTTATGGGAGAAAATGATAGATAAATGATGGATTTTTAGAAGAAAAGAATGGCAATAAAATAGTACCAACATCTCCCCCAAGCTCAATGATTTAGCATGTCCTCATGCTAATCCTGATGTGCTCCCTTTATATTCTGTTCCTGCTTGTGCTTCTGCCGCTTGTAGCAAGACATCTATACTCTTCTGAACTTGGGAATTCTTCTGAACTTGGAACTCATGCTTCAGATTCTTATATTTTTCTTTGATAGCTTTTTTCTGAGTGTACCATTTTATCACCCATTTGCACGTTTCAATTTGATCAGTCCTAAGTTCTTTGATTTTCTGCTTCAGTTTCTCATTTTTCTATTGAATTTTCTTTCTCTGAGCTCTAAACATTTCATTTTCCTTCTTTATGACCTTCTCTAACATGTTTGCTTCCATCAATTCCTATTTTATCTCTTCAATCTGTTTCTCTAACCTTCTCTGTTTCTTGTTTGTAGGTGCTGGCTCTTTCCTTTCTTCCTTGTTACTCTTTATTTCCATTTGTGCTTTCTATTCTGGCTGTGAATTAGTATTGCTTTCAATGTCCATTGGTGCATCTGCATTCGGCTCTAGTTGATCATATTGTGTTTGATTCCTTTTTATTCTCCTTGATCTTTGCTTATAAGTAGTGAAGATTTTATCTTTTTCAATTTTCTTGGCAGTTTCTTGCCTCATCCTTCTTGTTCTTACACCACTATTGGGTTGAGGAACATTGCTTGACTTACGCTAAGGGATTTCCTCATCAATATCAAGCATAAACTCTGTGCGTTCTTGCTGTTGTTCCTGTTCATCTTCTTTAATTTGAGTGGCAATTAAAAATTCTTTCCATGTTTTTCCTCTCCTCTGCAACTCAAATTCAATTAGAATTTTGATCAACCCAAATGGATACAAACTCCTATCTTCATTACCTTTTTGTTTCTGAATGGTCTTCGACATTTTAGTCAAACTTTGTAAGAGGAAGTAGGGCAAACTGGTAGTGCATTAACCTTTTAAGTGCAACATAAGTTTTATGTGATATAGGTATACTATACTAGAACGTCCTTCACATGTAACAAAATTCTGAATAATGTATACCATTTCATCCCAAGGGTGAATTAGCCAACTTCTGGGAACACCCTTTTTCCAATTGACAAAGGAAACCCTTGACCTAGACATAAATTGAGTCCATGATTTTTCCTTAAATTGTTTGGTTTTGAAATATTTTTCCCCTTTTGGACTGGTTCCCAATGTTTGTGCTATGGTATCCTCTAAAATTCTAAAAGAGAATTTTCTTATTAAATCTTTCTCTCCATTGAAGGAAAATGCAAATTGCTTTGTAACTTCTTCATTGTTTCCATTGAATTTCTCTAGAAAAGACAACCATTGTTTTTCCCTTAAAATCGTGACACAGTCTTCATGATATTATTAGCTATCAAATTTTTCGGGCTCTGCTCTATTGGTCATTTTATTAAAAATCTCTGTTCTAACCCTTTTGTTTATGCTCAAAAATTTAATCAGGGTTTTTCAATTTGTTACCTCTTTTCCTGCGTTCCACTGAGCTGACCTGCTAACATCTTCGATTTATGGGCAGAAGTAAAAACGTGGGGTAAGCCTGTCTGCTATTCTCTCCCTTTGTAGCACCTACTATCTCAGCCCTCTTTGAGAAACTTAGAGTCTGAACACTAACACGGTAACGCACTATATGAACTCAGAGTTTTATAAAATGAAAACTCAACAGCCGACCTTCATCCAATTGCTATGATGACAATGCAGAGTTGGAAGGCGCATTCACATCACCAGAGAGAGAGGAACAGTACTAATTTACAGAGGTATAATCATGAGAACACCATATACAAATCATATGATGGTAACAGATATGTATATTTCATGAGCAGACTTGGGTCAAAAGATTGTTTTATAACTCCAGCAGTCGAAATGAGTGAACTCATTTGAGGATAGACGGTTTAACACTTGTCTTTCCATTGCACGGACTTGTACATTGAGTATCCCAATTGTTGGTACTTGATTGCTAGAAGGCCGATTTAAAAATGATGAATTGATGACAGGGTTTGAAGAGCGGTGTAGGAAAAGGTTTGGAAATCGTAGTAGGAATATGGCAATAGGCTAAGGTGTGATAGGAAATGATAGCAGAGTGATAATGAGATGAGTAGTTAGGAATATTACAAGGGTGATGGGTATAGGGGTTTTTGAAATTGATAACAAGAAATAATAATTATCATTTTTAACACTAAAATAATTTAAGAATTTTAAATGTTAAAAATTTCAACAATACATTACACTTGTTGGTTGACAGAATGCTGATTTGGCGTGCACAGGTAGGACTGATCTGTTTGTACAGGTATGACTGATATTCACTGTCCAAAACAGGTCCCTTTGAAATGAAATTGAATATAACAGGTCCCTTTAAAATCTGAAGAACTTTGAAGAACTCTGAAGAACCCTGTTTGTGAAGCTTCTTTTATCCTTGGTGTTGATGTAGCCTTGATTATAATTATGATGATAAGCAACCTTTGAAAACTTTATTGAAGTAGCCTAATGTATCTTGAATGCAGTCTTTAACAGGTCCCTGTGATATTGGTGATGTTGATAGCCTTCTGAACAAGTCCCTCTGATATTGATAATGTTGACATAGTCTTCAGAACAGGTCCCACTGCATATCTCATTGCTTGAACAGGTCCCTCTGATTACAATAAAAACAACTCTTTTATTGAAATACTAAATTACTAAAACAAATTCCTTGAAGATTTAAAATTGAGGAGATGAGATAGGGAAAAACCACTGTTTCTTCTCCCCCACTAAGTCTTTGACTTGTCCTCAAGTCATTATTGAATTGATGAAAAACATGAAACAAGTAGAACAAGGAATTCTTACTAGTCAAATGATTGGTTTTCTAGTAAGAATTCGGGTTTAGAGTGTGCCAGAGGCTGGGTTTCACATATAAACCAATTATATATATATATATATATATATATATATATATATATATATATATATTGATTGTTAAAGCAAAAATGAAATTGAATGAACTAAGGTAGAGATATCACAGCTGAAGGCTACAATATCTCAACCTCCCTTTGCTGAGATACAGTGTGAATAAAATCCTCCTTGCTGATGGGCTTATGATAGAGTTTCAACCGATGGCCATTGACAAGAAAGGTGTTGCCTTCTCCATCAATGGTAGTAAGCTTGATTGATCCATTTTCATATACTTGAACTATTTCATATGGGCCCATCCAATGTGTGGTAAATTTGGCTTTATGATCTCTAAATTTAGAGTCAAAGAGTAAAGCCCAGTCTCCTTCTTTGAACTGTTTCCTTTTAATGTGTGCATCATGCCACTGCTTCCTTTGTTTCTGCATTAGGATTGTTGTCTCCTCTGCTTGCTGCCTCATTTCATCTAACTGGTTCAATTGCCGAATTCTCTCTTGTTGGGCTTCATTGAGATCAATTCCTAAATCTGCAGCCATCTTATAAGTATGTATTTGAAATTCAATAGGAAGCGTTACCTCTTTTCCATACACCAACTGATATGGTGTAAACCTTGTAGTGTTTTTCCACGTGATTCTGTAAGCCTAGAGTGCATCTTTGAGCTTCTCTTCCCAATTCTTTTTGTTCATTGCTACTGTCTTAGTGATAATTCCTTCCAATGTTTTACTTGTAGCCTGTGGATGGTAAGGTGTGCTTTTCCTGTGCTTGATTTTATATTTGTCTGTGATGTCTTTAACCAGCTTTGAAGTAAACTGAGTACCTTGATCCATCACTATCTCCCTTGGTACTCCATACCTTACAAAAATTTCTTCAAAAATGAACTTTACCACTGTTTGTTCAGTTGCCCAGACTAGTGCTTTTGCTTCAATCCATTTTGTCACGTAATCAGTACATACTAGGATGTACTTTTTACCTTTTAAAGTTGGATTGATGGGTCCTATAAAATCTAGAGCCCATTTTTCAAATGGCTCTAAATGTACTTGAGGCTGAAGTGGCATTTCATCTGTAGCTGTTGGTCTGCCCATTCTTTGACAGCTATCAAAACTTTTCACATACTTCTTGGAATCCTTAAAAATAGATGGCCAATAGTATCCAAGACTGAGAATCTTGAATGCTGTTCTTTTCGCTGCAAAATGCCCACCACACGGTTCATCATGGCAAGATTTTAAAATATCAATTATTTCATCATTTCTTACACATCATCTAATAATCATATCATAACTGGTGTAAAATAAATCTCCATTAACCCATGAGTATCTAGCACTTTGTTTGATCAACCTCTTCTTTTCCTTTGGAGAAAAATATGGAGGTGTTTTTCCTACGGACAAATAGTTGGCTAAGTCAGCATACCAAGGATTCACTATTTAAATTGCAAATAAATTTTCATCTGGAAAAGAATGTTCAACCGGAACAACCTCACCTGAATTTTGCAGTCTAGAAAGAAAATCTGCCACCTGATTCTCATTACCTGGTCTATCTAACACTGTAATATTAAATTCTTGTAATAATAACAGCCATCTGGTAAATCTTCCATTAGTGATTGGTTTATTCATTAAATACTTAATGGCAGAGTGGTCAGTATGTATAAAAATCTCATAACCAGTTATATAATGTCGGAATTTATTCACAACATGTATGATTGAAAGCATTTCTTTTTCAGTGACTGTGTAGTTTAATTCTGCAGGTGTTAGATTTTTAGTAATGAAATAGATGGCATAATTGAAAGACTCTTCTTTTTCGCCTAACGAGGCACCTACTGCAGTATCAGATGCATCTGTAAAGATGTGAAATGGTAGGGTCTAGTTAGGTCCTTTTAAGACTAGTGTGGTTGATAACTTTTCTTTGAGTGTTTCAAAAGCTTGCTGACAATTCTCATTCCAGTTGAAAGATGTATCTTTTGCTAGAAGCTTAAAGAGAGGTGAAGCTATTTTACTAAAATGTTCAATAAACCTTCTGTAATATCTTGCATACCCAAGGAAACTTCTTACCTCTTTTTGAGTCTTCGGAATTGGCAAATTGACAATGATCTGGATTTTTGATGGATCAACTTTAATGCCCTGAGAAGAAATATAGTGACCCAATACTATCCCTTCATTTAACATCATAAAACACTTTTCATTGCTCAGGGATAGATTAGCTTCAATACATCTCTTCAAAACTTTTTCAAGATTTTCTAATGAATGCTCAAATGAATTACCATACACTAAAAAATCGTCCATATAAACTTCAACATATTCATGAACTAAATCAGCAAAAATAGCTAATACAACTCTCTGAAATGTAGCTGGAGCATCGCATAGTCCAAATGGTAAAACATTATAGGCATAAGTTCCCCAGGGACAGGTAAAAGTGGGTTTGTCCTGGTCCTCTAAGGCTATCCTGATCTGGTTATAGCCACTGAAACCATCAAGAAAAGAGAATGAAGATTTCCCAGCTAATGTGTCTAGCACTTGGTCAATAAATGGTAGTGGGAAATAATATTTGAGTGTTTCTTTGTTCAATTGTCTGTAATCAACACAAATTCTCCATTTGCCATTTTTCTTGGGCACTACTACCAATGGGGATACCCACTGACTGTCAGAGATAGGATAAATAAAATTGACTTTCAATAGTTTTTGTAATTCATATCTAACAATATCCTAAAGCATGGGATTCATTCTTCTCTGCGGTTGCCTCACTGGTTTGATATTACTATCCATGTAAATATGGTGAGTACATGTCTCAGGGTGAATTTCGTGCATATCGGTGTAATCCCAAGCAAATGCTTTCTGATATTTTCTCAATAATTGAATCAATTTTTCCTCCTTAGATGATTCTAGGTGAGTGCTAATATTCAAAGTTTTTCCTTGACTAATCTCTATGGTCTTGCTCTGTGTTTTGTGATAGATTGAATGGGAAAAATGTTCTGAAATGTTGTTTGCAAAGAATGAATGGTACATGTTTCCTGAAAATTCTGTGCCAAAAGTTCATCTGTAGCATGGTATTGTTCATTTCTTAATTCTTCAGAAATATCAGGTTGAGAAAGACACAATTCTACCAAATCATCATTATTATGTTCTTGAAAATCATAGATTTGATTGATGCTGAAAACAGATTGAACTTCTTCCTTATGGTTGTATTTATCATCAAGCCATAAATTGTGTGCTACTGCTGGTGATTGTGCTGATGGGTAAAGAGTGAGTTTCTTTCTTTCAGTTCCTCATGAAATAATCATATTACCTGATCTACATCCTATGAATGCATCAGCAGTTGCTAAACATGGTCTACCAAGGATGATAGGATGTCCTCCTAGATTAGATTTTGGCTAAAGAACTAAAAATTCCACTGGATACTCCCAGGAGTCCAGTGAAACAATTATGTCCTCCAAAATCCCTTCAAGAATCACTTTAGACCTATTAGCTAGTTCTAGAACAATTGTTTTGTGTTGCAAGTTTGTGAGCTGCAGTGTTTTCATTGTTTCAAGAGTCATCACATTTATTGCGGCCCCAAGGTCAATTAAGGTGTTTGGAATATGTATGTTGTTAATTATTTTAGTGACTCTGGGAATACCAAGATCAACATACTTTTCCATTGAAATGGTGTTTACCATAAGGCCAACTAAATGTCCAATAACATGAATAGTTTGTGGATCATTTCTTTTCCTAGTAGGCTTCTTGAGGCACAGTTCTTTGATTGCTTTAGTATATATGGGAATGTCTTTTATGGCTTGTAACAGTGGAATTTTATATAGACATTCTTTAGCTCATCTAAAACATCAAACTGTGGTATAGACATGGGAAGTTTTGCTTGGACCAATCGTTCTGGAAAAGGGGGTGGATGCAACGGTTGCATTTGTTTATTTTTGATGTCATCATTTTGTTTCCTTTGAGTTGGAGTTTCATTTTCATTTTCTTCGTTTTCTTCTTTTTTTTCAGCTATTGGAGGTTCTTTTTGAAGTACCTTACCAGACCTCAGCGTGATATTTTCTAAATGTAATGTGGGATATGATGGTCCCTCATCTACATTATAAGCTGGTCTCTCTGCTCTGTTATTTGGATTTGGTACAGGTTGAGAAGGAATCTGAGTGGGTCTAGGAGGTTGTTGGTTAGATGGGAGTTGTAAGTGAGGTGGATTTATTGGTGGAGGAGCAAGAAATTCTTGTTGAGTGTTTTGGGGTTGATAAACAACTTGCTGCTGAGGATATTGCTGATATGTTTGAGGATATTGCGGATATGGCTGATGATATTGTTGATATGGCTGAGAATATGGTTGGTATGGTTGAGGATATGGTTGATATTGTTGAGAGTATTGCTGAGATGGTCTCCATTGTTGTTGTGGGTAATTTTGGTGTTGCCATGGCATGGGCACATTCCAAGAATTATGAGCATACATCTGATCTTGTGCAGGAAATTGCAAATTTTGGTTTGGAAACATACCTGGAGGTGGAGGTCTTGGTTTCCATAGTTTCTTAGCGCCTATGAAATACACATTCTCCATATCTATGTTAGTTGCTTCCACATTACAATTCTACAAAATCTTGACTTTAGAGCAATGAAATATATCATGATTTTCAGTACAAAAGGCACAAACGTGAATGTTTTCTAATGGGCAGTCTTTCAAGGCATGTTTCTTCCGGCATTTTGGACAAAAGAGAGCAATTATTTGATCTTGCTCTTCATGTCTTTTCTTTGCTTTCAAAGTGTCAATTTGAGTTCCTAAGGTACTTAATAGATCTGTTTTGAATTCTTCTAACAAGTTTCCTATTTCAGCCCTTGTGACACTTGCTGAAGCAAATTTTGTGGCTTTAGATGATAGAGATCTTTTCCCATATCTGGCCTTTTCTCCTTGAATACTTTTCACATAAATCAGCAATTTCTTCGAAAGGTAAAGTGGAAATATCACCTTTTCCCATCAAATTAAGATCATCTAAGTATTCCTCTCGAATGCCCTTCAAAAATATTGTTCGAATCAGATCAAGAGACATGGTTCTATGTTTTGATTTTTGTAAATTGTAAACAAATCGTTCCAAGTACTCCTCTAAATTTTCATCCTCTTGTTGATTCATTCTAAAGATATCATCTTTAGAATCTTTTGATCTACAATAAGGTTGGTATTTCTTTAGGAATATTCTTCTCATGCCATCCCAATTAGTTATTGCATGTTCACCAAGTCCCATGAACCATTTTAATGTTGATGCTTTTAATGTTGTTGGGAAGAGTCTAAGCCTACGGGCATCACCTGTGTAACCATATGTTCGACATACTATGTCAAATTCAAACAAGAATGAATCTGGATCCTCTTAAGCCATGCCATAAAAGTTTGGTAACACAGATGGATGTATGTTTTTCATTTTTATTTCCTCATCTTCTCCTGGTTCTTGAATAGGAAATTTAAAGGTTGACTCTTCCTCCTCTCTTCGATCTTGATTTTGTGGTCCTCTTGCTGATCCTCCTCCTTCCTCAGCCATTTTGGTAGGTTCCTCTTTTGATTTAATTTCTTGTTCAATGTCACTTGTTTCAAAGAGAAGTTTTTCTAATGATTTTTCTCCTTCTTGAGATTTTTCAAAATCAGCAGGTTCAAGGAGAGATTGTTGAGTTATTGTACTACTTTCTCTTTTTATGGAGGATTCAGGGAGATGTTTCTTCTGTGTTTTGTGTGCCAATAGAATTTGTCTCTCAATAAGTGTGAGTCTTTTCCCTGATTTCTGTTTATCCTCTAATTTTTGTATGGTGACTTTCCCAGCTGGTGTTGTGTGTTCAACTTTTCCTAAAGGGTCTGCTCCTAGTGGTGAATTAGTTTTTGGATGGGGGGTTTTTATGAATCTACCTTTATCATCTCTAGATCTAGACATAAGTAAACATGACTTCTAAAATGATGAATGAAAATTAAATCTATGTTTTTGTTTGTTTTTGTCGATTTTATATTTTTTTTTAGAAATCCTCTAGTTGCGCCTCCCCGACAATCGTGCCAAAATGTAGTTACCAATCCAGGGGTATAGATTAGACTAAATTTAATTTCAACCAAGGTAGGTAAACTTAGAGGCACGTGTCTAAAGTTTATAGACCTAAAAGGATCTCATCCACCTAGATAAGTGTCTACGGTGACAGGCTACAACACTCTTTTACGAGAGATTGGAATATGTTTCATTTCACAATTTAAACACCTATATCCTCTAATTTAATTAGCTGTTCTAAAATAGAGTGTTACTAGTCTGAGTCTTCAATCCTCTTACAAGGATATAGTTCACAAAAACTCTTTCCAGTGAACACACTAAGCATTCATGAAAACCAAAAACTCTTTTAAGCATACTAAAACTCAAATTCATGAAAACAGAGTCCATAGAGATACTTTGAAATTCAATGTTCAATTAAACCTTTTACAAGATCTTGTTCAATAATTTAGCAATTGAATTTTCAAGCTATCACCATGAATCATACAATAAGACTCGCCAGAACTTCTAATTGAATTAATAAACTCACGAGCAAGGAAATAACATCAAATGCTAGATCTGAAGGCTAAATCCTATGAAAATGAAACGATAGTGTACCAATCTTCATGTAGGGCCCTTCCATGCTTCGATGGCACACTTAGGAAACTTCAGGTGATGAAAACGTTAACACATAAACACTACAATTGTTGAAACGCTGCCTGTGATTAAGTTCTGGAAAATTAATTACATGCAAAACAGAGTTCTAGTCTGCTCTTGTCTAACCTCCTCTTCACTAGCATTCCTCCTAGTTATTACAATTTTCATCCAAACGTACATGCATTATCGCTTCAGATGTTTCTACTTTTACAATCAAAAAGGCTAGGTTCATTTTTTTCTAATCTTAACTGATTTCTAAAACAAAATGAAATCAGTTTAGGTAACTTCAGATTTTTTATGCTTTTACAACCAAAAAGGTTGGGTTTGACCAGCATTGACCGTGTATTCAGGAGCTCCAGATTCGATGCTGAATAGATATTTCACCATGTATGTACATCCTAGATCACGTCCTTATCCTCTGTTTCGATTTTCCTGCCATGCCACATGTCACAACATAAACCAATTACAGGAAGTCATGACATCCCGTAATTTTGTTGAAAATTTCCAATTTTTAACATAAAAATCCACAAATTAAATTAATGTAAAATAACAATTATAATGCTTCATTAATCAATTTCAATGGACTATGAGGGGCTTATGGGAGAAAATGATAGATAAATGATGGATTTTTAGAAGAAAAGAATGGCAATAAAATAGTACCAACACATAATAGCTAAAAACATGCCATTTTTCCATTTCTTTACATGCAACTTTTCAAATTCCTTGCATGCAACCTTTCAAATTACTTACATGCAACTCTTCTAATTATTTGCATGAAAATAGGAATAGATCAGCTACATCCATATTATCATACTACAATACTATCCCGTCCAAAAAAAATAACATTTTCTTTAAACAATTACCATACTTTTACATTTTCTTCAAACAACTACTATACTATTACATTTGCATGTAGGCATTTCTTCAAACACTTTACATGCAAACTAATATAGTGAACTATTTGCATACAAGTAAGCATATATCAACTACAGAAATACTAGAACACATCAATACTATCCCCAACCACAAATAACATACTCATTGGGGCATTTTATCAAACAATTTGTATGCAATTAATCATTGAACCATTTGAGCATTTCATCAAACACTTTGCATGCAAACTAATATAGTGAATGATTCAATGCATATATCCTAAATTGTAGTAGTACAAGTTATGGAAACTAAACCATATGGTCAGTAGTATTTTCCCTCACTATGAATCAAGTTTCAACTTCTGAGATTTCATAGATGAAAAATTATAACAAAAATACCAACACAATCCTATTTGGTTCACAATTCTAGGAGTATCCAAAAAGCTCTACTTCCACTCGTCATATATCCTAAAATATAGTGAATAAATGTCTAAAACTTTTATCACCATATCAGTGGTATTTCCCCTCATTGTGGAAAACAATTCAACTCCTAAGAGTGCACAGAAGAAAAGTTATAACAAAAATGTCAGCGTGACCTGTTTGAGGCCTAAGTTTAGGAGAATTCAGAAGGCTCGACTCCCTCTACTCATATCTCCTAAGATATTGCGACATAATATCTACAATTTCTACAACATAATCAGTGGTATGTCCCCTCAATGTGGACAATTTTTCATATTATGAAAGCCTACAGAAGATGAGTTATTACAGAAATTCCAACATGACCTATTTAAATGTGCATTCAGAAAGGTCATCTTCCTTAGATCTTAATTCCTAAAGTTATGTGAAACAATTTCTAACATTTTAGCCACATTATCAATCGGATTTCCCCTCAATGTGCACAAATTTTCAGCTTCTAAAATGCTACATAATGAGATATAGAATAGAACTAAAATTGGATGTACTTATTAATCCCTTTGTTCTTCATTTCACCTATGACAGAGCCCATTCAATCCAAGTGTTTGAATCATGCTCTGGTACCACTGTGTAACAACATCTGGGGTAAATTTTCATATAAACAACATAATAGGAACAAAAATACAATAAACATATCATCCATCAAAATCCATATATAAATCAATACATTTGCACACGAAAATCAAGGGAATGAATTTTTTCATTAATAAATGCAATGAACCAACCGGTGATGGGACTACCACATTCAACCCGACCATAGATTGGTTGAGCCAAGTCTCTCTTTAGCCAATCACCCCCATGCCATATTCCAAGCATGAATGTGGGATCTCAGAGAACAAATCAATCAAAACTCATCTAGGTCTTCCAGAGGCCATCCACCTCAACCCATCAAATAGTGATTCCACCTCACAGTCGAACATCACCAAAACCATCATCAAATTGGTCTCCATCCAAGCCTTCCAGGGATTCCAAAGCATTTATCCAACCAAGGCTTCCAAAACTAGTAACTCAACCCACAACTTATAGAGGGCTTTTAGAGCGTTTGTCCAACCAAGGCTTCCAGAACTAGTAACTCAACCCATAACTTATACAGGGCTTCTAGAGAATTTGTCCAACCAAGGCTTCTAGGACTAGTAACTCAACCCACCAAGGGCTTATAGATCATTTGTCCAACCAGGGCTTTCAGGACTAGTAACTCAACCCAAGCTGTTACAGGGCTTCCAAAGCGTTTGTTCAACCAGGGATTCCAGGACTAATAACTCAACCCAAGCTAAGGAAACATGAGAACCAACCAAAACAAAGAAATGAAAGTAAACCCACAATCACCATGGCTATCCAGGAAATGGCAAGGCTAGGCAATCCATTGTTAATCCCAACCATCCTCCATGCCAATGATAGATCATAACCAAGAAACCACATGCATATTCCATGCATGCCAAAACTAGTGAAGAAATCATACATGCAACTCGGTACCTGCAAGCAATCTGATGTAGTTGCTGATGTCGATGCCCTCTTGTGCTTTCCTGCTCTTCCTTTGCCTTCTTGATCCAAGAATCCAAGTATGCCACACCCACCAAGAGTGCTCCAAGAAAACTCTAAGTCTCCAAGAGTATGAGAGAGAGAGAGAGAGAGAATAATGAGAGAGCTCCAAAACTGAACTGAAAAAAGGTTCACACTGAAAGGAAGAAGCTTTACAATTAATCCTCAGAATCCTTTTTATTAATGAGACCTCTATTTTCTTCATTTTCCATTATTTTCCTTCATTTTACTCCTCACATGCAACCTATGACCTTTTACCTTCCTTTTCTCCTAATTTCCATTATTTTCATAAATAAATGTTCCAAGATACCTTTTTGCCTCTTTAAAGCCTTAGCAATTTCCTTTGCCAATTTCCTTAACCATAAACAACCAAATGAACACCAAATAGGATGCCCTACCCACCATTCAACTTGGAATACGTGTCCCATCATCTGTGGTATTTATATATTTTTACATCAAATTTTCAACAAGGTTGTTACAATCACTAAGCTCTTTATTTGTGGCAGAACTCCACGTCCATCAACTTTAATTGTTTCATGAGCTTACATAAAATTATTTATTTAAAGTGTTGGTTAACACACATTGACTGCCAAATTACCACATTCAATTGTTTACTTCTTACTTAATTACATTTGCGCTTGAGTGAAAGATGAGTTTAATTTTATTTACAAAAATAATGTATAGGCCGATCCTTTTAATCATGTTTCAATGGTCTATATTTTTGACACCATAACTATTAATAGGAGAAGCCCTTCTTATACATATATGTGGCCAAAATGCGAGGAAACATGCATAACAACTCCACACAACAGCATATATTGTATTTTTCGCGTAGGTTTACTTGGCAGAGATTAGAGAAAAAATACTTTTTGAAGTAACAACACTTGGGAAAACCATGCAGAGCATCTATGAGGGGTTTGTGACTGTACATAAAGAAGTTGTCTGTTTTCATGGCCTACAGCAGTAGAGAAAAGATTTCTTTAAAACTCTCAAGCACATACAAGCTGCCATCACCTATGTGAAAGTATGGAAAATGCGATACAAAAGGGCACCGCTTGACTTAGTGAATAAAATGAAGCCACAAGCAAAGTTAGAGAGAGAGAGAATTTAGGTGTTGATTCAGAACAACAAGCAACCGACCTCATTTATTGGTAGCATTCAGGCCTCATATGTACATATACTCAATAGTTTGGATATCTTGGTGAAACACACAAGATCCCATCATTTTTCTCACTCACCAAATCCAAACCTAGGAACTAGGTCTAGCAAGAGATCGAAGAGTACTTGGAGCAACTAAGCAAATTTCCACCAAGAAATATTTGGAGCCGAAAAGACAAAACATGCAAAAATACATCGATGGTCCTATCCAAATTAGAACAAGGATTCTCATGCTTCAAAGGGAAGTTGAAATTGGTTCAAAGTCAATGTACTCGAATGCCATGTAGGCTAAAGTCCGCTTCCAACCAGACACCATCATGCAGTTTGAGGATGTCATCACAGAGTACCAAGATTGGCACCAATATGTGTCTGAGAAGCATCAAGTAGAATTTGTTGAACTATAGTTCTCCCAAACCTAAGAATCATAGTGTTTTCTCTTATTAGGTTGTCAAGGTGTCTCTACTGTATTTTTTCTTATATGGGTACAAGTGTAAATTGTAATATTATTTGTAATTATTTTGTAATTGAAATTCCAAGTGTCAATATTCGAATATGAAGATTCATGACATAATGTAATGAGTCATTTTGTAAAAAAGTTGAAGATTCATGAGGGTAGTCCAAGGGTCACAAAGAGGAGTTAAAGAGTCACCCCTCTTGTTATAAATAGAACCTCATAACTCATGTAAAGGGCTTTTGGGAGCCAAGATTTTGGCTAGGCTTAGGCTTAGAAGGAGCTTGGGAGTATATGGAAGAGCCTTGGCTTCTCTGTAGCGTAGAGGGAGTATACTTTTTTGGAGGACCAGGTATTTTTTACTTTAATGTTCCACTATTGGAGCTAGTGGTCCGTTAAAGGTGTATGTATGAATGGAACTTTCACTTATAATAAAACTCAAGGCCGACATGCTTTCATGCATATGTTGTGGATATAGTAAGAGTATTCTTATTGTATTTGCAATGTATGTTATTTAACTTACGATTATGCTTATGAACTATTTCATTTTCATTTGTATGAATCTTGTTGAATGCGTGTTGTTATATTAATTCGTCACCTTTGTTAGAAAATTATATATTACAAAGCAACGAATCACATAAAATATTACAAAAACAAAAACAGAGAAAATGCATAAAACAAGAGAGGCTTAGATATAGGTGGTTTACCCAATTTGGGCTACGTCCACGAAGAAACAACCAGTCCTTCCTTTTATGTTATCCAGCGAAATGAAGAGATACAACCTACAACAAATCCACTGTAATTTCCTCTTCGCTCTCACACAGTCTCCTCTCTCTATCTCACTCAGAATACACATATACATTGCCACAACACAATTCCCTCATATAAATCGAGGGGTTTCCTTGTAGGGGAAAAACCTTAAATTAAACATAACTTCTACCATCAGATCATCCGCATAATGAACGGCCTAGATTGAATATGAAATTAAAATTTTTTACAATGAAATTTTACATCTATTTTTAGCTTCGGGGGCATTGTCCTCACCCCCCTTGACGGTGATTAAATGGGTGGAGTTTCTGCCCCATTAGGAATTGGGGTGCAATGCAACGATACCTCTAAATAAAGAAGATAATTAGGCTCCACACCCAACAAGCTTAACTTGTGGACTATTCTTCATGTTAGCTCGTGATTTTATTATGCTCATGTGTTCCTTTCAAGCTGCGTACTATTACAGGCTTCCAAGGGGTGAAATTCCTTTTCCCTTCATGTGTTGGAACCTTCATGCATCGCACTTTAATTTTTGCAAGGTCACACACTTGCTCTCACCAAAGTTATTGGACTTCACCCTACGTGTTCTCGTATTTAAGGCATAACATTACCACCGACTGCTAGGACTCCTACTCCAAACGATGTGAGGTCTAGTTGGGACTTCATATCTAGGAGATCCCCTTAATGTTGGCAGGTCTAGCACCGTCAACATAATGTTTTCGAATATGCCTCAAAGATTATTAAGGTAATCAGTGACTAAGAGGTAGTCACTCTTCAGGTACGAGATACTATACATTGTGTTTCACTGAATCTAAAAAATTTCTAGCATGAGGTATGGTGTTTGATTAATAATTTTAAATATTTCAAAATTATTTTTGCTCCTAGATTTATAAATGTTGCAGCAAATGTATTAGCAATTGTAGCTACTATAAGTTCGCCATGGAAATATGGTTTTTCAATTAAAATTATATATAAACCACATGTGCTAGAAAACATCGCTAATTTATGTGTTTTCAATGATGACCAACAGATACTGCACTTTATGGATAATGTGGATGTATTCAAAGACGCTGCCATACATGAGGATGCGCATGATCATGCTTTGCAGGATGCATCCACAACGAAAGGAAACACTGTGCCTAAAGGTGTGGTGTCCCTAGAGAATTTATATGACCCGCAAAACTAATTTAGAGGACCAATCAACACAAAGACTCAGAGCTCAAAGTTATCATCTGACTAAGTCAATCTTAGCACTCAAGAAGATTCAAAGTATGTGAACCTTGGCATGTGTTGTTCTCCACAAGAGCGACATGAATTTATTTTCTTATTCAAATAGTACCATTATGTGTTCACATGGAAATACGAAGATTTAAAGACATATGATAATCATATTATTCAACACGTCATTCCTGTAAAAGAAGTGGCAAAACTACTCGAGCAAAAACTAAGGAAAGTCCATCCAATAATGGAACCCCTCATATAGAAGGAATTGAGAAAGTTGCTAGATTCTCGGATAATTTTCAAAGTCAGATATTCCACTTGGGTTTCCAACTTGGTCCCAGTTAAAAATAAGTCTGGTGAAATAAATCTATGTGTTGACTTATGAAATCTCAACTGGGATTCTAATAAAGACAATTACACAGTGCCATCCATGAAACATATCCTTTAGATGGCATCTGGGTCTGAAATGTTTTAGCTATTAGATGGTTTCTATAGTTATAATCAAGTTCTAGTAGAAGAATCAGACATATTAAACACTACCTTCCTGACCAAAATGGGGAACATTCGCCTTCAAGAGGATGTCATTTGGACTTATCAATGTTGGTGCAACTTTTCAAAGAGCGATGGACATCGCCTTTTGTGGCCTTATAGGTTAGAGCATCATTGTTTGTTTGGATGACGTTATTGTGTTTTCCAAACGAAGATCAAATCATGTACGTCATCTAAAATATATTGTTGAGTAATGTTAAAAGTATGGGGTTTCTCTTAATCCCAAAAAGAGCATCTTTGGCAAGTTCGAAGGGATTCCCTTAGGGCACATCATTGCCAAAAGTGGAATCAAAATTCATCCCGAGAGGGTAAGATCCATTACACAGATCCCATTTCTAGTGAATAAGAAGGTTATGTAGTCTGTCTTAGGGAAAACTAAATTCTTGATAAAATTCATCTCTAATTATGCTGAGATAGTCAATCCCATATAGGAGATGATCAAGAAAGATGTAATATACAAATGGGAGAAATTGGAGAAAGACGCCTTCTCTTAGATTAAGAAAGCTATTGTTGATGCACATCTTTTTTTAGTATTGACTATGGAAAATATTTCCTACTCTATAAATTTCCTTTGGATTCATCGATTGCGATCGTGATGACTCAGAAGCATATCGAAGGAAATGAGTGACCTATCTCTTTTATGAGTGTTAGCCTACAAGGGCCATAATTAAATTACACTACCATTGAAAAACAAAAAATGCTATATGAGGTAGTTAAGTATTGTAGGACTTGTCTATTGAAGGCTCACACAATAATTTTTGTGCCTCATCTAGTAGTTATAACATTGTTCATGCAGCAAGAGTTGCATGAAAAAAGGGCTAACTTGATGACCTGTTTATTATAATAATCTGGAATTCAAACTAGTTCATACCATAAATGTTATGGCCTTTGTAAGCTAGCAGCCAAAGAAATATATTCTCCCAAGCAAGATCATTTAGGTTGGGAGCAGGAAATAGAAATGTACAACATTGAACATGTTCCTCAGTCCACGTCTACAGTGCCACGATCTACAGATTTATGGCAATTTATGGAGCATGACACCTTTCCCATGCACTTAGTGAATAAAAAGAAAAGGGAAATTTTTTTAAAAGCTCTATCTTACCAGTTAGTGCATGAAGTTATTTTTAGGTAGCACCACAATGGTGTCCTGCTAAGGCCTTGAGCCACATGATATAGAGAAGGTCCTTAAATATTTACACGATGGACTCGCAGGTGGCCACTATGTTATGATGGTTGGTTATTATTGACCTATTCTATTTAAGGATAACCACGCCTATTTTCGCAAGTGCCAAGCATGTCAATGATGTGTTGGTCATGATCATAGGTCATCCGCCCCACTGCTACTAGTAGCAGTCGAGGAGCCATTCCAATAGTTGGGCTTAGATGTTATCAGAGAAACGTTTCCCCATTCATCAAAGAAACACTGGTATATCCTAACTGCAACAAATTACTTCACTCAGTGATCAGAAGTAGTTCCTCTTAGATAATTAAATGACCAGGAAGCCATCCACATCTTGCAAAAAAATATTACAACTAGGTTTTGTGTTCCTTTGTCACTTGTCTTTGATAATGCAACTTACCTTTAATCATTAAAACTTTATGAAGTCGCATTAGAAAATGATATTGTATTGAAACATGCATCTAATTATTATCTATAGGGAAATGGTTTGGTTGAATCAACAAATAAGAATCTCATACGCATAACCAAGAAAATGATCTTCTCTTAACAAAGGAATTGGCATAAAGCTTTAACCAATGCACTTTGCGTCGATCGTGTAACTCCAAAGCCTTGCCTAAGAACCTTGTTGTACTTTTGGCATAAAGCTTTAACCAATGCACTTTGCGTCGATCGTGTAACTCCAAAGCCTTGCCTAAGAACCTTGTTGTACTTTTTAGTTACGATAAAGAAGCTACATTACCTCTGAACTTGTATCTTCTAGCCTTGCAACTCTCTCAGGAGTCACAAGGTAGACCTTGCCTTCTGCTATAGAGCAGGATAAACACTTTACTCAAACTCGAGGAAGAAAGGATCAAAGCTAAGAAAATATTTTTCGTGCATCAGAACTGTGTAAAGCTTTGGTTTCAAAAGAAGTCTGCAGGATCAAATACCTTTGATGTGGGTGAACTAGTACTAAAGTGGGTTAAAGCTCATGAAGACAAGGGAACACACACAAAGTTCCAACCTTTGTGGATTGGATCATTCACTCTTGATGAAAATGTTGGTTAAAATACTAACAACCTCAAATCCTTAGATGGGAGGATTCACCCCCTTCCTGTAAACGATCAAAATTTAAAACATTATTCTCAATAGTAGCTACAAGATGCTCTCCCTGTATAGTTCGTTTTGTGTTTCCTTTTTCTATTGTGTCAATTATTCCTTTCTTATGTTAATCATGTCTTGTCATGTCTTTTTTTTGTTCATTTTACATAAATAAGACCCTTGTGTAAAAGTGCATGGCTCAAAATACTTTGTGGTGTAATGAAAGAGAAGTGTGACAATTATGACTCTTGTCTTTCTATTTTTCTCCTTCCTTGTTTGGAAAATTCCATAGGTTGAGCTAATTCCAAATGGAAAATATGATTCATCCAATAGGAGAACCTTGAGGGAACCTATAACAGCCCTGGTTAAAAATTCATGTAAAAAATATAAGACCTAGGTCATGGGACACATATTCCAAGCTAAATGGTGGGAAAAACTTCCTAGTGGGTGTCACTTTGGTTTATTATGGCCAAGGAAATTGGCAAAGGCAATGGAAAAAGCTTTGGAAAGGCAAGAGGCATTAATTGGCATTTTATTTATAAAAATAATGGAAGTTAGGAGAAAATGAAGGTGAAAGGTCACAAGTTGAATGTGAGAAGGAAAATGAAGGAAAATAATGGAAAATGTAGAAAATAGAGGCCTCATTAATAAAAAGGCTTTTGAGGATCAATGGGCAGACTTGTTTAGTGTAGCCTTTTCTCAGTTCATTTTTAGAGCTCTCTCCCTATTCTCTCTCTCTCATATTCTTGGACACTTAGAGTTTTCTTGGAGCACTATTGGAGGAGTATGGCATACTTAGAGTTTTGGAATAAGAAGGAAAAGGAAATGAAGGAAAGCACAAGTGGACAACGAGATCAACAGCTAAAGTGGGTTTTGCTTCTAGGTACCGAGTTTCATGTATGTTTTCCTCACTAGTTTTGACACACATGGCATATGCATGGGTCATGATTTGTCATTAGCATGGAGGATTTCCTAGATTGACAGTGGATTTTCCTCGCCTTTCCATTTTCGGGATAACCATGGTGTTGTGGGTTCATTTATTTATTTTTATGGTTGGTTCTCCTATTCCCTTTAGCTTGGGTTGAGTTACTAGTTCCTAGAAGCCTTGGTTGGACAAACACTCTAGAAACCCTATAACAGCTTGGGTTGAGTTACTAGTCCTAGAAGCCTTGGTTGGAAAAATTCTCTAGAATCCCTTGGTGGGTTGTGTTACGTGTCCTGAAAACCCTGGTTGGAAAAACACTCTGAAAGCCCAATGATAGTTGTGGGTTGAGTTACAGGTCCTAAAAACCTTGGTTGGAACAAACACTCTAGAGTCCTATAAGGCTTGGGTAGAAACCAATATGGCGATGGTTTGTGATGTCTAACCGTGAGGTGGAATCACTATTTGATGGGTTGAAGTGGTTTGCCTATTGGAAGCCCTAGTTTGGTTTTGATGGATTGTTCCATGAGATCCCACATTCATGCTTGGAATATGGCACGGGGTTGACTAGATGAAGAGAGATTTGGCTCAACCATGTCTATGGTCAATTGATACGTGGAAGTCCCAGACTTGGTTGCATTTTTCTTGTGGCAATAAAATCTCTTTCCTATGGTATTGAGGGGTATTTATTCTTATTGTTATGTGGCTTATATAGTTTTTCTATGCTTAGCATCTATGATGTTTATATGTTGGTCATGAATGAGTTTTATGACTATCATGATGTTTGGCTCATATCATGTTTTTACTTGTAAATGAATGAACAATGTATCTATGGCCTAGTAGATGAAATGGTATCTAATGTGTTGAGTCATCAATGCTTCTGAGAGATTTTCAAATAAGTATGAGACCCCTATGCGCAGTTTTGTTGTTAACACATGTAGCTTTCATGTTTGCTACAAGTTTGATAAAATGCTTGTCATGGCTAGTAGGGTTCCAGTCTAGTCCTTGTCAATGTTTTTGAAAATGCATCATTGTTTGGTTGTTTAACTTCATTTATGAATGTGTCAATGAGTTCGGGGCAGTGACCTGGGCTTTGGGCCCTAAAAAAGTGGCACAAATCTCAGAGATGCGGGCACATTGTTGGGGAAAAAAATCCCCAGATGCTCCCTTGTCTTTGTTGTGGTAGCTTCTAGAGCCTCCCATACACACCCTTTTCCATTTCAAGGGAGCATCCAAGGGTTTGTTGTACTAAAACTTAAGTTGGTCTCAAGGGTTGGTTACCTTAGTGGTTGGGATGGCTCCTGGGAGTTCTTTTTCTAATGTGGAAGGTATGTGAGTTGTGTTTTTGTCTATTCCACCTTCTTAAGGTGACTTAAGAGGTCGAATCATATTGTAGTAACTTCTCATATCATATTTACCTCGGTTGGCTAGTTTATTTTGGTAGATGTGGGATGAGGTTGTTACACAATGGTATCATAGTGGGTTATGTTCTCTTTGGGCATTGTCTGGTTTCCATTCTTTTT
Source organism: Pinus tabuliformis (assembly GCA_031772625.1). Lineage (NCBI taxonomy): Eukaryota > Viridiplantae > Streptophyta > Pinopsida > Pinales > Pinaceae > Pinus > Pinus tabuliformis. Next base: position 377,991,922 of record CM062820.1, on the reverse strand, counting down.
GGGTGATATCTAATACCAATGAGTGGTATCAAAGCTGGTTTTGTTCTCTTTGGATGGTGTCTAGTTTCCATTATTTTGGGTGATATCTGATACCACAGATTCATATCAGAGCATGGTTCAACCCTTGGACTAAATGGGCAGAATGTGTTTGTCATGCATGCATGTCAATTTCATATGTGTTCTTTATATTTGTGGACTATGTGCTTGTTGTGTATGCATGGTGGTGGTCGTTGCTTTCATTGTGTCGCCATGTGGAAGTTGATGATGTTGTTGCTGGGATGCATTAGTCATGAATGCATGTTGGTTGTATATGCATTCGTTATGTATGTCAGTGTCTATATGTTGTTATGCATGCATTGTCATGGTTATGTTTATGCATCTATGGTAGGCCAGACATGCATTGTGAGGTCATTGTATGCAATTAGGTCATAATGATGTTATTGGTATGTTATGATGCTAATGAGTTGGTTGAGATAAAGAAGGAGATGCAAACCATCAAGGTGAAGTTGTAACATTGGACCTCAAGGCAAGAGAATGTCGTCATACAGGTTTGTATGTTGGGAATGCATGTATGTAGGTTAAGGATTGTTATATGCAATATGGTTATGTGTATGCCTTTCATTCTATTGATGTTATGGTTACATACATGATAGGTGTTAGTTGATTAGTGTAGTCATATGCACATGTGTCAGATAGTCATGAATGATAGTAACCTGTGGTTGTATGCATTATTATTGTTGCTTTATGTTAGTTAACTTAATTATTATGTTATATGTCATTGATGAATATGTTATATGTTAAATTGTAGTTAGCTCGATGATTATGTTATATGTTGTTGATGAGCATGTTATATGTTAACCTATTGTTGTTATATGTTAGTGAACTTGATGATTAAGGTTATAGAATTAGTATCTTGTTGTTATATGTATCATGCTAAATTGGATTGGTGTATGAAGATGGTTAGGGTTATGAAATTCGGGTATGATTCAACTTCTTTGTGACATTGTGTTGTACTAATCTAGATTGATCATACATATGTGATTATTATGCATGAACGAAAAATTTTCATGAGCTTATGATGTGAACATGTTAGTTAGTTATTGTTACTGATATCATGATCTTATTTATGTTTGAGATGATGTGTTGTGAAGTTTTATCGAACTAACTAGATTGATTGTGTAGACAAGATAGCCTCCCCTGAGATACATTAAGGTATGAGCTTGTTTATGTCATCTACTTTGTGCTTGAATGTTTGATTATTTCAGCTATTTGGAGTTTTAGTGTTGGTGTCTATTATGTCGTCTATCTATTGTTGAATTTTTTATTAATAGGATGATATGAGTATGTATCTATAAGATTGCATCAAGAAATAATCTTGTTTTAAGATGGTTTTATTCACACATATGTGTTGAGATAACTGACATTTATTTTAGTGCAATAGGTGAGAGTTGCAGCATTATGTCTAATGAATATGAGTTGACTATGGATTATGACATGATTCTTAGTCCTGGTAAAGTTTGATTTCAAATTGATATATATGATTGTCTTGATATTTGGAACATGTGTTTGACATGTGTGAGCAGTTGTAGGGTAACATGCTTGGAATTAGTATGACAAGGTAAGGTAACTAGAATGTTTTTATGTTTACTTATGCACTGGAAGTTATGTGTTTATGGAAGTACGATGTAGTGGATTACATGGGAAAAGAGATTTCCATGTAATCTTAAAGAAGGCTCGGGTTGAGATTTCACTTGGATGCACTAGGAACCATGTGGATGAAGTCATGGTGTCTGTTTCAAGTTTTTTTCTTTCGGTATTTTTCATTTGGTTGCAATTGATTTCATCTTTGTTATGTCTGGTGCAAGGCCTTGCCACATTGTTTGTAGTGTCATATTGTTATTTATTTTCACGGTTTTCTTCATATTTGTTTCTTGTCTTTCCTTTTATGATTTGAGTCTTGGAAATTGGTTTGGGAAAGACAAAATTTAATGCAGTTTGGGGAGAGTTTTGTGGTACCCAACAGGTGATGTAAGGCCAGATGAATCTTAGTGCATGTATAAGCATAGTTGAAGGAAACATTATGATATTCAGTTGGATTGGTTGGGTCCATAGGTGTAAATGGATGATGGCAGGACTATCATGAGAAAAGTAATTAGGAAAAGTAAAGTAAATAGATTTGAGACATCAGATGCCTTGGCTATGTTGGGAATCAGTGTTCTCAATGTTGTGCATGTTGTGAACATATAAAGGGATTTCTATTAACCTTGACCTTATGGTATCTAGTTATTATGTTGTAGCCATGATTGTGCTGATATCTATATATGTATACACGTATGTACGTATTTATGTCATGTATTGGTGGGTGACCATGGATCATGGTTGTTTTTATGCTCATGTTTATATGTATATATGTATGTATGTATGTTGTTGTCTTTTCTAAGCTAGGGATCATTCTGTGGAGGAATGACTGCTTATGCAAGTGAAGGGCATGAAAGAAGTTCATGGTCTTATGGGGAATCAAGTGAGAAGAGTAGCCTTGACAAACTTACAAGGTCAGTATCATGTGGATATGAATTGATATTGTATGCTTGTATTATGCCTACATTTATGTTATAATAGGTAACACTAAAGGATGTTAGGATATTCCGACACATAGGATATAGTTAAGTTCAACTTGGTCTAGTATAGAGTTAGGTAAAGTGTGTTTCTTTACCGTTGTACATTTTGTAACTTACAATCCGACGGTCACAATATGTAGTGATCCGACGGTTCACTCTCACCTCGGTATTACCGACACTTGATCCGTGGCTTGACACCCGATTGGTCCATGAGTTCTATTTAAAGCGCATGGAGGGTCATTGTTCAGGTAATCCGTGCATGAGAGAAGCTTATGTAAATTTTCATTCCTTGATTAATAAATTGCCTGTAGTACCCACGTTGGGACAGGCCGTGGACTGTTTCCCTACTTGCACTTTGAGGGTTTTAACCACGTCAAAAATACTGGTGTATTGATTTGAGATCTGGTTGTGAGCGGTGTCCTTTTGGTGTTCTTTCTGAGGAACTTACCCTGTAAATTCCTACATGGTATCAGAGCTATTTGAGGGCCGCGTCCGTTGGTGATCCAAATCTGAAGCCGGTAGAACTGCATGCGGCTGTCGTTTCCTAGATCTGCTGTTTCTGACTGCTTTCGGGCCGAGAGGACTGCTCTGTTGCGTTCGGAGCATTTGTTCCAGTGAGGAACCCCTTTCGTTTCACACCAAAAGGTTTCCGGTAGCCCTAGCTGCGTCATTTTTCAGATCGGGAGGTATAGAGTGTTTTTTTTTACAGTTTACTGTTATTTTCTCTCTGCTTATTTCGGTCTCAGTTTATTTAGCCTTTTTTTTAACCGGATCTATACCTTTCATTTTTGCATATGCTCTTTGCCCTGTGACTCTGTGCGATCTGGGCAAATCAGAAGCAGAAAGGAAGGATTTTTCTCATGCGTATGCTCTTTTCCTTGCACCTTAGTGTGATCTCGGAAAATCAGAAACATTGAGAAAAATATTTAGTTTTTCGGCTAAAGCTAACTTTGAGATTTTTTTTTTAAATTTCTAGCTTTTTGGCTAAAGCTAACTTCGAGCCGCAAGGTTCGTTTTTGTTTGCATATTCGTGTTGGGTTTTGTGTTTTGTGTTTTGTAGGGAAAAAGAGCTTTCTCAAGGCAAGCACGGAAACCAAGGCCCCCCCCCCCCCCCCCTCTCTCTCTCTCTCTCTCTCTCTCTCTCTCTCAATTTTTTTGTATAGATCAATTGGTTCAAAGCTATTTTAAGAGAGTAGAGGTCTTGGGTTCAAGTCTCCATTTTGTGGGGGCGGATTTTTTTCATTCCCGCACATTCGCGCACCTTGCCGGCAACGTCAACAATGTTTTTTTCAAAAAGCCATAACTTCTTCATCCGGAAGCCTTTTTCAGAGCCGTTTTTTTTAAAACCGCCTATTTTTTCGAGATCTATCCATTGGAACACTTACTTTCAGCATCTTCAGCTTCCGTTTTTAAAAAAAAATGGAAATTCCATGCCAAGTCATTCTTGACAGCACTAACTACTTCCAATGGGTAGCCTACATGGAAGATTTACTTAGAAGTAAAGGTCTCTTCAGAATAGCCACAGACCAAGAAAAGAACACCAAAAGGACACCACTCACAACCAGATCTCAAATCAATACACTAGTATTTTTGACGTGGTTAAAACCCTCAAAGTGCAAGGAGGGAAACAGTCCACGGCCTATCCCAACGTGGGTACTACAGGCAATTTATTAATCAAAGAATGAAAATTTACATAAGCTTCTCTCATGCACGGATTACCCGAACAATGACCCTCCATGCGCTTTAAATAGAACTCATGGACCAATCGGGTGTCAAGCCACGGATCAAGTGTCGGTAATACCGAGGTGAGAGTGAACCGTCGGATCACTACATATCGTGACCGTCGGATTGTAAGTTACAAAATGTACAACGGTAAAGAAACACACTTTACCTAACTCTAACCTAACTCTATACTAGACCAAGTTGAACTTAACTATATCCTATGTGTCGGAATATCCTAACATCCCCCCTTAAGAACAACTTGGGATAGGATTGAAGGATTTACAAATATGACACAATAGGAGAAGGAAGGAGGCACTAGAGCCTATTAAGGATACATCGGTGGAATGAAAACAATGTGCTTTGCTTGGTAGAGGTATTATGGTTTTGGATGTGCAATGCTATTGTTTTGTATATGTTGTGCATGTTGTATATTCAATGATTGTACCTATGGTGATGTGTAATATTGTATATGTAGTATTGTGTATATATGATGTGGTATGCATTTTGTATATATGGTGTTGTGTGTATATTTCTTACGCAATGGTAGGTATATATGGTTCTATGTACATGTTGGATATGTTGGCATTATGATACATGTGTTGTACTTGATTGTTGGGTTGTGTTATATTCTTTCCACAACTAGACCACATAGTTAACCGGGGGTTTAGAAGGGGGTGGAGCCCCCCCTTCGTTGTGCCAATTATGTAGCAGAGGGAGTCACAAGGGATTTGAGGAGTGCAGGTAACCCCACTCTATAGGGTCCGGTGCAGCACCCTGGAAAATTTTGGTTTTGGACCCTATGTTAGGTTGGGCGGACCTACATATGGTTTTGTGCATGATTTTCACACATGGTTTTGGACGTGATGGCTTTTGGTCCATGGTTTTGGACGTGATGGTTTTCAGTCCATGGTATTGGATGCTTCGGCATGTGTAAATATGTATTGTAACTTTGAAAGGAACATGATGAAAAATCAAGCCGGTAGTCCCGGTTTTAGGATCCAGGGAAAAATCTTTGTGTATATGTGTTTTATGTGTTATGCTCTTGCATTGTTTATTTTCTGTGTTTTAGAATTCGTATGCAGGTAATTTCTATACAGGGTTAAAACCTACATTTGGTATCAGCGCTGTTTTGGCTTCAAGGGGATGCCTTTTTTGCTAAGGGGTTTCACTTAGGCCTATGGTAGACCATGTTCAGTGGGAGATCTATGAGATCAATTTTGGTGGTGAAAGAAGATGTCGAGCAGTGGAAATATAGAGATTGAGAAATTTAATGGTCAGAGTTTTGAGTTGTGGAAACTAAAGATGGAGGATTTGTTGATGGATAGAGATCAGTGGATCGCGATAGATCCGGGTACTAAACCAATGGGAGTGTCCGATGAAGAATGGAAGAAGTTAGATCAGAAGGCAAAGAGAACAATACGATTGTGTGTCCTAGATTCAATATTGTTGAATGTATCAGGGGAAGCTACGGCTAAGTCTTTGTGGGACAAGTTAGGGACTTTGTACCAATCTAAGTCTCTGATGAATAAACTCTTCCTGCGGAAAAAACTGTATAACCTGAGGATGAAAGATGGAGACTCAGTGACAGAGCATCTGAATGCATTTAATACTGTAGTAAGTCAGTTATTATTTATTGATATTAAAATTTCAGATGAAGATAAGTGCATTAGTTTGTTGTGTTCTCTACCAGACTCGTGGGATAGTCTGGTTATTGCAATAGGCAACAATACAACCACCTTGCAATTTCATGAAATAGTCTCATCCTTGCTGACGGAGGAGATGAGATGGAAAAATATGGAGAGCCAGAAAGGTGATGCCTTGTCTATACGAGGACGGTCCCAGAACAGAAACAAAAATAAGTCATCAAGTGGGAGATCTAAATCTCTAGGAAAACCTGTAAAGGTGGTGTGCTGGAAATGTGGAAAGGAAGGGCACTACAAAAGGGACTGTAAATCTAAAACTCCTGATAAAGGAAATTGATCTGATGATGATCCTTCTGTAGAGGTGAAAACCACCTCAGATGAAGGTGGGGATGTGTACTTGACTTCTTCAAGTACACATGTAGATCATGAGGCATGGTGGATTGATTGAGGTGTATCCTTTCACTTCACTCCCCATAGAGAGTGGTTCTACGAGTATGAGAAATATGATGGTGGTGATGTCTTCTTGGGGGATGAAAAGAAGGCTAGAATCGTTGGTCGCAGAAAATTAAAGTTGAAGTTGCAAGGTGGAAGGGTTAGAACACTTTAGGGTGTTCTGCATATTCCTTCATTAGCCAGAAATCTGATTTCTGTAAGCAAACTGGATGATGCAGGTGTAAAACTAGTGTTCGAGAAGGATACCTACAAAATGGTTCAGGGGGAACTGGTATTGATGTGGGGAGTTCGAATTGGAACTCTATACAAGCTACAAGGTAGCATTGTTTTTGATGGGTGCAACAGTTCCGTGGTTCCTGAAAGTGAAGCAGAAACTCTAGTGGTCTCTGGAGAGAATACCATGTTGTGGCATCAAAGGCTTGGACATATTGGAGAGAAGGGTCTTCGAATAATTCATGGTAGAGGTATGGTAGAAGGTATGAGTAATAGCTCTTTGGATTTTTATTTTTGTGAAAATTATGTATATGGGAAGCAAAATCGGGTGAGTTTCCCCTCAGGTGGTAAGAGGGTGAAACAGATATTAGAGCTTATGCACAGTGATGTGTTTGGACATGTGAAGGTTCCATCATTAGATAAGTCTGTGTACTATGTATCATTTATAGATGACTTCTCAAGGAATACATGGATATATTTCCTTAAGAAGAAATCTGAGTCTTTGACAGGTTTAAAGAATTTAAGGCTCTAGTGGAAAACCAGACAGAGAAGAAGATAAAGGTGCTGAGAACAGATAACGATGGAGATTTTTGCAGTAAGGAATTTGAAGAATTCAGTAAGAAGTGTGGTATAGCATGGCATAAGAATACTCCATATACACCTTAGCAAAATGGAGTTGCAGAAAGAATAAATGAGACATTGATGGAAAGGGCAAGAAGCATGCTCAGTGGTGTCGGGTTAGGACAGGAATTCTGGGTAGAGGCGGTGGAGACAACATGTTACCTAGTCAACAGATCACCTTCATTAGCGTTGGAGGATAAGACTTCACAAGAGTAAGGAACCCTCTCTTTCACATTTGAGGGTATTTGGATGTGATGCATATGTACATGTTCCAAAGGAGAAACGAAACAAGTTGGATAGTAAATCTGAAAAGTGCATCTTTATTGGGTATAAGGATGGTTTAAAGGGTTATAAGCTTTGGAACCCAGTAATAAGGAAGGTTGTGTACAGCCGAGATGTGGTGTTCATAGAGGTGAAAGATGTTATTAAACATTAAGTCCAACCAAAGGAACTTGAGAAGATAGAGTTTGAGTAAAGGAGGAAGAATCAAACTCTACAGCAGAGGAGGAATCAGAAGATGAAGAGCCAAAAACTTTGGGTGTGAGAAGATCAGTTCGAGAAAGAAGGTAGCCAGAAAGGTATAGTCCATCTGCTTTCTGTTCAAATTTTTCTTTATCTATTACTAATGATTATCCCATAATTGTGAAGGAAGCAGTAGATTCAGAGAAGGGAAAACTTTGGAAAGAGGTCATGGTTGATGAAATGGCATCTTTGCACAAAAATGAGGCTTGAGATATGGAGGAGTTGCTAGCTAGAAGGAAGCCCATTGGCAGAAAATGGGTGTTCAAGAAGAAGATAAATGCAGAAGGAAAGGTGGAGAAATACAAAGCTCGGTTGGTAGCAAAAGGTTATTCCTAGGTGTCGGGAATTGATTTTGGTGATAATTTTTCTCCTGTTGTCAAGGTAACTTCTATTAGATAAATTTTATCTATTGCTACTACTTTTGATTTTGAGGTAGAAAAAATGGATGTGAAGATAACATTTCTTCACGGGGATCTGGAAGAGGAGATCTACATGAAGCAACTTGAAGGCTTTGCGGTGAAGGTTAATAAAGAACTGGTATGCAAGTTAAAGAAGTCTTTGTATGGGTTAAAACAGTGAACAAGGATGTGGTATCAGAAATTTGATACATTTATATGGGGACTTGGCTTCACCAGAAGCAAAGCAGGTCACTGTGTGTATTTTAAATTAATTGGTGACCGTGTTATTTATCTAGTCTGATATGTTGCTGGTTGGAAATGACAAAGAAATTATCCAAGATTTGAAGACCTAATTGTCCTCCAAATTCAACATGAAATATCTTGGTGTTGAAAACTATATTTTGGGCATGGAAATTAGAAGGGATCAGGCAAAGAGGAATCTCTGGTTAAACTAGAGGAAGTATGTCGAGACAATATTGCAGAGGTTTAATATGCAGGATAGTAAACCGGTGAAGGTTCCTATTCCTGTAGGTGTAAATTTATCTGTTGAACAGTGTCCCAAGACACAAGAAGAAGAAGAGGATATGTTCTGTGTTCCATATGCAAGTGCAGTTGGTAGCCTGATGTATGTGATGGTCTGTAATAGACCATACATTGCACATGCAGTGGGAGTATTGAGCAGGTTTATGTCAAAACCAGGGAAGGAGCATTGGATAGCAGTGAAGCAGGTTTTCAGGTATTTGTGTGGTACTAGTAATTATGGTTTGTGCTGCCAAGGAAGACTAGGATTGGATGAAGTTTTGGATATCTGTGGCTTTGTTGATGCAGACTGGGCTGGAGATGTAGATTAGAAAAGATCTACAAGTGGGTATGTGTTTAACCTATTTGCCGGTACAATCAGTTGGATGAGTAAGAAACAATCTATAGTGGCACTATCAACTACAGAGGTGGAATACATGGCAGCCACTCATGTAAGCAAGGAAGCAGTTTGGTTGCAGAGATTGTGTTCAAATATGGGGTTAGTACAGGGAGCTATAACGATAGACTATGACAGCCAAAGTGAAATTTTCTTGGCAAAGAACCCTGCATATCATTCAAAGACAGCATATTGATGTTTAGTATCACTTTGAGAGGGATATGATAGAAGACAAAAAGGTGTTGCTGGTAAAGGTGGATACTTTGAAGAATACTATAGATGCATTGACAAAATTTGCAAGCTCTGAGAAGTTCTCTTGGTGTAGAGAAACAATGGTCGTTTCAGGGCTGGATAAATGACTAATCTCTCTTGTGGCCCCCTATGGAAAGAAAACAACAAGTGGGAGAATGTTGGGTTGTGTTATATTCTTTCCACGACTAGCCCACGTAGTTAACCGGGGGTTAGAAGGGGGGCGGAGCCCCCCTTCATTGCACCAATTGCGTAGCAAAGGGAGTCATAGGGGGTTTGAGGAGTACAGGTAACCCCACTCTATGGGGTCTGGGGCAAAGCCCCTAAGAATTTTGGTTTTGGACCCTATGTTAGGTTGGGCAGACCTACATATGGTTTTGTGCATGATTTTTGCACATGGTTTTGGATGTGATGGTTTTTGGTCCATGGTTTTGGACGTGATGGTTTTCGGTCCATGATATTGGATGCTTCGACATGTATAAATATGTATTGTAACATTGAAAGGAACATAATGAAAAATCAAGCTAGTAGCGCCCGTTTTGGGATCCAGGGAAAAATATCTGTATATATGTGTTTTATGTGTTATGCTCTCGCATTGTTTATTTTCTGTGTTTTAGAATTCATATGCAGGTAATTTCTGTACGGGGTTAAAACCTATATTAATGGCAACCCACTTGTAGCAGAACAACTCACTTGTATATGGTAACTAGATGAATCTACAGGAGAGATATCAGATGTGGCAGAATGCATGGCAGTTGAAAGGAATCATTTCAAAAGTAATATGGCAAATTATAGTGTAACAGGTCTATTCAGAAGTAATAGGACATTGGTACAGTATAACAGGAAGATGGAACTTAGGTCTACTGATCAGAATAAAGAATGTAAAGGAAAAGGTTCATGTAAAGCATTTTAAGAAGTATACGCAGGTCCACTTAGTCAAAACAGCATATACACATTGGTCCACAGAACAAAAAAAAGCATATATGTATACACAAACTTTCTCAGGAGGAAAAGCACGTACATGTTGGAAAACCAAGGTTTTGGTCCGAGGTATTTGGTCCAAGGTATTGCTCCAAGGTATTTGGTCCGAGGTATTGACCCTAAGTATTTGGTCCAAGGTATTGGTCCTAAGTGGTTTTGGTCCAAGGTATTGACAAAGGATCTAAGTATATAAGGAGGAGAAGATCAAAGGGCTAAGTGTACAAGTAATGAATATCTTATGAAGTGTCATATCAAAAGAAAATATACATGTTATGGGTTTCTGATGCTTTTCTTGATCTAAACAAAATATGCACCCGAGCATTTGATGATGGATGAGATCTAATGATGGATCAAGATCATAATGACTTATTATTATTGAATGATCTGATATTGGGCTAGATCTGATTATGTACACCTGTTTTATTCTTTAAATATCGTGATCTGGGTTTGTCTGAAGTCCGGAGGTGCAGTGAAGTTTTGAAGTAAGTATTTGTAGATCTGTACGCTGGTTTGCTTTGATGAAGGTGTGTATACACATTGGTTCGGCTGTTCCAAATAGCGTATGCAAAAGAAAAGCTTTATGTTCAAGGATGACTGACCTATCAGATCAGTGCTACTGTTTTGCTGCTGTCTGTCAATGAAGTCTTCTTAGATCTGAATGTAAAAATGAATGCATAAGGAGGCTGGTATTTGATTGATTGATTGTATAAGTGAGAATAAGTGATCTCTGTCACTGCCTATGTAAAGCTATGTAAGTTGACAGTAGATATTCAGTATATTGCTGGTTGGTACAGATTTGATTCAAAAGTTTATGTTTGCAGTAGTTTTGAAGGTATACGCAGGTTTGATTAACGAAAGTAGCGTATACACGTAGTTTGGGTTTAGCCAAGTAGCGTATACACTCTAATGCATGGTTTTTGAGTTTACATCTGGTTTTGAATGATCATGTAGGTTTCTAGGTTCAGCACAGTGTTCTGGTGTTAGTGATCTGATTGTTCAGATTAACTAAATGTTGGTTGATGCAGTTTAAGTTTATAAGTTTTTTATGGGTCCAGCATGAAAATTGGATGAAACGTGGCCTTCAGATTGTGGTGTTGCGATCCAAGAGTGTCCAGTCTGAAAATTCATGAAACATGGTCCCTAGAGGAAGAAAGAAGGTCGTAGCAATCTGTAGGTTGGCACCTACGTACTAGTAATCAGATTGGCTAGTACAAGAGCTAGGGGGTTGTAGCTCCCTTCCAGAAGAAGCTGGAGAATGAAAGAAAGTTGTAGCCTTCTGCAAGTGGGTGCCTGCATACTGGTATGCGTCTGCACTATTACAAGATTGTAAACAGATTTTCTTATTATTAAAAGAAGAGAGAGATGACAGCAGCAGGTGGTTTTCACTTACATTGGGTTTCCACCTTAAATCTTGGCGTTCATGTGTGTTTCTTATGTGTGATGGTTTATTCTATTATTACTGCACATGGTTACTATTTAATGTTTAATAAAGTACTAATGCACTGATTAAAGATCAACATATGATGAATTAAATGAATCATAGGTTCAGTAGATATACGTTGGTTGCCTTAAGAACAATTGCATGCACACGCGAGTTCCCTTCTCTGAAGTAGCGTATATAAATCTGATTATGGAAATGAAAAAGTTATTAATTTGTAAATACTGATTGATCCCCCTCTCAGTATTATTTCCAACAATTGGTATCAGAGCAGGTCCTTCAGAAGAAGCTTGATCGCTTGAAGGAAGATCCATCAAGGTGAGTAATCACAAAAGCATGGGATCCATCAGACTGCCAATCTTCGATGGGAGAAACTTTGTTTATTGGAAATAAGAACCACAGCCTATCTACAATATTTTGGAATAGATGTCTGGGAAATTGTGGAAGGATGATATAAATTTCCAACAACAATTCCTACAAACACGGCAGGTAAAAAGAAATATGAAACCAATGCCAAAGTTGTCAATACTTTATTGGGAACTTTGTCACAATCAGAGTTTGTCAAAGTGATGCAGCTAAAATCAGCCAAAGAAATATGGGACAAAATCGTTTAGAGCTACGAAGGAGACTCTCAGAGAAAACGTGCTAAGCTTCAAACTCTCATAATTCAGTATGAAACTATTAAGATGCATAGTGGTGAGAGTATAGCTAGTTAATTCTTACATATGGATGAGGTTGTTAATTGTATGAAGAATCTGGGTGAAGAAATAAAAGAAGTTACCATAGTTGAAAAAAATTTGAGATCCTTGTCTGCGAAATTTGAATCAAAAGTGTCTGCCATAGAAGAAAAACACGATCTGCAGAATATCACTATGACATAGCTTCATAGAATCCTAACTGCTTTTGAGATGAGAAAAGGAGGTCCATCAAATATGAGAAAAGCTGCATTTAAAGCTTTAGCAAAAGGAAAAGAAACGGAAGAACACAATGAATCAGGACACATTTCACAAGAAGAAGATGAGGTAAATTTTGTCAAGAAGCTTCAATGGGGTTCTGGAGGGCTCAGAGGTAAGGTACCTTTCAAATTATTTTCTTGTGGTAGAGTCAGTCATTATGCTACCAGATTTCCTGATAAAGACAAATATGAAAAAGGAAAGGAATATGCAAAAGGGAATAGGAAACAAGCTGTGAATAGAAGGAGTTACTATACTCATGAAGATAACGATGGTTTATCTAATAGTGATGAAGATGAAACTGGTCAAGATTACAGACTTCTCATGGCTTATGATAGCGATGAATTTTGGGATAGTTTAGAAGAGGATAGTGATGGTTTATCTAATTAGTGATGATTATTGACTTCTCACGGCTTTTGACAATGATGATTTTTGGGGTGCTTTAGAAGAGGAAGATTTTCATGAAGAAATCTCTAAACTCAAAATCTGTTTAGAAGAAAAGAATATGATCATAGATACCTTGACATACCAACTTGCTGAAAAAGAAAAACACAATGAAAAACTAGAGTGTGAAATTGTGGGTCTAAGAAAATATTTTGAGAAAACAAAATATCTCAATCTTAGATTTTCTAAAGGATCGGAAACTTTAAATGAAATTATCAAAGTTCAGCGTTCTCCTGTGATAAAGACAGGTCTTGGATATACTGAAGAAGCATCTCAATCACAGAAGCTGTCAACCTCCACCAAAAGCTATCTTGATGCAACAAAGACCAGTGAACAATATGACAATCGTCAGCAAAGGCATAAAGCTGATCACCAGGTAAATCATACTCAATTTGCTCCAAGGATGAATATCAATAGAAGCCACAACCAACCTCAGACAAATCATACTCAATTTGCTCCAAAGATGAATATCAATAGAAACTACAATCAACAGGTAAATAGATTCGATAGTTGCAGAAACTTCTTTAATGGGCAATGTTTTTCATGTCATAATTTTGGGCACAAAGTTGCTCAATGCGTTGCTTACAAAACCATCATGACTAGAGAAGCACGAAATCAAAGGAATGTAACAGGGATCAAGAGAAGTTCCTATAATAACTTTTCTCCTCTTAAAAATGAAATAGAATGCTCAATTTGTAACAACTTTGGTCATGAATAATCTGAATGCAGGAGCAAATTTCAGCAAACACCTCAAAAGGAGAAAACACCATTAAATCCCAAGATATGGAGAAGGAAAGAATCTCAAACAGAAAGATGTGGTATAGCCTTATATGTAGAAGGATAAGAAAATCAGTCGTACATCAACAATGGATGCTCCAAACATATGATAGGTGACAAAGAGAAACTTCACTCATATAATGCCTTAGAAAAGGAAAAGAATGTCTCATTTGGAAATGACACTCCAGTTGTCATAAAAGGTAAAGGTTCTATTTTCTTGAAAGAAAAGGTTAAAGATGGAAATGTTATGTATGTAGATGGTTTAAAGCATAACCTATTGAGTGTCAGTTAAATGTGTGATCAAAGAAATGAAGTGGTGTTTCGATCAAATGGATGTGTTGTTCGTAGGCTTGATATAGGAGAAACCGTGATCAAAGGTACAATAACTCCAAACAACTTGTACATACTCAAAGGAGGACAACAATAGTGTTATCTAAGCAAAAATGATGAAAACTGGTTGTGGCATAGAAGATTGGGACATCTAAGCTTTTCTCAAATAAGAAAAGCATGTAGACTCAAGGCTGTTCGTGATCTTCCAGATATCAGCATCCCAGAAAATACAATATGCAAACCATGTCAAATCGATAAGCAAACCACAGTTCACTTCATGGAAAAAGAAGGGTCAGTGTAGTATACCTAGGGGGGATAATATGGGGTACAGAGGGAAGTACCCAAGGGAACAAGGAAATAATGGGATGGGCCATAGTAATAAATAAGGTGGTTAACCCGTATCATGTAAGGGAGTAGATGTAATAATGTAATAAGCCCATTGTAGTAAATAGATGGTATTGAGGGAACCATGGTAATGACCCATGGTATTGTATGTATGAGGCCTATATAGAGGTTAGAGACTCCCGATTGAGAGATGTCAAGGATTATTGTATGAACATGCATATGGCTTGTGGAATGTTCTCCTTATTTAAGGAGTGAATGTATGGTGTTGCCCTACCTTAAGGGTTTGATCAATAAAGTAAAGCATTTCTATCTATATTCAGATCTTTTTATTTCTTGGGTTTATTTCTATTATCATATATTTCTGGGTTGAATCTATAACAAGTGGTATCGGAGCTATAACAAGTGGAATCAAAGTTATAACAAGTGGTATCAAAGCACTTTCTTGAGCAAAGCAGATTTTTTAATATTTTTTTACAGACATTTTTCAGGGTGGCGAGTTTTCAGATCAGATCTGTATGTTCTGGTGCAAACTCTATAGAATCTAATTATAGATTTGGGTTCTTTGTAAAAAAGAATACCCAATTTGAAAAAAAAATTGGCCAAATCGGAGTCCGAATAAGGGAGATATCATTGATTTAAAAATCAATTGTGTTGCAAACATTTTTTCGGGGTGGCAAGTTTGCAGATAAGATCTGTACGTTCTAGTGAAACTCTACCGAATCTAATTGTAGATATGGGTTTTTGGCGAAAAAATACCAAATTGAAAAATAAAAACTAGCCAAATCAGAGTCCGGATGAGGGAGATATCGTTGATTTAAAAATCAATTGTGTTGCAGACATTTTTCGGGGCAACAAGTTTGTAGATCAAATCAGTACATTCTAGAGAAAAATTTGCAGAATCTCATTGTAGATCTGGGTTCTTGGCAAAAAAATACCCAATTTGAAAAAAAAAAAATCAGTCGAATCGGAGTCTAGATGAGGGAGATATCACTGATTTGAAATCGACTCTTTTTTCAAAAACAAAATTGTGATGACGGGACAGCTGTAGCACGAATCGGAAATTCCAGTTCCTAGATCGAGATTTCTATCACATGAGAAGATGCAGAATGGTTGTTCCATTTCCGAAAATGGTCATAATAGGGATTCTAAGAAATATTTTTTTTTTTTTTGTAAACTGCGGAGGTACTCATTTTTTCCTATTACTAAAAAGCAAACAACATAATGTGAGGGTGGCCTTAACCCGCCCCATGGGGAAACCGGGTTTTTTTCCACCTTAAGTTTTTTACAGCTAACCAAAAATAATATGTCCATATTCTGTTAACCCATGCTAAGTAGACTGCACAGTCATGACAATTTCTATCACTACATACCTGTATATATCTTATTTCCCTATCTAGTACAACAAAAATTTTGAAATTAACTGGACTATGTAGGCCCATCAAAATTGGTACTTATCTTCCATTATGGGGCTTCTGTTGTTGCCTGCTGCTCCGCTCCGCTTCTGGTATCAGAATGGCCTTCTTTTATCAGCTTCTGGATTTCCACTAGCTTTTTGTCCTGCATTTCCAAGGTAATCTGTATAGTCCTCAGTTCACTCCTTAGGTTTGGCATCCCCTGCGCTATCTCAACCATTTCCGTTGCTGCTTGTTCCATAGCTTTCGCCAGTAACCTCTTCATTACCCAATATATATGCAGCGATTTCTTGAACAGGGTCATTCTACCCCTAGTATCACCTGGGTCAGGGAGAAGGAACTCCCAGTCCTCCATTTCAGAGTCTGATTGCGCCTGGATGGCTTCCTCTTCCATATGTTGTATTATTCTTCTGATTTTTGGGTTGGTATTAGTACTGTAGGCCCTTTCTGCTTTCTGCACTTTCTTGTCTATGGATCTTCTTGTCTTTTTATCAGGTTTACCTGCTCTCCCTCTGACCCTTCCTCTTTGTCCCTGACCTCTTCCCCTACCTCCTTTGTTTCTATACTGTTCGACCCCTCCTCTGTTTTCTAGCCTTGACATGCTGCCTTCGGCTCGGGTTCTCTTTAGCCCGCGGCCTTGACAATCCTTGATTTCATCCGGCTCTTAATGCTCCTCTATCTTTTTCTTAATTCCCTTACCTCCATTCTCCTGATACTGGTCCGCCGCTGCCCTGTCCAAATCATGCATTCCCTGCTCTTCTTCAGAGTCGTCCTGTATCACAAAAATTTCCTCCTTTAATTCCTCTTTCGCCACGCGTTTTCCTTTTCGCTCCCGGTTTCTGTGGTCCATGGTCACCGCATCTTCCTCGTGCCTCCCTCTTTTTCTGGTCTCCATGTTGTCTTTACTCTCTCTGTTTGTTATTCTGTCTTCCTGAGCTTGGAGATTTCCTTCGTCCTTATCATTATCCGTCCTCACTCTTATTCTTTTCTCGATCTCGTCTACAGCGGAGATCTTATGTCCTTGTACGCCTTTCTCCTTTTCTTTAATGATTTCTCACTCCTCGTTTCACCTGTCTGTCATGCTTGATTGCTCCTACCACCTGTTGTCTTGATGGTCGCCTTCCTCTTCACCTACCTCTTTCCGGCTATCATTTTTGTTTCTATGTTCTGACTGACAGTCTTTTCCTCCTCTCCTTACCACCATTTTGCTTTTAAAGTGTTGTACTGTTTGATTATTTCTGCTGCTCGTATGTACCTTATTCATTATTGCCTGTCTAATCGCAGTACTGCTCCCTTGCATCTCCTGACCTACATTTATTATCCTACCTCGTCTCTCCATCATTCCGCTCTGGGATCTGCAAGATTTATTACTGTTGTATAGATTCCACATAGTCATGATTAATAATTGTTGTCAGCTCCTCCCATCTCGAGTTGTGTATTACCAATGGCCATTTATTATCAATCCAGTTTTCCTGATTATTACTTCCCCAATTGGAAAGAAAATCCACCGCTTGATTTCCTTTCCTTCTAACATGATTTAACAGTTTATAGTCAATCCTTTTCAACAACTCTGCCAGCTCTTGAACTATCCCCACCGTTCTCCAACTTACAGCTATTTGTTCCCAGTTTTTCCCATTATTAAGTTTTCTCAGCATTTCTATTACCATCTGAGAATCCCCTTCAATTTCTAGATTTCTATAGCTATTTCTTATCGCAATTCTTATGCCCTGGTGTACTGCCCACAATTCCGCTTCGTTATTTGTCATCTCGCCTCCCCATTCTGCAAAGATCCACCTGGTAGTTTTCTCGCTATCTCTAAAAATTCCCCCGAAACCTGCATTCCCTGGGTTCCCTTTTGAGGCACCGTCAAAATTTAATTTTACAAATTTCTCTCTAGGGTATCTAAATTGCTCTGAACTCTGAGCAATTTTGCTCATTCGCTTTACTTTCCTGGTATATACCATTTCATATTTCAGGTTTAGTTTTGCTAAGATTTGTTCTTCATTCTGATCTACCTTCCATTCCTCCTCGTCCCATTCTTCGGCTAGGATCGTTTCTCTTACCGAGCTTAGGACTCTTTTCCATATGACATCAGGGTTTTTATTCTTATCTCGGAAAATTCTACGATTTCTTTCTTTCCACAATAGCCAGATCACAAAACCTATCGTCAGCCTCCAGGCTCTCCCCACTACTTTACAGTGAAAATTTTCTTTATGCCATTGGAATATGGTTTGTCTTATGTCCCTAGGATTTCTTTTAGATTTGCCATACAGGTTTCTTGTCTCAATCCATAAGTGCTTCGCATATAGACAATCGTTCAGTATATGCTCCTGAGATTCCGCTTCTGAATTGCATAGGCTGCATCTTGACGGCCCGAGGATTCCTCTCCTTTGAATTTTATCCCATGTCAAGATTCTTTCTTTTGCCACTAGCCATGCAAAGAGGGTTATTTTTGGCCACCATTTGTTATCCCAAATGATCTTCCATTCCAAATTATCCTCTATTCTCTCCTGTTGCCCCATCAGATAATAGGCCTCCTTAACAGTGAAAGTTCCTTTTGTTGAATTTCCCCATCTGAGAATATCTTTTCCAGTTCTAACTTTTATTTTTCTTGATTCCACCTCCTTTAAGTATGTTCGTTGTTGTTCTTGATCTATGTCTACATCCCATTCTTCTAGCTTTTTCCATTTGCGCCATATTCCATCTGTTTCCCCTTCCTTCCAAAAGTCTTTCACGTACTTCCTGTTATCCCTAAGTGCTCTGTGCTGTAAATTCTGAAGGAGTTGTATGCTACTCAATTTGTCTCGCTGTTGCCACTTCTCATCCCAAAATCTGGCTTCTCTTCCTCCTCGAATTTCCCAAAAGGCATTATTGTTTATCAGGTCCCTGTTTTGGCTTGCTAAGTCCCAGATTGCAGATCCTTTTGGGGTTTCTTCCAAACGAAGGATTTCCTCCGTTGTTCTTGGCATGTTGTACTTATGTCTCCAAATTTCTTTCCACAGGTCGTTACCTCCCCTCATCCATCTCCACCATAATTTTTCTCCAAGCACCCTGTTTAATTTCTCAGGGTCTCTCAATCCTAATCCACCTTCCTCCTTTCTTTTCGAAAGGTTTTTCCAAGATACTAAAGCCCATTTCCTTTGTTGATTCGGACCACCCCAGATGAATTTTCCATAGATTTCTCTGATTTTAGAACATACTCCTTGGGGAGCAGCCATTATTGATAAGGGGTAAATAGGTATAGCTTGAAGCACAGCTTTCAGGAGGACTATCCTTCCCGCAATGTTTAAGGATCTGAATGACCAGCTTGCCATTTTATTTCTGAGTTTTTCTATAACCTTCTGCCAATTGCCAAATCTCTTAGGATTTATGTCTATCTGGTTTCCCAAGTATTTGGTTGGGAGATCCCCCTGCCTGAATCCCAGAGTCCTGGTTAAGTGAACTTTGATTGAGTCAATGGTGTTAAAGATGAAAGTACACGACTTCTCCTTGTTGATTTCCATCCCTGATGCTTCCACAAACAAGTCCAGGATTCTTTTCATATTTCTTACCTCTTTAAGTGAGGCCTCTCCAAATAGCATAATGTCGTCTACAAACTGCTGGTGAGTTATGGGCAGATTGTTTCCCCATAATCTTAAACCTTTGATTTTATTTTCTTGTAATTCCTTCTTAAAATATCTACCCAGGCCCTCAGCTGCCATTATAAATAGAAACGGGGATAAAGGATCCCCTTGTCGTATTCCTCTAGTAGCATTGAAAGTTGTTGATGGAGTCCCATTGACCAGTATCGAGAAATTTGGAGTTGATATTAGATTATACACCCATTCTATCCATCTGTTGTTAAAACCAAAACTCTCCAGGACTTTTTTCAAATAGTTCCAATTTAATCTATCATATGCCTTAGATAGATCGAGCTTAATCATCATTCCTTTATGTTTCTTCATTTTTAATGAGTGTATTACTTCTTGCGAGACAACTAGTCCATCAAGAATCTGTCTACCTTCTACGAAGCCTGTTTGCTCAGGGGAGATTAGGCTGACCAGAAGGGGCTTTAGTCTTTTGGCAATCAAGGTTGCAATTATTTTATATATAACATTACATAGTGCTATTGGTCGAAAGCCCTGAGCATCTTCTGAATTTGCACTCTTAGGAATCATAGTAAAGAAAGTCGAGTTTATAGCTGGCCATACCTTTTGTTTCATGCGGGATTCTTCTACAAGCTCCAGGATTTCTTTACCCAGAAAGTGCCATCCTGCTTGATAAAACTCCACCGTGTATCCATCAGGCCCCGGAGCTGTACCTTTCTTCATATTCATTACGATTTCCTCTACTTCTTCTAAGGTAGCTGCTCTCATCAGAGCTTTATTTTGCTCCTCTGTTATTATTTTAGGGATTACCTGGCATATGTTTTCTATAGCTCTTGACCGGTCTGTATGGGGTTCAGAAAAAATCTTTTTATGATAATCTACCAGGACTTTTTCAATTCCTTCCTGCTCTACAATCCTTTCTCCACCTTCATTCCTGATAGATAGTATCCTGTTTCTCTGCCTGTGTTGTATCATGGCTTGATGGAAGAACTTTGTGTTTCTTTCTCCCTCCCTTAGCCACTTAATTATGGATTTTTGTCTCCATAAGATCTCCTCCTGCTTCCTTCTCTCTTCCATTTTGGCTATTATGATCCCTTCCTCTTTGCTGCTCTCCTCTGTTCTTCCTTCAGTAATTATTCTTTGCTGTAATACTTCCATATCTTTTTCTAATTTCTGTTTCTCCTCCATTATGTTCCCGAATTCTTCTTTATTCCATTTCTTTATCCTCCCTTTCAATTCCTTGAGTTTTAACTGAAATGTATGCATCTTCCCTTTTCCTTGTACTGTGCTTTGAGTCCACCATTCCTCTGCTTTTTGTAAAAAAAGTGGATTTCTTAGCCAGAAGGCCTCAAATCTGAAAGGTTTTCTGCCTGAACTTTTTTTGATGTCTATTTCCAATCTGACCGGCCAGTGATCTGATCCTAGCGTAGGCATTATTTTCGCTTCTATAAAGACATCTCTGTTCATGATTGATTCTGATAATAAGAATCGATCTAATCTGGAGGCTATTTGGTTCTTTCCCCCTCTTCTATTATTCCATGTATATACCCCATTAATGGTTGGTATATCTACCAATCTCTGTTCGGTTATCATTTCATTAAATATCTCCATATTCTGATCTGCTCTCCTTATTCCTCCTTTTTTTTCCTCCACGGTTCTAATCATATTAAAATCTCCCCCTACTATCCATGGTAATTCCGGGCTGATCCTTCTAGCTGCTTGCACATTCCTGAGGAACCTTTCTCTTTCTCCTGGTACATGAGGGCCATAGACTCCTGAAATGAGGATTGTTTCCTTAGTCCCTATAATCCTACCTATACCAGTGAGAACTCTGGGCAGACTTATCCAGTTTTCAAAAACTATCTCGTTAGGGTTCCACAAAATTGCTAAACCTCCTGCTGATCCATTTGCATCTTGTCCCATTACCTCATATTGTATTCTGCCAATTTTGATTATTTCTTCCATTTGCTGCATACTAATCTTTGTCTCTTGGATTATTATAATCCCTGGTTTGTCTTTTTTAACCTCTCTTTTAGGTATCGCTGCTTTCCCTTACTGTTGAGTCCCCTAATATTCCAACTTATAACTATCATTTAAAACTTTTTGGGGGGTTGGTGAAATACCTCTGACAGAGGTATGACTTGCCTGAATTAACCAGAATTTCTCCAACAGTTTGGATGGTTTCATTCATCTTTTTTATACCTCTCTTTCTGTTGCCTTTGCCAGTACTGTCCATTCCCATGGAATTATTTTCCTGAACTCCTGCTATGCCTGTTTGGTTATCCAAAATTTTGCCTCTTTTTTCTTTATATTTTTGAAATGCCTCCTTGTATAATTGCTTTTGAGCTTCTGGTATAAATCTTTCGTCTAGGTTTTTCCACTCCTGTATCAGTTTTCTCATGATTCTTTCCTCCTCTACCTCATTTTCTTTTTGTGTTTTCGTCTCCATTTGAACTTGTTCTGTTATTATCTCCACCCTTTCTCCTGTTCCTTCTTCAGTTTCTCCTACTTTTGCTGTGTCTTTATCCTTCACCTCTTTGACTATTTCCATTGGTTCGTCCTCTGTCCCATCTTCCTCTACTATTTTATCTTCTTTCTCTTCGTTATCCTGCTGTAGAATTTTGAATTTATTATGGCTCTCTATATCCACTGGTTTTGTTTGCGTTTGTATTTTTATTCCTTCGTTTCCATATTTCTTTCTTCTGTTTACCTGTTGGAAACCCTTTTCCTCTTCTTCTGTTCTTCCTGCTTTCCTTTGTTCTGCTTCTTGTTGTCTTATAATTTCCTCTTCCTTATTTATCGGGCACTGCTTGTATAGATGACCATATTCATGGCATCTTCTGCACCTAAAAGGTATGTGTTCATAGTCTATCGGTTGTTGCCATATCTCATCATGATATTCTAGTTCTATGTACTCAGGCAGTGGTTCAGCTATATTCATGTAGACGCACAATCTTGCATAAGACGTGTATTTCCCTCTTTTCGTGGATTCTGCTACCTTAACAAAGGCTCCAATTGTGTTACCAATTCCTTCCATGATCTCGGGATCCCAAAATTCCACTGGTAGGCCAAATAATCTGACCCAGATTGGTGCTGCTAACATTTTTTCATTTTCAGGGTTGTATCTTTCCTCCCAATATTTCATAAACAAGCCTGCATTGTTCATGAAGTAGGGTCCTTCTTCAAAAACTCTGTCTTTATCTTCCAGATTTGCAAATATGACTGTAAAAAACCCTTTAGCTCCTAGTTTTAGCTCGATATGCCCTTTTGGTCTCCATCTCTATTGTATCCATTTAAATAAATCCTTTTCTGTTGGCCAAAACCCTACAAACTTGCAGATCAAAGCATGATCTTTCATGTAGCAGCTATATTCCTCAAGTTTGTTATTGGGTATTACATACCTTGGTTTTTTCTGTGCCCTTGGTAAGCATCTTCCTCCTGTCTTCAGTTGCCATTGATTTCCCATTACTGGAGCCTCTCTGCTGTTCTCTCTTGGGTTGCCCTGCATTCTGCTCCCGCTTGCTTCTCCTGCTGTTACATTTTTATAGGAGGGGATCTCTCCCCTCCCCTGCCGACTTTCCATGGCTTCCTTCAGCTCTCCTGGCTTTTATTTGCTCCCTGCCCAGCCAAACGAACTGCTTTCTTCCCTCTTACTGCACGTGGGGACCTCCTGCTATCAGTCGCCATCACGATTTCCTGTACCTTTCGTCCTCTGCAAACTCCTTTCTTCAAACCCTAACCTTCATCTCCCTCGACCATCGCCTCCTCACCAACATCCCCAGGATTCTAAGAAATATTGACTAAATTGTGACAATTTCAAATTTTCGCCAAGTAAGCAATTTTTTTTCCCAAACCCTCTTCATGGCAGTTCTATATTTTACAGGAAAAGATAATGGTCCTACTATTGAAGAATACATAAAAGAAAAAAAGTCATTATGGGAAAAACATTGGAGATTTTTGGTAGTGGTTAATTTTGTAGATGAGGCGGCCACATGGTGGGAATTACTTAACAAAAAGAAGTGTTCCAACCTACCTGATGAAGAATTTGTAAAATTCCTTTTAGACAGATGGTCTCATGCTAGAAAACAAGATAATGAGAAACATGTGGAGTTATTTTCTACTAGTATCTGCTTATTACAAGTTCATGGATATATTTAGAAGGAGAGGATCATTGTGTATATAAATCCTAGTTGCTAGCAAAATCGTATAAATGTCAATTTGGCAAAAAAATTGCAAGTTCCAACAAAACAAATGGAGCACACACAGGTTAATAATGAGGAGGTGCAAGTTTATAAAGATTTTAAGATTTCTATGCACAAGTATGTAATGCATTCTGATTTTTATGCTTCAAATATGGCTAACGTGGATGTTGTTTTGGGATACTCTTGGATGCAATCGGTGGGTACTATCAATATTAATGTGCAGAAGAAATTCCTGAAGCTCTGGTGTAAAAAGAAGAAAATTACATTACAGGATATTTCCATCAATAAACAGGTAGAGTCCAAGAAGGCTGAAGTAGAATATGTTCCAGGGACTGACACATCAGATGATGAGCCCTTAATGGTCGACAATCAAACACAAACATCACACCGGGTACCAGAAAAACAGGTAGTGTCTAAGGAGGTTGAAGTAGAAAATGTTACAGGTACTGATACATCATATGAGGACTCAATGGTTGAAGTAATATTGGAAGATAAGAAACAACAGTAGGCACCACAACATGTATCAGCTACCAAGCAGGCGCCATTAGGTGGTGAATTAAAGAAAGATACACTATTGGTTAAAACTTCAACATATCACAACCCACATCACCCCACAAGAAAAAAACCAACAAGATGGCAATGAATTAGCCACAAGGACAACAACCCCCGCATGACAAATAGAGAGGGGCACCGATCCACCTACTACACATCAACACAGAAGAGCCGCCAGGGTCAACTTCCATCTCAAGCTAGTGAAGCACCAGCTAGGTCGAGGGTTCACCTTTCTCTGGGATGGCTAGATGCACATGCATGGTACGAGTGGACTACTCTTTTGAGTAGATCTTATTATTTGTGTCCTTCTTATGTTTCAGGGATGAAACATGTTAAGGGGGATGGAATGTAGTATACCTAGGGGGGATAATATGGGGTACAGAGGGAGGTACCCAAGGGAATAAGGTAATAATGGGATGGGCCATAGTGATAAATAAGGTGGTTAACCCGTATCATGTAAGGGACCACAATTAGATGTAATAATGTAATAAGTCCATGGTATTAGATAGATGGTATTGAGGGAACCATGGTAATGACCCATGGTATTGTATGTATGAGGCCTATATAGAGGCTAGAGACTCTCCATTGAGAGATGTCAAGGATTATTGTATGAATAGGCACATGGCTTGTGGAGTGTTCTCCTTTCTTAAGGAGTTAATGTATGGTGTTGCCCTACCTTAAGGGTTTGATCAATAAAGTGAAGCATTTCTATCTATATTCAAATCTTGTTATTTCTTGGGTATATTTGTATTTTCATATATTTTTAGATCAGATCTATAACAAGTGGTATCATTGTTATAGCTCTGATACCACTTGTTATAGCTCCGATACCACTTGTTATAGATCTGATCTGAAAATATATGATAATAATAATATACCCAAGAATAATCACCAAAAATAAGAAGATAGAAATAGATAGAAATGCTTCACTTTATTAATCAAACCCTTAAGGTAGGGCAACACCATACATTCACTCCTTAAGGAAGGAGAACACTCCACAAGCCATATGCATGTTCATACAATATTCTTTGACATCTCTCAATGGGGAGTCTCTAGCCTCTATATAGGACTCATACATACAATACCATGGGTCATTACCATGGTTCCCTCAATACCATCTATCTAATACCATGGGTTTATTACATTATTACATCTACTTTTGGTCCCTTACATGATACAGGTTAACCAACTTATTTATTAATATGGCCCATCCCATTATTACCTTATTCCCTTGGGTACCTCCCTCTGTACCCCATATTATCCCCCCTGGGTATAGTACAGTGAGCTAGTAAGCCTCTTGAACTTATCCAAACTGATTTATGTGGACCAACAAGGAAAAAGTCACCTCGTGGAGAAGAACACTTTATTCTTTTCATTGATTCTTTTTCTAGAATGTGTTGGATAGGTCTTCTAAAACATAAAGATGAAGCATTTGAAAAGTTCCAAGCCTTCAAAGCTTTGGTTGAAAATGAATCAGATCGAAAAATCAAATGCCTCAGATTTGATCGAGGAGGGGAATTTATATCGGATGAATTATTTGACTTTTGTGAGAAACATGGAATAAAAAGGCAATTCTCCACCACAAGAACTCCTCAGCAAAATGGTGTGGTAGAAAGGATGAACATAACAGTTCAAAAAATGGCTCGAGCTATGCTAGATGAATCTGGAACTCCTGCAACCTTCTGGGGTGAAGCTGCATTTGTTGTCGTGACTATTCTCAACAAAGAAAATGTTCGGGTAAATAACACTCAAACTCCACATGAACTTTGGTATGGTAAAACTACTACTGTAAAATACTTTAAAGTTTTTGGAAGCAAATGTTTTATCAAAAGGACTGATGAAAACCTTGGTAAGTTTGAACCCAGAGCAGATGAAGGGATTCTTCTTGGTTATTCTTCCAGAAGTCAAGGATATAAATGTTATAATAAAAGACTTTGGAAAAATGTTGAAAGCATTGATGTTGTAGTTGATGAAGCATGCAGAAATCCAAAACAGATAAAATCAACAGAAAATTAGGACAATGAGGAGGATGGGGATTACTTTCCCACATCAAATCAAAATTATATTGAAGAAGAAACCAATGAAGCACCAGAAGAAGATATAATGGTAGAAGAAAAGACTTCATCCAGGTATGTTTAGAAAAATCATCCAGAAACTCAAATTTTAGGAGAAAGGGAGGCTTGTGTACGGACAAGAAGAACTATTACAAGGACCTCAAGCTATCTAGCATTATTATCCTCCACCAAACCTCAAAATGTAAATGAAGCATGCAAATATGAATGTTGGGTCAAGGCCATGGATGAAGAACTTGAGCAAATTTAAAAAAAATGACACTTGAGAATTAGTTCCTAGACCTCATGACAAAAATATTATAGGAACTAAATGGATATTCAAGAACATGCTGAATGAAAATGGAGAAGTCATTAGAAACAAGGCCAGAGTTTTTTGTAAAGGTTGTGATCAACAAGAAGGTATAGTTTTTGAAGAAAATTTTGCACCTGTTGCCAGACTTGAAGCCATAAGAATGTTTCTTGCTCTTTCCAGTTTTCTGAAATTCAAAGTATACCAAATGGATGTAAAATCAACCTTCTTTAATGAAGATTTAGAAGAAGAAGTTTATATTGAACAGCCAAAAGGATTCATTCTTGTAAATGATGCAAAACTTGTATGCAGACTCAAAAAGGCTCTCTATGGTCTAAAACAGGCTCCAAGGGCTTGGTATTACCACCTTGACAAATATCTACACCAACAAGGTTTTACAAAAGGTTTCGCAGATAACAATTTATATACAAAGATTGAAAATGATAAATTGCTAATTATTATTGTTTATGTTGATGATATCATTTTTGGTAGCAATGAAGAATCCATGAGTCAGACTTTTGCTTCAGTAATGCAACAAGAATTTGAAATGACCTTGCTTGGTGAACTTACCTATTTTCTGTTAGGTCCCTATAATACTAGTGATGCCCCCATTAATATTGTAGGTGTATCCCTTATTAATATTGTTGTGCCCCTATTGTCCCCATATTGTTATTACTGTGCCCCATAGAATCCCTCTATTGTTATTTTTGTGCCCTTATATTATTATTGTTAGGTCGGCTTGGTTATATTGTGACCCCTTAGACTCTTATATATAGAAATGAGGTTTTGTCATTTGAATAATTCAAGAATTGTTCATTTATGTAATGTAAAGGAGATTTCCCCCTCGAAGAGGCTGAATTCTAAGGCATTGATCTATCTTTTTGTGAGCTGGTTTCATAACATTTGGTATCAGAGCTTTGGATTCTAGGGTTTTGCTGCTCTAAAGAGGTCATCGTGGCATTTTCGCTATAAATTTTTTCTGCGACGTTTCAAAAGCGAAAACAACCCATTTGAGATGAAATCGAACTGAACCTCAAGTCCGAACTTCAAAGCTTTTTGTGGTATATTTTCGGAGATATGATATGAGAAAGTTGGTCTTTTTGCAGACTCCTGAATTACATTCCAAACAGGTGACCTCGGGAAAATCATCATAACTTTCTCTCTGAGCATCAGATTGAAATTTTGTAAGAAGGTACAGAAAGAGGACAGACTGTAGTTTCTTGTATATATTTTTTTGAGCCAAAGGTCGAAAAAATGACACGTGGCACTTCATACAAGTTCGATCTTCTGGAAAGGTCTATAATCAGGTCATCTTGGGAGATTGTGCATAACTCTTCCTTGGAGAATCCAATTTGGATCATACTAGTGGCATTGGAAAGAGGACGTAGAGAGCTACTCACAATTTCAGAACTGGATGATCCGAAATTACAGAGATAAATCAAATTCAATATCAAGCTCCGACAAAGTGAAAAAAGGTGTGTAGTTTTTTTTTTATTTTTTCATAGGCTTGGTTTAAAAAATTAGTTTGAAGGAATTCAAAGTGCATAGTAAAGCATTATTATCGATAATTGATGCTCTGAGGAAAGAAAATTTAAACACATAGTAAGCAACCTGAAAGCTCTAGCATGACTCATGAAGAAGAGGAAGAAATGCAACATGATATATCAAAATTACGAGACCAAGTGCAACAAGTGTCACTTGCACAAAAAGTAACAGAATCTAAGATGGATGGTTTAAAGAAAGATGTAGAAGCGAAGATAGATGGTTTAAATAAAGATGTAGAAGCTAAGATGGATTGTTTAAAGAAAGGTGTAGAAGCTAAGACAGATGGCATGGAAGCTAAGATGAATGGCATGGACGCTAAAATAGATGGCATGGATGATAAGATGGAAGAATTGAAGATAAATATGAATAAGTTGCTACAAGAAATGGTCACTAATGGTGAAAGGGTAGTAAAGGAAACTCATAATGAAAACAAAAGAAATGTTAATCATGATTCCATAGACTCTAATGTTGGATCGAAGACCCACCATATTCCAAAAATCGATATGAGAAAGTTTGATGGCAAGGATCCCACAACATGGATATTACAGATGGAGCAATTTTTCGATCTCAATAATGTGCAAAACACACAAAGGGTATGTATTGCAACTTTATATTTGGAACCAAATCCGTTTGTATGGTATCAATGGCTTTGCTCTCATAAACAAATAATCACTTGGGCAATTTTTATAGAAGAATTGACAGCACATTATGAGGATACAAGAAGCAACACTTTTTTTAGCCAATTGATAAGTCTCAAACAAAAGGGTTCAATAATGGAGCACATTGAGGAGTTCCAAAAATTGAACATAAGGGTAAAAAATATTCCAAAGGATCATAGGATTGATGTTTTCATAGGGACTTTAAAGGATAATATCCAACATGATGTTCGCCTTTGGGAACCTAATTCATTAGAGAAGGCATTCAGGTTAGCAAGGAAAATGGAAATCAAAATTATGGCAACCAGGAAGCATACCACTCACAACTATAAAAATGGAAGTGTTGTTGCCCCTCACCTTCCACAACCTATAAGGTTGACACCACAACAATTGGAAGAAAAAAGAGCAAAAGATCTTTCTTACAGTTGTGATAGCAAATACACTAAAGGTCATAAGTGTGCTGAGAAGAAATTATTCTACATAGATTGTGAAGAGGAAGAAGAAAAGGAGCAAGAAAGGTCAAAATAAGAGGATATACTCCAGGAACAAAGCCTAGATAAAGAAGAAATGAATCCAACCATATCTTGTAATGCATTGGCTGGAATTACCATTCCTCAAACCATCAAGATAGAAGGACAAATCAAGAAGAAAAAGGTAATAGTGTTGATTGATTCAGGAAGTACCCACAATTTTATTCATTGTAAGATAGCAAAATAATTGAATTGCCTCCTATATCCAACACCAAAGTGTCAAATGATGATTGCAAATGGAGGAATGATAATTTGCTCTAGAAAGTGTCATAATATCAAGCTATCCATGAGAGAATACGTATTGAAAAGCCCAATGCTTTCCATTCCAATGGGAGGTGCTGATGTTGTACTAGGAGTCCAATGGCTACAATCCTTGGGTACAATAGCTTTTAACTTTCGAGAACATTTCATGAAATTTTATGTGGAAGGAAAGGAAGTTGAATTAAGGGGTATTGCAGGAAAACTGGGAAAGATAATAAGCTCTAAGGGTATGACAAAGCTTCTAAGAAAGGAACAACGAGGTGTAATTGCACAATTATGCTCGCTAGATGTTT